>BLSH010277625.1:2196624-2221322 GCA_018402905.1 Glandirana rugosa
AACGCCTCTCTTTATGGGAGACTAGAGGACACATCCCATGGATCAGGTGGACATTGATTGGGGCTAATTAAGGAGGATGGGGTTCACCAACCCAAACAGGTCTGGTCAGGACTTCCAGGCATAAAGCATACAACAAAACTAGATGTTTGGGGGGAACACCCTGCCAAACGCATGGTGCTGCTCGTAACGACCAACAAACAGAAAGTGTATAAAAGTTACAGCGCACACATGATACATACTCCTGACCAGACCTGTTTGGGTTGGTGAACCCCATCCTCCTTAATTAGCCCCAATCAATGTCCACCTGATCCATGGGATGTGTCCTCTAGTCTCCCATAAAGAGAGGCGTTAGCTTCCATGGTTTAAGAGATAGGAGCATTCACTCTAAGGTCAGTGTAGGTTCCCATTGGTAACGGGGTACTTTGCAGCAGTCAATGGGCTTAGCACTTCATGGCCATTCAGTGTGACCAAACCCCCGTATTTTTGCATTTTTTGCTACATACGTTTTAGATGCTTTTAAAATAGCCTGACAGGAGTATGTATCATGTGTGCGCTGTAACTTTTATACACAAACTGTAACAACGACTGGTGTTATTGAGAAGCCCCTCTGTGTCCACAACTACAACCTTAAAATGGGAGGGGGTGGATTTCAATGACCAGGTGATGTATCCATACTTGGTTGCCCCTAAGGCCAGATGCTGGTACAAAAAGTGTCTGTATATTTATTCCAATTGGCTCTGTTCAACTCTTATGTACTATACAAAGCGTCAGGAAGAAGTGGATCCTTCCTAAAATGTCAGGAAGAGATCACCACAACCCTTTTGTTTCTAGAAGGTACTGTGGCCCAATTTCCCAATCCAGATGCAGTGAACCGGCTGCATCAGAGGCATTTTCTGGATGTCCTCCCTGGTACCCCTACCCAAAGAGAACCCCAAAAAAGATGCCTTGTCTGTCGCAAACGCGTTCCCCCCTCTCTATTTTTGTCCCTCCTGTCCTGGTGAACCTGGTCTCTGCATCCAGAACTGTTTCCGTCGCTACCACACACTAGTGGGTTATTAGTATAGGGTACAGCATGACACAGTCGATGGTCTCTCGAAAAATGTTAGATGGCTATCACATTTTGAGAGACCCTAGCCTGGAATGTTTAAAGTTTTTCATAGTTACAAAAAAGTGTAATTAACAAAAAATAGAAAAAAAAATAATAAAGCCAAAAATAGTTGTCATTTTATTTTTATTGTTCTTACTCTTTTACTGTATTTTATACTATATTGTAATGTTTTATTGTTACTGTGTTTTTTTCTTAAGCATTGTTTGCTTTGCAGGTACGCCATTCAGCTGCAGCACTGATCTGTTTATTCTAACAGCAACAGTTTTTGCTCTCACAATACATAAATCAGTGCTGTAGGAAGTGATTTCACCATCACAGTTAAAAAAAGAGCATATATGGAGAAGCATCGGGGCTGGGGTGGACAGAGGGAGGATCGCCCCTATTCTTCGCCATATATTTTTTACTCTTTTTTTGCACAGATTGCAATAGAAACCATTTTTGTTTTATTGAGTTAATGTTTTATCGGCACTATGTTTTATTGTTACCGTTGTTTGCTTTGCAGGTACACCATTTAGCTGCAGCACTGGTCTGTTTTTATTGACAGCAACAGGGTTTGCTTTCAACATATGTAAATCAGTGACTACAGTGCTGTAGGAGTTGATGTCAATACCGCAGTTAAAAAAAAGCATATACTGTATGCCGAAGCATAGGGGCTGAGGTGGACAGAGGGCAGATCGCCCCTATGCTTCAGCACATATATTTTTTTCACTTTTCTTGGCAGAGATTTCTTCATCCACATCGATTCAATATGAATGGAGGAATCTGTTAGGTTCTCTGTTTTCATTCAGCCCACAGGCTGCATGAAAAAAAGAACATTACAATATATGTCCAACAAGGACCAGCAGTCGCTGGACTTTGAGTGGTTAGGCATCATCTTGGTATAGACCAAAAATAAGGTGAGAACACCAATTTAATTGCCATTAATCAATAAATCTCTTTTTTTCACTGGCCGCTGTGACCCAGCATGAGCTCTTTGGTGTTCTCACCTTATTTTTGGTCTATGTTGCTTTGCTCCGGGGTCTGCATCCTAATGAGATGAATGGCCTTGGGTACTAGGCCCACTGCCCAGTCATACCCATTATTGTATTACCTCTACGGGGGACCTTCTTATTATTTTTTCTGAAGATCATCTTGGTATAGTTTTTTTCAGCCAGCGGTTTGCTTTCATGTAAAAGCAATCCTAGCAGCTAATTAGCCGCTAGACTGCTTTTACAAGCAGTGAGAGGGGATGTCGCAACCTCCTGTCGCCTTCCACAGTTTCTCATGCATTCCTGTCCCACTTGGGAACCCGAGAATGCAGCCGGTGGTTCCGCCAGCTGACCATAGAGCTGACCATAGAGCTGATTGGAGACCAGAATGGTTCCAATCATCTCTATGGCCTAAGAAACGGGAAGCTACGAGCATTTCATCACTTCGGTTACGCAGGATATAAACAGCACCATTTTTGAATTGGGAAAGCATCTTATCACACCAATCTTGGTGTGTTCAGATGCTTTAAGGGTGGAGGAGAGATCTAGAGTCTAATAGACCACACATTTTTCAAAAATTAGTATCTGTCACTACCTATTGCTATCATAGGGGATATTTACATTCCTTGTGATAACAATAAAAGTGATACAAAAATGAAAGGGACAGTGTAAAAATAAAATCCAAAACCAAAATAAATAATTAAAAAAAAAATTAAAGCACCCCTGTCCCCCCGAGCTTGCGCACAAAGGCGAACGCAAGCATTGGTCTTGTGTCATACCTAAACAGCAATTGCACCATACATGTGAGCTATCACCGCGAATGTCAAATCGAGGGCAGTAATTCTAGCAGTAGACCTCCTCTGTAAATCTCAATTGGTAACCTGTAAAGGCTTTTAAAAAACGTACGTAGTTTGTCGCCGCTGCACACCCAAATTTAAATCATATCATGTTTGCTATCTATGTACTCAGCATAAGATCATCTTTTATATTTTACCAAACAATTGGGCAATGTATTGTGTTTTTGTGCATTAAAATTCAAAAAAGTATTTTTATTCCAAAAAAATTGCGTTTGGAAAATCTCTGTGCAAATACTGTGTGAAAAAAAATGCAACACCCACCATTTTATTCTGTAGGGCCTCTGATTTAAAAAAAATATATATAATGTTTGGAGGTTCAAAGTAATTTTATAGCAAAAAAAAATTGTTTCATGTAAACAAAAAGTGTCAGATTCAATGGGCTCAACATGCCTCTCAGCAAATTCCTTGGGGTGTCTACATTCCAAAAATGGGTAATTTGGAGAGGGGTTGTACTTCCCTGCCATTTTAGCACCTCAAGAATTGAGATAGGCAGTCGGAAAGTATAAACTGGAGTGTGCAAAATCATGTGCAGCTCTGCATAGAAACCAATCAGTTTCCATTTTATTTTTGTCAAAGCTTAGCTGAACAAGCAGAAGATAAAAGCTGAATGGTTACCATGTACAGCTGCACCAGATTTTGCACTCTCCAGTTTTAGTAAATCAACCCCATTGTGTATTACATAGAACAACTTCACTTCTTGATTATTTTCTAGAGGATTGGAGCAACAAGGTGTCAGCAACACTGTGTAACACCTAAATAACGTAAGTTAGAAAAAGAAGTGGATGGAATAGGGGTCAGTTTAACCCCCCGGCGGTATTCCCAAGTGTGGCTCGAGTGAATTTTCTGTACCCCGAGCCACACTTGGGATAGCATTGCTGGATACAGGCAGCGTTACTCACCTTGTCCCATGGATCCAGCGATGTCCCCCCGCTGTGTCTTCCGTCCAATTCACTCTGTGTGCCGGGGTCCGTTTTCTGCGAGCATCGCGTCGCACAGGGGCGGAGACCTGCGAGAAACTCAAATAGTGAAACACATAGTAAACATACAGTACACTGTAATCTGTAATATTACATTACTGTAGGAAATCATTTCACATCCCCTTTATTCCTAGTGGTCTGTCCAGTGCCTTGAATGCACTTTTATATTATATATGCCATTCTTTCTGCCTGGAAACTTGAGAATGTCCATGGCATCAAAAAAGTGTCCCTTTACGTCAAAAGTGGTTTTTGATCAGCTAGAAAACAGCGATAGTAAATAAGAATCATTTGCAGAATTGAGGGATACTGATTTTTGGGGAAATTTATCATCAGACACAGAAAGTGATGACAGCAACAATTCTGCAAATTAGCAAATTTCAGTGTTTTTGATTTGATTACAGTATTGAATAAATGTTATTACTATTATGTTATTATTTTTGATAGTTATTTATAGTTATTTATTATATTATAATTTATGATTTCATGTTTCAAACTTTATCATACCCAGGATGTCTACTAGACTCTTGTTTGGACAGATTTAAGTGAGTTATTCCTAAGAATTACAGGCCTACAATATAAAACACAAAATTTCTATGCAAAACAATGTACTGCTTTTAGACGCAAAAATCTGACATAATCATACCGCCAGGGAGGTTAAAGTGGATTGGGAGTGATCAGAGCTAAAGATGGGAAGAAAATAGGGGAAAGGTAAGGAGGTAAAGGGAAAAACATGTTGCTGGGTAGGTGGAGCACAGGGTGGCATAGCTAGTCTAGATGGTCTCTGCAAGTCACTCGAAGGATGCTGATAGTCCCTGTATTCTGTTAGTGAAATTGAGCCTGTATTACCAGGTCTTAAAAAAACTTTTGGGGGATTGCTATCATTGGAAATTGTGCAATAAAAATGTGCTTGTTTTTATATATAAACAATAATTAGTGTACTAAAGCAGCAACTCAACCAGATACTTGACAAAGTACAAAAAATTATAAATATCAGAGCTGTACTGTTAAAAATGTCAATTATTTAAACATCTGTATGTGGTTAATATGAATTTTGCACAGTGAAGACACCGAAAAGAAAAAAAAAAGAAAAATACAATAAAGTCTACATGAGTCCACAAAATTCACTTTAAGAAATACATTAAAAGTGGCTCCAAGATCACTCCTCTTCCATCCTGTATAATGGACTTGAAATTGGAGTTTAAAATGACAGTGAAAAGTACAGGACAGTTTCTGAATTAGTTACAAAGTGTGGCCATTGTACAATGTGCTATGTACATCAAGGGAGAGTGCAGATCTGTGTCAGAATTGGGTTTCTTTTATACATTTTTATGATGTTCTGTGGTGAAGGAGGAAGAAAGCTGTGTCAGTGGGTACCGGTTTGTTAGTGAATTTCTATGTGACTTTTCCAGTATTTTCCAGACTACCACATTTCATTCTAAACCTAATAATTCTGTAATATCTTCTCTTGCATATATAATAACCAGTCTTACTTATAGCACTCAAATGTTAAGATTCATTTTGTAATGTGTGCTAGAATAATGGATCCTAAACCTAATGTAATTGATTGCTATGAGCAGTAAAAACACTTTTCTTTCCTATAGTAACTTACTGCATAGGCCGCATTTGCTAGAAGTGTTAATAAATTTATATTTAGAAGCCACTTTGTAAGAGTGATTAAATCATGTTTCTTCTCCTCTCTAGCTAATATGAACAGGCTTTATTTCACCATAGCTTCTTAGAGAGATGTCAGTAGTACCCAGCAGGGCTGGCTGCTTTTCCATCTCTGAATGTAATTAAAGAAATGGCTAAGAAAATTACAGTGTATAAATATCTGCCAAAGGCAGCACTGAATTTCCTATGACAGCATCTTGTATCTACTAACTTGATTGGTGTAAGGCCACCAGAACTTCGGACAATTAGCAGACCAGGTCATGCTAGACTTATAGTGATGTTGTTTTACATTGTGTTACATTCAGACTCGGGGTACGGGAGTGAAATATATACAGTACATATTTATATCTCAGTGCTGTCAACTCTCTCAGGTCTATTTTAATTGTAGTTATAAAAATAATATCATATTATCTAGAGGTGCCCAGCAAGGCCATGTTGTGTATATTGTATATACTCACTTTTGTTGCCAGTAGTTTAGACATTAATGGCTGCGTTATTTTGAGGGGACAGCAAATTTACACTGTTATACAAGCTGTACACTCACTACTTTACATTGTAGCAAAGTGTAATTTCTTCAGTGTTGTCACATGAAAAGATAGAATAAAATATTTACAAAAATGTGAGGGGTGTACTCACTTTTGTGAGATACTGTATATATATATATTAAAAACTTTGGGATATGGGCTTGCTCCTATATTATATCTATAATTCTTTTCCCTGCATTCTGCATTTTTTGGATGGCAAGTGAAGCCACTGCCTCCTAATCTAGTGAGATGTGTTATTGCCATGGCCATATTTGTAATGGAGGCTCCAGTTGGGCCGAACTTTAGCTGGCAGCGGGTTCAAAAAGTCAGGACCCTGGATGGAACACTTTTTATGTAATTTTTCTCCTTGCCTTCTCCTTGTTGGTATCATAGGCTTACAGACAAAAATGGTGGCACTTCAAAGGTGAAGGGTGCTGCTTGAGACCAACTACATGGCTTGCTGCGATTCCTATCATTACTCTTTACTTACTACAGCTTGCACCAGTCAGTATTTTTTATGACAGATAGACAATATACTGTGAATGTGCCCCTAGCAACAAGCATTGGGGAATTGTTTTTAATGTACCTGTTAATAAATATATATATATATATATATATATATATATATATATATATATATACACAGTATATATACATATATACAGAGAAAGAGATACATACAAAAATGCATTTTTGTATTTTTTAAAAAATCTTTTGGCTTAGTTTAGCTCTTCAGGTCAGAGAGGTTTCTCTCAATAATTCACAGATTTGCGTGCTTTTGTGTTTATTGGTCTTTTTTTGTGGTGGTTCATGTTTTTTTGTTTTTCTGTCTGTTTAGTAGGGGACGTTTCCTTTAATTTCCTGTATCAGAACAGGAAGAAAGTCTCTGCAAAGTTAGAGAAAATCTCAAGTTGCCAGTTGAACAGGTGCCTCCTATTGGATGATCTCTACTCACCTCCTGTCCCAGTAACAGTCATAAAATGTTGGATTTTTCATCATTTTTGTATTTATTATAATATTCTCCAAGAAAACAGAGAGGTATAATATTCGCAGTGTGGACACAGACAACAATACAAATCAGAGAGAGGTCCTAACGTTTCTCTTTTCTACCTAAAACGTCTGAATTTTCTGAAATGTTGCCATCTAGCACTAATTTTGATATAAATCTCATGTTGATAAGCAGTACCTATGACATGACATTTTTACTAGAGGTGGTGATATGGAGAGGTGAGCTGGACAAACATTCTTGCTAACAATTTCCTTCATCCAAGCCTTAAAGTGGATGTAAACCCTCACATATACTCAGTGACAGTGAAGTGAACAGCCTCAGATGATACACAGAGATGAAACAAATCTCCCTACATAGGTTTTAGAGTTATATCTGCTGTCTTCAGCTGTAAATATGCTTTAGAAAATGCACGTACTGTTAGAGTTTTCACTTCCTCATTCAGCAGTAGCAGTGTAGTGTTGGATAACACTGGGAGACAGCTGATTGGAGGAAAGGCACACACCCACTCCACATAGGCAGAGACTTTCAGAGCAGTCATGTGAGTAGAACAGTTTTCTACTAAGCTATTTATAGCACCCACCCTGACACAAATTTCAGCCTGGTTTTATCATGTGTCAGAGAAATTGTCAGACATTATCATGCTGATAACAGAAGAACAGAGCAGGAGAAAGCCACGGGACTTAGTGCTTGAAGAGAGATAATAAAACACTGCATATATATGTGCCCAGCTCAAATGCCATGAATCGGGTTTACATGCACTTTGAACTTTACATGCACTTTAAATCAGACCTTTGCCTCCTCTGCTCATTTTCTTTTTTATCCCTTCTTATCTGTTATGCTGGGTGGTCTTTAACCGATTCCCGACCAGTGTACGACTATAAGCGGCGACAGCATGGCACTGTCCCCGAATTGTCGCTTATAGTCGTCACTTTAGTGCACGGCTGCTAGGGGACAAGCACGCCAACGGCGCGCGCTTGTGCCCGCCACATGCTCCCTGATGTCCTCCGGCGATTTGCGATGAGCCATGACAGAGCCAGAACAGGGAACGATGTAAATACGGCGGTTCCCCGTTCTGACAGGCAGCATGTCAGAGATCTACTGATCCCTGTACTCGGGATCAGTTAGATCTCTGGTGTCCTTGCCAGTCCAGCCCCCATACAGTTAGAACACACCCAGGGAACACAGTTAACCCCTAGATGCCCCCCCCAAGTTAATCCCTTCACTGCCAATGACATGTATACAGTAATCAGTGGGCATTTCAATTTCTGATTGCTGTATAAATGTCATTGGTCCCAAACAAGTATCAAAAATGTCCAACATGACCGCTGCAATATCGCAGTCCCGATAAAAATCGCAGATCGCCGCCATTAACGGTAAAAAAAAAATTGTAAAAACGCCAGAAATTAATTCTCATGGTTTGTAAACGCGGCAACTTTTGTGCAAACCAATCAATAATTTTTTTTACCACAAATTTTTTTATATGTATTTTAGCAAAAAGTAAGAAATATTGTTTTTTTTTTGCAAAATTGTCGCTCTTTTTTTGTTTATAGCAGTGATCAGAAATGACGCAGAGGTGATCAAATACCACCAAAAGAACAAAAGAAAGCTATATTTGTGGGAAAAAAAGGACACAGATTTTGTTTGGGTACAACGTCACACGACCGCGCAATTGTCAGTTAAAGCGATGCAGTGCCGAATCGCAAAAAGGTGCTCTGGTCCTAACATGGGGAATCCTTCTGGTCCTTAAGTGGTTAATTAACATACTCAACCATCCAGCTAATCCAATGTTGTCCGGCTGTAACCCGCTGATTGTCCAGTCCTTTGCTGTCATCTTCCTCTCTGACATAATCAGTAAGCCATCTGTCTCTTACAGGTTCTGGCCCCCTGACGATGCGGCTGCTGGGTCCACACTCCTTACCCCGCTCTATGGATACTGATGCTTCCTAGGATATCTGATGTAGATACTGCTGCTCTGGCAGTAGTACTCGGTATTCTTGCCTAGGCTGAGAATGGAGGACAGGGGGTGAATAAGTAATACAAAAATACCATTTAAAAAATTGGCATCTTACATTTGTAAAGGTTGCTTGAGTGCGAACTTTTGGAGTGAAAGTGCGCTTGTGAATTTTGGAATAATATTTATATTCACATACTATTTATATTTACATATATTAATTTACAATCTCCAATCCACACTACATTCTCATGCAAATATGTGTTTTCACGTTTACATATACAGTATCTCACAAAAGTGAGTGCACCCCTCACATTTTTGTAAATATTTTATTATATCTTTTCATGTGACAACACTGAAGAAATGACACTTTGCTACAATGTAAATTAGTGAGTGTACAGCTTGTATAACAGTGTAAATTTGCTGCCCCCTCAAAATAACTCAACACACAGCCATTAATGTCTAAACTGCTGGCAACAAAAGTGAGTACACCCCTAATTAGCCATTTTCCCTCCCCGGTGTCATGTGGTTCATTAGTGTTACAAGGTCTCAGGTGTGAATGGGGAGCAGGTGTGTTAAGTTTGGTGTTATCACTCTCACTCTCTCATGGTTACTGGAAGTTCAACATGGCACCTCATGGCAAAGAACTCTCTGAGGATCTGAAAAAAAGAATTACTGCTCTACATAAAGATGGCCTAGGCTGGGGGGCGTGACCGGAAGCCGACCAAGATGGACGCTTAGACCTCGAGCTCCCGTTCAGCCTGTGCGAAACCTAGCCTTGGGGGACATTTTTCACCTGCTCTATGGGCAAATCTAAATGGGCTAGATCCGCAAAAGCCTGGAGTGCGACACAGCCACCGCTGGGATCAGCATCTGGCCTGCTTGCCTACTTTTTTCATGACTCCGACATGGCGGGACAACGCGATCTTGAGCCCAGCTTTGCCTCTCCTCCTCAGCACAGGACCTACACTGGGGACTGCAGGATCCCCATCGCTGGCCATGGAGGACGGTCGATTCCACGGAGGCAACGAAGCGGTGAGCACATCCCCGCCACTGGGCCCCCCTGACTTGCAGCTATAGGGAGAGCAGGCTACCTCCCTAGACCAGGCCCCGATGGTGTACCTGTACACACAGTGTACTGGAAACTTCCCTAGACTACTGCGGATGGCTTCTGACCCGGGTCTCTGCACAGCAAGCCCCGGCTTGCACTCTGTACCTTCAGACTGCTCCACGGCCTCTCCTCCTTCCCATGATCCGGGACGCTCTGCCTTACTATTCCCGGCTGCAGATCCAGACTGGCCAGCAGCCCACCAGCAGACCCCTGCCTCGGCACCGGCCTCTCCTAAAGCTCAGCGCCAACCCAGGTCCCGGCACCACCAGCACCTCTGGGGATGGGGACCCCCCATGCCGCTTGTATGTGCAAGTTGTAGCCTCTCTGGCCCTACCACGCAGAGCTGAGGGGCAATGCCAGCCTACCCTCCCCCAGTTGGGACCGAAGCAGCTTGGAGTGAGCCGTGGGATTCTCCTTGGCCCTCTACCTCTGAAATCCATGCTGACCACCGAGAGGGGCTCCGTTCACCACCACCATAGCCTCAACTGTACCCCCAGCACCCAGGTCATCCGCAACAGCTACCCTCACCATGGTAGGTATACCTCCAATCTTTACCCACAAAGGATGATTTCAAACAACTGCTGGCGGACGTTAAATCAACCTGCTGCTAGGAAATTCAAGCTATCCATATAGACCTTGAACACATGGCAGACAGGGTTGAAACAGTGGAGGAAGAAATTCAGGAGGCAAAATTAGCAATTCACTGTACCCAGACCCAATCCTCTGAACACCGTCTCCTCTTAAGGGATATGCAGCGCCATATCGAGGACCTGGACAACAGGGGGCGCAGAAATAACATAAGGGTGAGGGGTCTCCACGAGTCAGAAGGCCCTGAGGATCTGCAGGCCATCCTGCAGTCTAACTTTAACAATCTCCTGGGAGAACCCCCCTCTAAACACATTGAACTGGACAGAGCCCACCGAGCCCTGCACCCTAAGGGATCCACTTCTAAACCCCGGGATGTTATTGGTAGTGTTCAATCCTACCCCTTGAAGGAATCTATAATGCGAAAAGCAAGAGCTCAGCATCGGGGGATGTACGAGGACACTCAACTCCAGCTTTTTCCAGATTTGTCCTGGATCACCCTCCAAAAACGGAGGTTGCTCCAGCCCTTACTGCGCTCCCTTCAGGAAGCTGACATTACCTACCGATGGGGCTTCCCCTTTAGTTTAACGGGGACTCACCAAGGAAAATCGGCAATGCTGCGATATCCGGAGGACATTACACATTCTGCAATGTCCTGGAGATGCCAATACCTCAACTTTTGGACTGGGACCTCATCTCTACCCCTACCCTTCGCCCATGGTGTGGCGTAGAGCCTCCCCGACCAAACGATCCGGGGCCCAGATACACCCCAAAAGTCTACTAAGCAAAGGAGCACTTGAGGTTTCCCGGCGCTTCCTTTCTTCGGAATGAACTTTGCCTCTTGCTCCATGATCTCATTTGGCTAAGGTTATGTCCTGTGTGATATTTTTTCTTTTCTTTTTCCTGTTTGACTGGACTGCACTCCTTGGCCATATTTCTCATTACTTTGTTCCCCAAGTGACTTTTTATAATAGTGGTTTAAGCTAAACCAGGGGTAGGAAACCTGCGGCCCTCCAGCTGTTGTTCGGACCGGTGTTGGTGTTGTCTTGGGGACAGGGGTACTTTGTTTCACATTTATTGGACTTGCCCGTTGATTATCCCATACTGGCAGATGGTCAACCAGTTATTAGGGGAAGTGCTGAGCATTGCGGTCCCCCTGGCCCTGAAGGCTTTCCTTTTGGGCCTGTCACCACCTGCATTGCAAGGGCTCTGGAGGAAGCTGTTCCAACACATCATAATGGCAGCTCGCTGTCTTGTCGCTCTTTATTGGAAGCGATGCCACTCACCTGCTTTGGAGGACTTACACGGCAGAATCACTGATGGGAATTAATGGAAAAGATGACTGATATCATCCCAATCTCGTGCCCCCTCCAAATCTGAGCTAGAGGTTGCCCTTAAACATTATTTTGCGGAGAACGAGATGCTGGGAATGTCGCCCACAGTGATCTGGGAGGCACACAAGGCAGTGATCTGAGGTCGGTGCATTGCACTTTCTTCAGCAATGAAGAAAAATGCTAGCGCGCTCAAGCTTCAGTCGGAGTGGGATCTTAGAGTCCTGGAGCGTCAGTTGCAAGATAACCCTATTTTGCTTCTTAGAAAGATAGTAAAACTCTGGGCTACGCTCCGAGACCTGGCCTTGGGCTGGGTGGAGAGGGCCCTGGTCAGACTGAGACAGAGATATTATGATAAGGGCAACAAGGCTCACTCCCTTTTGGCCAGTAAACTCAGAGACCAGAACACCTTATCAGCCTCCTCCCATAATAAAAATGCCTCGGGTGTCCTCTCCCATCCTCAGGATATAGCTAATACATTTATGAAGTTTTATACCGAGTTATATAAAAGTCCAGACATTCTGCATATGCCTCCTTCAGTGGAGCTGCAGGAGCATATGAGTTTGTATCTTGAGCGTAGTGGGATCCCTAGCATTCAGAAATCAGAGCTTGACTTCCTTAACTCACCTATCGCAGAGCAAGAGTTGGAGCTCACCGTTAAATCCCTGCCTAATCATAAGGCCCCGGGCCCTGATGGATTTTGTTATGAATATTACAAGGTGTTCCTGCCTCTGTTCCTCCCGCGCCTATGTAAACTTTTCAATGCTTTTATGCATGACACACCCATTCCACAGGAAATGCAGAAATCCTCTATCTCCCTGATCCCCAAGCCCGATAAGGACCCATCTCTATGTGCTAGCTATAGGCCAATAGCCCTCCTGAATGCGGAAAATATTTACTAAGGTTCTTTCACTTCGGTTGAGTGTGGTCCTTCCCTCTCTGGTTCACAAAGACCAAGTTGGTTTCGTTCCCATGCGCCAGGCAGGAGACAATACAAGACAAGTTATTGACCTGATCGACGTGGCAAACAGGGGGAGCCTTGAATCTCTCGTCATGCTGAAAAGGCGTTTGATCGCCTGGGCTGGCCCTTCCTGTTCACCACGTTGCAGCATATGGGGTTCAAGGGACCTTTTCTGTGAGCCATCTATCACCTCTATCAAAACCTGTCGTCTTTGGTGCGCACCCCCTACGCTGTTTCCTCCTTATTTTGTGTGTCGAATGGCAATCGTCAGGGCTGCCCGCTCTCTCCTTTATTGTTTGTGCTCTGTGTAGAGCCCCTGGCGACTTCTATCAGGAGCTCTCCGGACATTCGGGGCATACCGGTATGAAATAGGGAATTTAAGCTTGCGTTGTTCACGGATGACATTATACTTACCTTGACCCAGCCTAGAATTTCTTTGCCAAACTTACATGCGGAATTAAAACGCTTTGGAGAGCTACAAAATTATTACTGGTAATTCAGAAGCTCTCCCCCCCTCAATATTCCCCATGGGGAACTCCAACACCTCACTGCCTGCTTCCCCTATAGGTGGCAAACAAGGGCCCTGCCAGTGGCGTATCATCCATGGGTGCAGGGTGTTCACTTAACACGGGCCCCGAGGGGTGGGGGGGCCCACAGTGCTCTGACCAACACTGCACATAAGGATGATCTGTCCCTTACCAAGAAAACTTCCCTCCTTTGTTCAAACAAATTAGGGGATTAGTCCAAACCTGGAGGAAACATCATATATCCCTGTTAGGGCGCATTACATCTATCAAGATGACAGTTCTCCCCAAGCTCCTCTATCTTTTTCAGACACTGCCTGTGCCAGTGCCTCTTGCCCTCTCACTGGAACGAGGGCCTGCCATTCCCAAATTTTGTCAGGTATTACCAGGCAACACAGCTGCATGCCGTCGCATCTTGGTTTACGCAACGCTCATACAATAAATGGACATGGATCGAAAAATTGTGGCTAGCCCCAATACACCCTAATAATCTGCTCTGGGGCGGCGAAGGCGGAGGTGGCCCCTGGTCAACTCCTGGGTCCCATGCTCCATTTAAAAATGATGTGGCGGGCACTGTCCGGTAAATACGACTTTACCTCTGAGAGATCTTTAATAACCTCTTTCCTGTATAATCCCGCTCTCCCGGGCAGCCTCACTCATCATATGTCTACGCCATGGGCATCTAGGAGCCTTTTTCACCTTGGCCATTTGGTTGACCCTGCTTCCCGAAAACTTCTGACTTTTGCAGAGCTCCTAACGAAATTTAAATTGCCCCAACAAGCATTCTACAGATATCTGCGAATTCGTCATTATGCTCAGTCTATAACATCAGACTTAAAATTTTCCAAGCCCTCCCCCTTCGAGCAACTAATTTTGCAGAGCACTGACCGTAGGGATTGATTTCTGACATTTATGGGATACTAAACGCCTACCCCTTGTCTGTGCAGGCAAGCATAGATATATGGTCAAGCGGGAAGAAATCCTGCAGGAGGAGATTCCCAACGAGACATGGAGGGTGATCTGGTCTCAGGCTGCCAAGAGTTCTATGTGTACACTCTATAAGGAGAACAGCTATAAAATTCTTTACTTTTGGTACCTGACGCCGGATGTTCTGAAGTCTATATATCCTGCGACATCGGACCTGTGTTGGCGTTGTCTTGGGGACAGGGGTACTTTGTTTCACATTTATTGGACTTGCCCGTTGATTATTCCATACTGGCAGATGGTCAACCAGTTATTAGGGGAAGTGCTGAGCATTACAGTCCCCCTGCCCCGAAGGCTTTCCTCTTGGGCCTGTCGCCACCTGAATTACGCGGCCTCCGGAGGAAGCTGTTCCGACACATCATAACGGCAGCTAGCTGTCTTTATTGGAAGCGACGCCACTCACCTGCTTTGGAGGACTTACACGCCAGAATCACTGATGTGGAATTAATGGAAAAGATGACGGCCAGAATAAATGATAAACTGAATGTACATAATCGGGTTTGGGAGCCTTGGCACCTCCGGGAGGAAAACGCCACTGGATGGTTCCGCAGTCTATCTTTCTTTTTGTTTTCTCTTTTTTTTCCCTCTCTTTTTTATTCCTGTCTTCTTTTTTTTTCTTTTTTCTCTTCTCGTTTTTTTTTTGTTGTTTTCTAGAGGAAGTGACATATTGTGGAAATGTGGTTTACTCTTTAAAATGCTATGGTTTATGTGAATGTTAACTCTGGTGAAAATAATATATTGATGTGATAAGGCCCTCTGTTAATGATTACATTTTGATTGGAAATTATGGGCTCACACTCTTTGTAACTGCCACATATGTTTTCATATGTAGTGTTTGCTATTGTGACTTTTGTATTGCTACAATATTTAATAAAAAATGTTAATTTAAAAACAAAAAGATGGTCTAGGCTATAAGAAGATTACCAAGACATTTAATCTGAGCTGCAGCACGGTGGCCAAGACCATACAGCGGACAGGTTCCACTCAAAACAGGCCTTGCCATGTTCGACCAAAGAGGTTGAGTGCATGTGCTCAGTGTCATATCCAGGGGTTGTTTTTGGGAAATAGATGTATGAGTGCTGCCAGCATTGCTGCAAAGGTTGAAGGAGTGGGGGATCAGCCTGTAAGTGCTCAAACCATACACCGCACACTGCATCAAATTGGTCTGTATGTCTGTCATCCCAGAAAGAAGCCTCTTGTAAAGATGATGCACAAGAAAGCCTGCAAACAGTTTGCTGAAGACAAGCAGACTAAGGCCATGGATTACTGGAACCATGTCCTGTGATCTGATGAGACCAAGATAAACTTGTATGGTTCAGATGGTGTCAAGCGTGTATGGTGGCAACCAGGTAAGGTGTACAAAGACAAGTGTGTCTTGCCAACAGTCAAGCATGGTGGTGGGAGTGTCATGGTCTGGGGCTGCATGAGTGCTGCCGGCACTGGGGAGCTACAGTTCATTGAGGGAACCATGAATGCCAACATGTATTGTGACATACTGAAGCAGAGCATGATCCCCTCCCTTCGGAGACTGGGCAGCAGGGCAGTATTCCAACATGATAACCACCCCAAACACACCTCCAAGACGACCACTGCCTTGCTAAAGAAGCGGAGGGTAAAGGTGATGGACTGGCAAAGCATGTCTCCAGACCTAAATTCTATTGAGCATCTGTGGGGCATCTTCAAATGGAAGGCGGAGGAGCGCAAGGTCTCTAACATCCACCAGCTCCGTGATGTTATCATGGAGGAGTGGAAGAGGACTCCATTGGCAACCTGTGAAGCTCTAGTGAACTCCATGCCCAAGAGGGTTAAGGCAGTGCTGGAAAATAATGGTTGCCACACACAATATTGACACTTTGGGTCCAATTTGGACATTTTCACTTAGGGATGTACTCCCTTTTGTTGCCATTGGCTTAGACATTAATGGCTGTGGGTTGAGTTATTTTGAGGGGACAGCAAATTTACACTGTTATACAAGCTGTACACTCACTACTTTACATTGTAGCAAAGTAGCTTTTCTTCAGTGTTGTCACATGAAAAGATATAATAAAATATTTACAAAAATGTGCGGGGTGTACTCACTTTTGTGAGATACTGTATACACACAATTACCATTATTTGCACAAATGGTACTAGAGACTGATGCCAAATATGATTGCATTGCCTTGAGAGCCTTCTGACACATCTGTGGTTCCAGAGATTGTTGTCTGAAACAGGGGCTGCCCAGAGCACATAGGAGAAAGGGCACATGCCAGGGTGGGCTGGAAGGCAGGAGAAGGGTTAAGAATGAGTGGGGAATGGTTAAAGGATATGATGTAGGGAGCAAGGAGGAAGTGGTCATAGCTTAGAGAAACCTCACGGAGGAACAGACAGTAATTTGGCCCGACCATCCACCCTCTTTTTAAATGTATGGATATGGCTACGATTGAAAGTGCATAGGTTTGGGGAACTGAGGTATGCAACGAGAATGGCAGACTTGTGGGGCATATTGTTGTACTTTTTTCACAGTGGACTTTGATGGTGCCAAAAAAGTAAGATTGTTGGTAATGTTTGGACAAGTGGTTTTACCTTAATCAGAAATCTGTATGATTATGTGGTGTTCATGAAGGAAGTACTAAGGTTTATTCCAGGTGAATAATGGTGTAACAATTACTGCTATGTACCCACAGGTTGTAGATGGTCAGTGGCCGGTACGGGTTTACAATAGAATATGTTATTGGGTGGTACTGTCAAGGACATGGCTTTAAAGATTGTATTAGAATTTTTGTATGTTTTTGAAAAACTGGTGTCTAAATCATGTTATTACTATCTTGTTATTTAGTAAAAGCTGTGGCCATATTACTCCAGTGAACATAATTTGTGTCATATTGTATTATTTATGAGGTTTAATGTGTTTGGTTTTAATGTTTAATATTACTCCGCCCCCTCAGTCCTACCAGGGTCATGTTATGTTTCTGGCCTGCCATGTCACATTAGGAGTTTTTTTTTAACATGAAAGATACAGGGAATTTGGCGTATAGCCATGCTGTAAATACAACGGTTCTTTACAAGGCACCCACAGCTAAAAGATGGTATCCCTCCAGCAGCTGCAAACCCATCCCAACATAAGACAAAACCATAAACATAATCCATCAGACAGAACCAACATAAGACAAAACCACACAAACATAAGACAAGTGAAGGGAAGAAGGTAAGTGATACATAGAATTGTTCTTCCATCTCCGAGTGGGGTTCCAAAGAGTACCCTGAGACAATCTGTCTTCAGTATTTTCATGCATACAAATCTTATCAATATTTTTTGTTCCTGAAATTGAATACACTTAATAAGGTCTAGAATACAGCATACTGTGTTAATGAATTCTTGAACTGAAATGTAAAATATGTGCTAAATTATTAATATTGTTTTTATAGTTATTAAGCTCTAACAAGCAGGGCCCTCTGATTCCTCTTCTACCAAATTGTGATGTAACTGTACTGTCTGCCTTCATTTTGTAAAGTGCTGCGCAAACTGTTGGCGCTATATAAATCCTGTATTATGTATAATAATAATAGTTATTAGGTATATTTCTCTTCCTTTATAGCCCAAAAGCTTGACATATTTTGGTGCAAGGAAAAGCCAAATTAATGCGTGTAATAAACCATAGCTAAAGTGGGATGTGGTTGTAACTGAAATATGAATTTTGATAGTAGGGGGTCTTAATTTTGCTGCAGTGTATGTGCTGTGACCTAAAGTGTTACTAAACCCACAACAGTACAATCAGTGTGTATATACAGTAAAGCATGCTTGTTATACTCACTGTGGAACCTAAAGGCTTAATCCTCTGCATTGTGCAAAAAAGCTGTTTGATCCTGTATGCACAGATCATCATCTTCTTGCATTGTCCCCAAAACATGCCTGGATAAGACACAGTTAGTGGAGTCAGTCTGCACATGCTCAGTTTGATGTGTGAGTTTTTTTTTTCTTGGGAGAGTGCATGTGATAAGCACAGGGCAAACCAACACTGTCCAGAGAGTCAGGGGTTCTGCATGCTGATAAGACAGTAAGTGCAGTATCAAAACTTCTCCTAGAAGGCACTGATAGAAGTCACAAGACTGCTATATACTGTTGATGAGAAAAGGTATTTAGCAGTTTATATTTACTAAAACAATTGCATTTCCATGTTCTGTGTGGGAAACCAGATATAGTAAATGCAGGGTCCTGGGTTTAGTGAAAGTTGGACTCAGCCTTACATTCCACTTCTGTACTGAAATTGCTTTCTCTGATTTCACTGCACATTGTGAGCTTTTCACAATGTGCATTAGAAACTAAAGCAGGTTAGATAAAGATCAACTCATTTACTGGCTGGAGGAGGTCCAGCATCATCTAACTTAGCTTCTTCCTTTCCAGGCTAACTGTTCCTGGTCTACCCCTTTTAATAATTGGATTTTAGTTCTTTCAATAATGGAGGCTCAGCAGCACAGACTGACATCCACCCATCAAGCCATTTTGATATGTACATAAGACCCCCCAGGGGCCAGTCCACTACTTGCATCAGGGCTGAGAGTTCTTGGGAGCAGTACCAAGAGAACATAAAGTGGTTATTTCAGAAAACTATGTACAACTTGTCTCTCCCAATAGACATGGTCTGTCAGCATTCTATAGGAAACATATAGACCCAGTGATGATGTTATTGCTTCTAAAATAAGATATGTATTAAATGCAGAGAGGTTTTATTTTAAAATGTCACTAACATGATAATGTGGGGGGAAGGGAAGAACCAGGGAATGCAAAATATAAGCATATTAAGTGTCAGCTTTATATATATATATATATATATATATATATAAATATATACGTCGATCAGCTACAACATTATGACCACACATCATTATCCTGTCAAAACATTGCATCTACTAGACCTCTGAAGGTATGTTGTGGTATCCAAGCCATCAGCAGGAGATCCTTTAAGTCCTGTATGTTGTGAGGTGGGGCCTCCATGGATCAAACTTGTTTTTCCAGCACATCCCACAGATGTTTGATTATTTTTGTGTTCCTCAAACCATTCCTGAATTCAGCAGACCAGACCACCTTCTTCCATTGCTCTTCTAAAGCTCACATGCCCATTGTAAGCCCGTTGGCTGTGGACATGGGTCAGCATGGCCACCCTAACTGGTCTGTGGCTACGCAGCCCCATACGCAACAAACTGTGAAGCACTGTGTGTTTTGACACATTTCTATCGGAAACAGCATTCACTTTTTCAGCAATTTGAACTACAATAGCTCTTCTATTGGATCAGACTACACGGGCCGGTCTTTACTTCCCACGTGCATCAATGAGCCTTGGCCAGCCATAACCCTTTCGCAGAAACACAGATTTTTCTTCATTGGACCACTTTTGGTAGGTCCTGACCACTGCAGACCCGGAACATCCCACAAGAGTTGCAGTTTTGGAGATGCTCTGACCCAGTTGTCTAGCCATTACAACTTGGCCCTTGCAAAGTCCATCAAATCCTTAAGGTTGCCCATTTTTTCTGCTTTCAACACATTGACTTGCTGCCTAAAATATCCCACCAACATTCATTGTAACCAGACGGGGACCCAAGAAGAGGAGTTATGGGACTGCTGTGCGCAAAACCATTACACAGAGCAGGTAAGTATAACATGTTTTTTCTTTTTTGTTTTCTTTAAAAAGCCAAACCTTTAATAACATTTTAAGTGAATAACTTTGATTATCCCTTTACAATGGCATTAGAAGGATATATGTACTGTCTTTGTACACACGCACATAATTGTTTTGATTGTTATTCTTAATCATATGAACCAACCAGATAGCCCTTCTGCACTTGGAGATAAAATGTGAGTGGCATGGACAAGGAGACTAGGTTTTATTTTCAGCATGTTTTCAAACAGGACCCAGTGCTATATGTCAGCTTATTCCAGCTCAGTGTATTGTAGGGGAAGTTACACAGTTTTACGTACAATCCCTGAGGGATTTAGGATTGGCTCAATTGTGCATTAAAGTATTGTCTTTGTGGGGCATGGCCGGGATGCGAGTGCCAGTGGATGTGTGGCACTGGAGCTCCGGATCCTGTCTTTTATACAGCCATTTATCCTGCCTTATCGGGTGATTGTCTTCCTCCTCAGTGACTCCGGACATACTCCCTGACTCTCCCGCGATTATACGGCCAGGTTCGGATGGCCCACAGCAAGCAACACAGCACCCGCTCAAACTCTTCTCTTCCCCGCCTTTTCTTCTCAGCTGCCATCTTGCCCACGTGGCCTCTCTCTGCCACCATGTCTGTCGGCACGCAGACAGCTCCAGGACCTGAGGCGGCTGCTTCTCCATCAGGAGTGGAGATACAGCTATAACTGCCAGCACAGAGCGGCTCACAGCAAACATGATGGAATGGTCACGGATACCAGCCTTATCAGGAACGACATGGACAAGTTTCGCTCTCGGATGACTGAGGCAGAGGGCCGCATATCAGTGGTGGAAGACAACATGCACACTGATTCCTGGGAACTACATGCCTTACAGCTACAGGTCAGGGCTCTACAAGAGAAGGTGATCGACACAGAAAACCAGCTCCGGCGGAATAATATACCAGATCGTGCTGAGGGGAATAAGCCCGCCAAATTTGCTGAGCAATTGATGGTTTCCCTGTTCAACTTTGGGAACGTGCTGTCCACCTATGTGGTGCAACGGGCACACAGAATCCCGCCGCCCCCCCCCTCCGACAGGAGCCCCCCGTTTCTGCTGCAGCTTTTAAACTACAGTGATCGTGAGCGTATATTGGCTACACCTTGGATGACCCCTGATTTGAAGTTTGAAAACACCAAGCTTCTCTTCTTCCCCGATTATTTGCAAGAAATTCAGTAACGCCTCAGGTCCTACACGGAAGTTCACGGGAGGCTCCGGGAGAAAGGCATTTGGTTTAGCCTACTATATCCCAGCAGAATGCGGATCGTAGATGGTGATCAGGCCTGTTGCTTTGACACCCCAGACGCACGCTGAGACTAGTATGTTGCTTCGGCCTTGTTTAAGGGCTGCACCTCTGGATTTCCACTTAGTGTCGCAGATTGCCTAGTCACAACACCTTCTCACACTGTTTTTCTTGCCTGCTCATAAAACTGGGGTGTTCCTCCCTTCCTGTTGTGGGTCAAGATATGTTTGACTGCTATTGCCTTACCCCTTTCCCCTTTCCTCTCCCATCACCCACGTAGGATACTTATATAGTTGTATATCCATTTAGGGCTCCATCTATGTTGACTGTCTTTGGCTGTTCAATTTTGGTATAATATGGTACCCCTGCTTTTACTACAAGATCTGGACGTAGATCCCTCCATTTTAGATTTTGACACTTCAACATAGAACTGTTAGTTCTCCATTGTTGAGTCAGGGGGACCTGTTTTGTTAATTACTGGACTCAGTTTCTTTGCTGTTGCCAGCTAGTTTAACTGTTATGGGTTCTAAGCCCCTATCTACACCCTCCCTTGTTTCTGGGAGGCTGTTTGATATGGGCAGGGTGTGCACTTTGGTGCTGTTTTGGGAATTGTTCTTTTTGTTATCTGTCTGTGTTTATTTTATGGTGCTGTCTTACATAGATATTGCTGCTCATGAGTTGCTTTTCTAATTTGAAAACCTCTCCTTATGTTTTTATAGTCTTCTGTCCACATTATGGCTAACCGGGAAGCTGCTTCCAAGTTTAAAAGAGCTCTTTTGTTTAAATATTTGAAGACTTACTCTCCTCAGTTGATTCTCCTACAAGAGACTCATCTCATGGGCAGCAAGATCCTTACTTTGAAAAAAACTTGGATACAAAAGGCGTTTCATGCCACATACCCCGCGTATGCTAGAAGTGTGTCAGCACTCATTCACAGATCTTTGCCCTGTCTGGTTGAGCAGGTCTATATGGACCCACAGAGAAAATTTCTGGTGTTAGTCCTTAGTTTATGGTCCCAACGGTATGTACTTGTTACGATATATGTTCCTCCCCCCTTCTAACCGACTATCTTAAATACCATTCTGGAGAGGATTACCCCCTTTTACTGTATGTATGGGTGACTTCAATTCAGTCTTATTGCCTGACTTGGAAAGGCCTACCCCCCCCCCCCCCAAGTCTTTCTCCACTGATCTCTCTGCTTGTGCTCAGGCAGCAGGGTTGACGGAGGTCTGGAGGTGGAAACATCTGTCTACCAGATCTTACTCCTGCTTTTCCACCTCATATAAAACTGCCTTCCACATAGATCTGGCCTTCGCTAACCCTTTACTACTTGCAGATGTAATAGAGGCTTCATATCTGCCCAGTGGTTTATCTGATCACTGCCCCCTGCCCCCTAGCTTCGCTCACCTGCTTCACCCAATGCAGCTCTCTGGAAACTGAGTCTGCAGTGGATGTCTCATCCCAAGCTAATTGAAAAAATTCCACCTTCCACTCCGAATTTTGGGAACATAATACGGGGTCATCCTCTCCGGAAATTACGCGGGGCACCTTTAAGGCATATACCAGGGGGCATTATATCTCTTTTATTGCTGCTGTCAAGAAAGAACAATTGGCCACTACATCTTCTCTTCAACAGTCGGTCTCTAATTGTACTTCAACGTACAATGCCGGTCCACCACTGGTAATTTTGACCTCTTGATGGCAGCTCAGAGGGATTTACAGCTTCACATGACGGAACTTACCAGACTTTTGATTTGATTTCTTTGAGCAAGGTGACCAGAATGGTCGGTTGCTGGCCATGATGGTCCAACATGATTAGCCACTCACGCTCATCCCTGAGGTTGTGTATTCTGGTGGTGAGATGATGTCCTCTCCCTCGGATATTATACACACCTTCAAGGTATTTCATGAAAAATTGTACACTTCCACGCTGCCCTCTGATTCTGACCAAGCGATTTGAGTGACCTCTTAGATCCTTTGGCATTTGGCTTAATCTCAGACGCAGAACGAGAGGTACTAGTGAGGCCTATTACCGATCTGAAGGTCTTGAATGCAATTCATTCCTTCCCTTCGGGAAAAGCTCTGGGTCCTGATGATCTCTCGATATATTTTTACAAATCAACCAGTGAACTCCTAGCACCATTATTGGCCTCTCTATACACCCAGTGTCTCACGCAGGGGAAGCTTCCTGCATTTATCTATCATGCCCACCTGACCCTTATGTATAAGTCCCCTAAGGATCGTAAATTCTGAGCTGCCTACCGCCCCATTGCTTTATTAAACAATGATTTCAAAATACTCATGAAGTTACTCGCTCTCAGACTATACCCTATGTTGCCTTCAGTGGTGAATCCAGACCAGACAGGTTTCATGCCCCATAGAACCACAGATATAAACCTCCGTAGATTACAAACTAATTTACATGTGCAGCACCTCAATATGGGCTCTCGCGTGGTGGCCTCGCTGGACATTGAGAAGGCCTTTGATACGGTAGAGTGGCCTTTTTTATGGGAAACACTCCATAGAATGGGCTTCTTGGTTTGCGCCGATGCCTCACATGTGTGGTTTGAACGCCGTTTACATAAGCGGGCGCGATGCACGTTCATGGAAGCACGCGGGGGCGGGGGCGCTTTAGATTTTTTTTTATTCTTTGTTTTATTTTTTTATTTTTACACTTTCCCTTTAATTCTTTTTTTTGATCACTTTTATTCCTATTACAAGGAATGTAAACATCCTTTGTAATAGGAATAGGGCATGATAGGTCCTCTTTACAGGGAGATCTGGGGTCTATAAGTCCCCACATCTCTCCTCTAGGCTGAAAAGCCTGAAAAAAAAAAAAAAAAAAAAATCTCAGCCTTTCCAGCTAAAAACACAGTGGTGTTTACATCTGCCGGCGCCGGAAGTGACATCATAACATCGCGCCTCCGGAGGTCATAGAGATGGCCGGGGACCATCTAGACCTTGGTCAACTCTATGGTAAACAGCCTCCGCCGGCTGATTCATTCTCCGGCTAGCCGATCGTACGGGCGAGGAGGGGGGTTGTCCCCTCCTGCGGCCTGTATAAACAATCAAATGGCTGAACAGACAGGGGATCGCCAGCAAAAAAGAATGATATCTGAATGATGCAGGCATCTGCAGGCATCATTCAGATATTTACCACTTAAAGCCCAGGATGCCATATGATGGCCAACGGGGGGGGGGGGGGGGGGGATTAAA
>BLSH010277625.1:2228509-2247181 GCA_018402905.1 Glandirana rugosa
AATTTTTTATTAAGTTTTTTCCGAGTCACACAAAACCAATAAACAAACTACCCCAAAAAAAATTGAACTCATTTTTTACTTCTTCGTAATTCTCATCTCAACTCGCTTGTGGACCTTCAAGCCCAAGACGACCAGGCAGGCTTGAAGCCCTGTTTCAGGCCCAGGCCCAGACCTGCCTTGGGCTTGCTAGCGTGCCTGTTGCTTGGGGTAACTTTAGTTACCCCTGGGCTTGAAAATCCGTGTTTTTACCGACATCCTTTCAGGACCTTTCGGGGTCTCCCGACGTTTTCCTTCATTTTACCCCCATTCCCATCCCGTTCACGGGATGTTTTTTTACCCCTGTTTGTCCGTGCGATCGTTCGGGTTCCGTCCAGACCCGGACCCGGACTTTGTCCCGAAGTTCGGACGGACCAGCAGAACCCGAACTTCCAGGTGTTCGCTCAACTCTACTCTTAATGCTTCTTCATTTTTTACTCAAGTTAAAAAAAACCCCATCAAACAAATAACCAAAACACACTGAGCCTTTTTTGAATTATTTTTTAATTCTTTTTTAAAAATATGTTTCAACCTTTTGCGTGTGTATATTTGTTTCACTTAATCATAAGTAATAGGCAGTTATAGACACTGTGAGGGTCATCCAGACTGAGATGAAATATATTGGCGAGCACGAATCATTAAACATTTGAACTTGGCGCCCTATTAGTACATTTACATTCTAACACTGTTTTTTTTTTTACATCTAAAGTTACCGAGAGATACAATGTCAGCACGTAATAAATATACAAACTGAAGTTCTAGCACTTGCACGTGGTTTGTCATCTAATTTCAAAAGGTATTGCACATGAGAAGACATTATGTTTTTTAGACTAGCTGTTAGCAGTTTGTGTTTTTATTACCTTTCAAGACTTGATTTATAAGCACAGACTTTAAGAAAAAATATGAACACCTTCAAGATACACATGTATATTAAAGGCTTATATGGATACATGCATGCGATTGTTCTGCAACCCTTATAGACATACCTTCTATGCCAACAGGTCAGTACATTGAAATATGGAGGATCAAGCACACATGACAATTGTATTGGACATTTGTTTTGGTAAAGCAAATCATTGATGCTTGCTTAATAGAATAGGAATGTATTTCATTTTACTATGCCAGAGCAGTGCTGGGCAGAGGCCTACTTCCAATAGTGTCATAACTGCTAACTGCATATTCCTGCTCTTTGCATGCCACTGGTAATGTGGAAGGTATGTTTCTTGCTAAAGAGCATTATTTTTTATCACGTTGTTATGGGTAAAATTCCACTTTAAAGTGGTTGAAAACCTCAATCGTGAAATCTGAACAAAGCACATATAGCTGTGGTGTTTACTAGTATCTCTCTCCAAAGCTCTAAGTGTTGTTGCTCTCTGGTACTTTGTTTCTCTGTTATCAGCATGAGTTACTTCTGAGAAGTTTTCCTGACACATGAGATAAATTTGTCATGGGGGAGGGAGCTCAGTACACAGCTTGTCTATTCACAACACAGCTCTATATCCTTCGTTCGCTCCTGTTTGCTGTGTGGAGGGGGGTGTGCCTTTCCTCCAATTAGCTCTCACACATTGTAACTGCAGCTCTCCACCCCCTCCTCTGTGATACTAACAGATGGAGAAGGATTTTAACACTTTTGCTCTTTTTGAAGAGGTGTAGAGAAGAGAAGACTGCAGATAAACAAGTAAAACATATGTAGGAGGATTTATTTTATCTCCTAGTATCATCTAAGGTCAGTCACTTCACTGGGTATATGAGAGGGTTTAGAACCATTTTAAGTATAATTCAATTGACTAGAAGTTAAAGTGTAGGTTCAGCCAAAACTTTTTTCTTTTTGGATGGAGTGGGGAAGGATTAGAACCCATGTCAGTTTTTAAGGCTATCTGGGCCCATGTTAGAAAGACTTTCCATTACTTCCTGTTCTGCTGACAATGTCTTACCAGAACAGAAGTGTGGGGAACTCTCCAGCAGCAACACAGACAGAAATAGAAAAACTTTCCTTTAGTAGAGATGGGCAGGCTGGAACCCCTGTTACATTTCTGTCTATGTCCCTGTTGAAGATATTCCCTCACTACCTGTCTGGTGAAACCATTGTCAACAAGACAGGAAGAGAGGGGAAATCTCTCTAACAGAGCCCAGGCAGTAAAAATCCAACCGAATTTATAATCCTTGCTCACTCTACCAAAAACGTGTAATTTGTTTTGGCTGAACATAGACTTTAAGAACATATACCCCGCACCTCCACCCTCAATACAATCTGTCTTGTGTGATCAGAATGAACCAGATGTTTAAGTTACAGCCAATCTATGCCAACATTCAGTTGGCTGGTTCTTGCTTTGGATAACATGTATTATGTCCTATTAAATAAGCATCAATTTATTTTTTTGGTTAGTTCCCAGAATATTAGATCTTTCTGTGATGGAAACCTGCAACATATTAATTGTGGTGTAGAAAAGAATGCTATATTTTTGCTGATCAAACCTTTAAGAGTTTCTAAATACATGTAAATACATGTATATTGCAGACCATGGTAAAAGCTGCCCCCAGATTTAAATTTACATAAATATTTAAATTTTTTAAAGGAAAGGAGACACATTTCAAGCATTTAGCAACAATGATAATTTAGGAAAATGCATGAATAGAGTTCAGTCTTCCAGTGGATAGACAGACCAAAATGTCATGGACTAATTTGCTCTTAGGGACCCAGTCACACCAGTAAGCACTTTATGGTGCGCATAATACACAGGTGCTGGTACTTTATTACAACACATCACATAAAAAAAAAAAGTAAAAAGACACTTCATTTAACTGCAAAACTGTGCATTACTGCATGCTGTAATATGCTTTTGTTTGTTGCGTAAAAACACAGACATTCTTCTTTTTTTTTTTTTTTTGCAACACAAACCAATGAATTTGTAACGAGTGAAAAGGGCACAATGAGAATCATTTTTTGTCCTTGTGCTGATTCTGCTTTGACTCGTGCAGCTCAATGCTCTTGGCCTGAACTATCCATAACACTTTTGAAAAGCTTAGACCAAACCACCATGATCATTTGCCAAGATGTATGTTTGTAGTGTATATACAGAGCTATATGCTTTGGTTATTAAGAATTCTTTAGTGGCCAATTTAATGAACCGCTGTGCAAAATAAACATAAAAAATCGCTTTGCAACAGTGCAAGTCCGTTTGGAGCAAAGTCATTTTGTCCACAAGGAATATAAATATGGAAAGCATCAATTCCATATCTTTCCAAAAGTCTTTCATATTTTTGAAGACTCCCTGCTAGGCGCTAACATCAATTAGATGACACAGTATAAAGTCACAAGTCTAAACAGATCCTTTTGTTAACATGCCTGAATGGTAATTATAGAATAGAAGTCCCAAAGAAATCAATTAATTTATATACAGGTTAACAGATCCCCAGGGTTTGCTCCAGTTCAAAGACTATGATAAATAAAGCTCCATTCTGATGAGAGTCTTTATACACTGGCTGTCTTTTTACTGTAGAAATATACACTATATTACCAAAAGTATTTGGACACCTGCCTTTACACACACACTATATTACCAAAAAGTATTGGGGCGCTTGCCTTTATACGCACATGAACTTTAATGGCATCCCAGTCTTAGTATATAGGGTTCAATATTGAGTTGGCCCACCTTTTGCAACTATAACAGCTACAACTCTCCTGGGAAGGTGGTCCACAAGGTTTAGGAGTGTCTCTGGGAATATTTGACCATTCTTCCAGAAGCGCATTTGTGAGGTCAGGCACTGGTGTGAACAAGAAAGCCTGGCTCGCAGTCTCTGCTCTAATTCATCCCAAAGGTGTTCTATGGGGTTGAGGTCAGGACTCTGTGCAGGCCAGTCAAGTTCCTCCACCCCAAACTTGCTCATCCATGTCTTTATGGACCTTGCTTTCTGCACTGGTGCACAGTCAAGTTGGAACAGGAAATTACCATCCCCTAACTGTTGCCACAAAGTTGGGAGCATGAAATTGTCCAAAATGTCTTGGTATGGTGACACCTTAAGAGTTCCCTTCAGTGGAACTAAGGCGCCAAGCCCAACCCCTGAAAAACACACCCCACACCATAATCTCCCCTCCAGCAAATGATTTGGACCAGTGCACAAAGCAAGGTCCATAAATAAAGACATGGATGAGCAAGTTTGGGATGGAGGAATTCGACTGGCCTGGAGTGCTGACCTCAATCCAATAGAACACCTTTGGAATGAATTAGAGCAGAGAATGCAAGCCGGGCTTCTCGTTCACTTCAGTGCCTGACCTCACAAATGCGCTTCTGGAAGAATGGTCAAACATTCCCTTAGACACACTCCTAAACATTGTGGACAGCCTTCCCAGAAGAGTTGAAGTTTTTATAGCTGCAAAGGCCAACTCAATATTGAGGGCTATGGACTAAGGCTGGGATGCCATTAAAGTTCAAGTGTGTGTAAAGGCTGGTGTCCTAATACTTTTGGTATTATAGGGTATATTTAGTGTAAAACACCATGTAACCGCATCCTGTAAAACAAAGATCATAAAGTACAGGCAACACTACATTAGCATGGATATAGATGGGGAACATTAATGCATGTGATGCAATTTTTTGCCATGTCTCTGAAACCAATGATGTGATAAGCCTTGAGAGAGAAAAGCCATTTTCCAGGCTCTGTGTACATTTGATAT
This sequence comes from Glandirana rugosa, assembly GCA_018402905.1. Lineage (NCBI taxonomy): Eukaryota > Metazoa > Chordata > Amphibia > Anura > Ranidae > Glandirana > Glandirana rugosa. Next base: position 2,233,221 of record BLSH010277625.1, read on the forward strand.
TCAAATTATTAATGGCCAATGAAAATTGAATGCTGGCGTTTTTATGTGGTCTTTGCAATGTATAGTATGTATGTAGTATAGGGGTTGACATTTTAAGAAGCCCTTTACAGGCAGAACTCCAGCAATGGATATACAGCTCTCAATAACGTATCTGGGGAATGCCTAACAGATAGGTCTATTAGAGGAAACCTATTACAGGCATGGCAAACAAGTGCATTGTCAGTGTGTAAAAAAAATGCACTTGTTCTACTTTACAACCTCAAATGGTAGCCCATAAAGGCATAAATGTAAATATCTATTTTCACAAGAACTAGTAGCTTATGTAATACCTTCACATAGGAGGGGAGGGGGGTGGTTTATTAAAATGCATTAGATATCAATTTTTGATATAATTTATTAATATGTATTATCCCAAACACATACAAGTAAATTATAGTACACAGACTAGACAGACCTGTGGCTTGCAACATGTAAACATAACTGACCTGTCCATATCCTGCACAAAGTCTTATAACGCACATCTCTTGTTTAAGCTCTTTCTTATTTTAAAAAATTTCAGTTAAGAAGATACAAGTTTCAAATGTCTTTTGCTCTCAAAAACAAATATCACAATACTTCCCAGTTTATATACTTTAAAGGATGTAATTGGGAAAAAAACATATATTTATTATTTGCCATTTCGACTTAAACTAGAGAAGGTCAGACTCTTACAATGTATCTACATGAAGAACTCCATAACGCTGATCACATGCTGCACATGGAGGTGTAAAGTGTTGTGTGGAGCAGAATGTCATCTTATCTAACACTACACCAGCTAGCAGCAGAGCATGAGCCATACAGTGAGGGAAGGTTGCAGTCACTCAGCAATACTCAGGGAGGTGGAAATCCAGTTATAGTTTATTTACCAAATTCAGATCAAGTTGGCCCATTTGCATGAGGGTAATGCACACCTCGCCATTGGTGAAAGTCGCCTTCACTGCGGCAGTATTCAGACATTATATAATGGCCAGATGATGTGACAAAATAATAATAATAGTTACACAAAAGTACATTTCAGCTGGCACACTGATCATGCACAGTTGTCACACAAAGACTAATATGTTTGATCTCCCTAATCATTATGCAAGGAGGCATGTACTCTAAGCCAACCCGATATGTTAATGCCAAGATATAGGTTTGATATGTGTTTTTCCAGCCAAAAGTACCATTAATCATCTACATAACTCCACTCTTTCTGAATTGTAATATAAACACTGTTAACATGTACACGGCGTGTTTTACTATTAATGTGTATATATGGTGTTTTATTTTGTGGCTAGAAGTAGCTCATCACCTGGAGAGATAAAGTGTGTCCCAGACATGTGTGCTTGATTCAGGAATAAAGAATGGAATGGTCCAGTGCTAGAGTATATGCAAACATCCTCATGACTTTACAGAAAATGAAGAAATGGGTTTCTTTTGTCTGCAGTAGAAAAGCTCCTCTATATTATGGGGAGGAAATGAGCTGCAATCTCAAAGCAGTCAGTCGACAGGCACACTTGCATGCGCACACACACAATTTCTGTTGAATTATAATGTACATTCAGCTGTGTTTCCTGATCACTGTGGCATCTCTTTACTATTTACTGCAGTCTTCCAAACTTGGCTGCAAGGCCCAGACAGGACTGTGCTGCTGAGGTTCTACCATATGTATCCTCCGTCATCTGCCTCTCCCGTTTCACCCTCTTCTTCTTCAGCTTCTTCCCCAGCATCTTCAGTTTCTTTCTCTTCTTCATCTTCCCAACCGACACCACTACCAAAATCCCCCGAGAATCCAACCACATCATCTGTTAGACAAAGTCAACAAGATTATGTTTTTTTTAAATAAGTATTAGATGTGTAGGTTACAGATTATGCAAGTAACGTACAGTAGTAAGCTTTTAACTCACAAGAAAGCGTTGAAAGAATTAACCAATAAATTGGTTTAACACTTCAAACCTGGACACTTTCACCCCCTTCTTGCCCAGGCCAATTTTCAGCTTTCAGCACTGCCACACTTTGAATGAGAATTGCACAGTCATACAATGCTGTACCCAAACATCATTTTTTTAGACAGATAGAGCTTTCTTTTGGTGGTATTTAATCATGACTGAGTTTTTTATTTTTTGCTAAACAAAAATTTTGAAAGAAAAAAAAAAGGTCTTTATTTCTGTTATAAAATTTTGTAAATAAGTATTTTTTCTCCTTCACTGATGTGCGCTGATGAGGCTGCACTGCCGGGCACTGATGAGGCGGCACTGATGAGGCAACACTGATGAGGTGGCACTGATGGGCAATGCTGAAGGAGGCACTAATATGCAGCACTGATGGGCACTGATAGACGACACTGATATGCAGCACTGATGGATGCTGATAGGCAGCACTGATGGGCAACATTTATGTGCACTGTTAGGCGGCAATGATAGGTGGCACTGATGGGGAGCACTGTTGGGCACTACTGATGGGCACTAATAGTCAGCACCGATGAGGAGGAACTGACAGGCATCACTGATGGGCACTGGTGGGCATCACTGATGGGGCTGCACTGATAATCATTGCACCGATTATCAGTGCGATCCCCCCTGTCAGGAAAGCCAGTTATCTGCTCTCCTCTACTCACGTGCTGTCAGTGTGAGTAGAGAAATGCCGATAACCGGCTCTTCCTAGTTACACTGTTATCAGCTGTGATTGGACACAGCTGATCACATGGTAAAGAGTCTACGTTATAGGCTCTTTACTGTGATCGGAGATGCGGTGTGTTCCCGGGGGTGCGCATGTGGCATGTTCTGAAGGACAACATATGAAGTCCAGTGAGAACGGGAAAGCCACCGCCCAGCTGTCATTTTGCTGTAGGCCGGGGAAGAATGTGGTTAAAGATGCCCCAGGCTAATGGTCCATTTTTGTGGCAAACAGCTGTGTTTACTGAGAATAATCATAACTGGCTTAATATTGGCAAATAATGCATCACGGTGATGTGTGGAAACGGACTACAAAAAATGCTTTAGAGCATTTGTTATCACTTGATATGTTGTAGCCAGTTGTAAGAACCTTCTGTGGAGAAAAAGGAATAACATTCTCACTGCATACATTTTGCATCCAGTCATTGGATGAATCAGTGGAGAGATGGTAGTGAGTCCTGAAGCATACAACTCAAGTGAAGATGGACAGAGCGCTTACCATCCATCATTCCCACTGCATGATCTATTCATCAATGTAACACTCAACTTCACCGCCTTAACTTACAGTTATTACCTGATCCAGAGGGTATCAAGATTGTGAAAACCTTGTGACAATTTAGGTCCAATGCCATATATAAAGAGTTAAACCCTCTTAACAGAAAAAATGGCTTCATGTAACAGCCAATAAATGTTAGTGTTAGGTTTTATAAGTTTCTGTAATGTAACAAAAAACTGAAATTAAAGTGCCACACCATTGCTAAGAAATACAATTTTATTCCGATAAAAGTCAAGGGGACAATACAAATAGTATCCAATGTGTTTCAAGGTTTGGCAGCTACTGATAAGGTCTGTGCTTGTAATCAGACTGAAAAAATAACATTTAGCCTGGGTACACACTAGTGCGATGCGGGAACCGCCACGATTATAGAGCCGGTTCCCGTATCGCATCACTCCGGCAGGCAGTTCACGCTGCCTTCTGTGAACCGCTACGGGTGTCATTAAAAAAGTTAATGACATCCCCAGTTTTGTTCACAGATCGCAGTGCGAACTGTGAACTCGCACATGAATCGGATCGCATAGGTGAGAACACCCATGCGATCCGATTCTAGTGCGGGAGAAAAAATACTCCTGCACCTTTTTCTGTGCAAATCTAATGCGAGTTCAGCCATACAACTGTATGGCTGAGCTCGAATTGCTCAGCGATCGCATGTGATCGACACCTGCGGTGCGGGTGCAAATCACATGCGATCTCTTCAGTAGTTTGAACACGGGCTAAAGGTCCATTTCTATTCTAGCCTGTTCACAATCAAGCCCTAATGCAGGGGATTCTCTTGGACCCCAAAACGTACTGGCCACTTTTTGGATTGTCCCTTTGCCTATTATTGGAATAAAGTTGTATCTGGACCTTTTAACAAAGGTATGGTGCTTCGATTTCAATTTTGTTACAATACACTACAAGCTAAGGTGACTCGGTAGATCCTCTTGGGTGTAGATGCTGCCTGCCTGAGAAATAGATCATTTGCATCAACAATGATACTTTAAAATAGCAAAACCAGCGAGTTAACCCAACAGGTCCAGAGCTATTTTTTCCACTTCCCTCAACTTATGAACTTCTGTAGGCATAGGATTTCAGAAATCTGGTTGCTTTCGGCAAATCCTTCACTTTTTCTATACAACGTTCGTAAAAACAAGGAATGGAAATCTTTAACTTTGGTTGGGGGCTTGTAAAGGGAAAATAAGAATGTCTTATTTTCCATAAAAAACACAATACAATATATGCAGTAGGTATAGAAAAGAATCACCCCCCTTTAAAATAATCTTGTTGCTTTGCAGCCTGAAATGAAAACAGACAATTTTTTTTGTTTTATCCAGCTGCATTTACTTTATGTATAAGTGCAGCTTATAACATCAAAGTGAAAGATATAACACCAACATGTCAGAAAAAAAAATAAAAACAAATTCAAAAACAGAATCACTGGGTTGGAAAAAGGATCACCCCCTCCTACAAATGACTTGTAAACTCAATCAGGTGTATCTAATCACCTTCTCAATGGCACACAAAGCCATTTGACTTTCAACTGTGATCAGCTGTGGTCGTTTTGATTAGCTCAGCATGAAAAAAAGCTTTCCTGGATCATTTCAGTCCCTGGTAGTGCAACTGAAGCAAACAATGGGTGGCAAAGGCACTGTCAAAAGATCTGTGGGATAAAGTTGTGGACAGGCACAAGTCAGGAGATGGATAGAAAAAAATTTCAAAGGCCTTATATATCGACCTCCTCCATAACACTAAACTGATTCCTATAGGGGGCTTCTGAAGGGTCACCTATAGAAAATATAGGGTACTGAAGTTTGATGCCATTTCACGGGGTGCACACAAATGTAAGGTTTGGCATGTTGGGTATCTATTTACTTGGTGCAACCTCGTCTTTTATATTTTACCAAAAATGTTGGTAATTTATTGCGTTCATTTACCCTACAATCCACATTAGTGTGTTTTTACTGAAATTTTGCGTTTGCTAGACCTTTGCAGCAATATCATGTGACAATAAAAAATTGGAACTCTAGGATGTTTGCTTTCAGAAAATATATAATGTTTGCGGGTTTTGTGTAATCTTCAGGCTTAAAATTATTTTTTAAACATGTGTGCCAAAAACGCAAAAATGGCTCTGGCAGCAAAAGGGTTAATGCAGACTTAACCCAGACCTGCTGACAGCTTATCAGAATATGAAGAGTGCGGATATGTCTGCCTGAATTGTTGTGAATGATTGCAGCTGGAGAAGACCACTTTTATTCACAAAAACACAAGCTGAAAACAGCACACACGAGCTACAGCACTAGTCCCTCTTGGACAAGTGTAGTACCTGGCTTGTGCTGTTGTCAGCTTGTGTTTTTGTGAAGGAAGGCATGCTTCTCTTGCTGCAATCATTCACAAAAACACAAGCTGACAGTTTCCAATCTCTCTGCCCTGTATTGCTGCTGGGTTGGGGTTGAGTCTACATTAAGAAGAATTTAGAGAGGAGTCGGACTAAGTGCTGGCTGTACCTTAAGAACAACTATATTTTTGTCTTCAGGGACATGGAGCTAAAGACAACACTAGCAGAAATAAAATAATCATTTAAAATCCAAAGAATGGGTTTGAACGGTTACTAATGCTGCACAATGCCCCTTAGGGAATTTAAAAATTATTTTTGTCTGCTGGTGATACTTCTTTAAATTAAGTCAGCTGATGGTCATTTTTATGAGAAATATATCACAGACCATTTATATATAGAGAAAGCACTGACTGAACCTTTTCTTTTCCTCCTTTCAGTAAATATGCCATTATTAATGCATCTTTCTTAGCAAAGTGCAGCAGACCTTGCTCAAAGTGCTCTATCTAGCGTGTACAAGAACGAATATAACAATGAAATGTCTAAGAGCGATACATATATTGGTGTTCCAAAACTCACTGATTTTCTTTCTGTACATGTGAAGGTTATTTTGTATTGCTGCATATACAGTATCTCACAAAAGTGAGTACACCCCTCACATTTTTGTAAATATTTTATTATATCTTTTCATGTGACAACACTGAAGAAATTACACTTTGCTACAATGTAAAGTAGTGAGTGTACAGCTTGTATAACAGTGTAAATGTGCTGTCCTCTCAAAATAACTCAACACACAGCTATTAATGTCTAAACCGCTGGCAAAAAAGTGAGTACACCGCTAAGTGAAAATGTCCAAATTGGGCCCAAAGTGTCAATATTTTGTGTGGCACCATTATTTTTCAGCACTGCCTTAACCCTCTTGAGCATGGAGTTCACCATGATGGAGAGGGGTCTATACTGAGCGGGGGGGGGGGTAAATACTGCAGGAGGAGGGTCTGTACTTAGTGGGGGGTCTATACTGAGGGGGGACTATAGTTGGTGGGTTGACACCATGTTTTTCAGCACCGGGTGACACCAACCCTAGTGACGCCACTGCCTGTAGGAGTTATCATGGGAAAAAGGTGTCTCCACTGAAGCTTTATGACCAATCCTTGTTTCCACAACAACCCAAAATTTTCAAAATCTAATTGTCACAGTGACAGATAATGAGGTGAAATCTAAACAGGGGCTCAAACAGCAAAACAAATGTTACAGGGGTTTTAACCCTTCCTAAGCTATCCAAGAATGGTAAACACTAAAAATGTACCTGTACCAACTTACATACAAATTCAACTTAAGAACAAACCTACAGAACCTATCTTGTTTGTAACCTGAGGACTGCTTGTACTGCATTATGGCCACTAGATGGAACAGAGCAGGTTAGAAAACATATGTCTTTTGTGACGTTATGTGAGGCACCATAATGGACGGGCGATACTTGTCACCTCACATGCGATCACTTTGAGGCGACTATTGAGAGTCCGACCCGGGTTTTGCCAGCCACCGTGGCAGAGCTAGTTCCAGCCTGGACTTTCTGGTCCACTCAAACCCCTCTCCACCTGCATTTAATGACCAGGAAGAGAGCAGAGGTGAGCTCTATCCTGGATCTCAGAGGGAGAAAGCTGAGTGTGCTCTGTGTGATAATTTGGACTCATAAGATCAAGGTTTGCACTGTGCTTATGTTTTTGTGGGTGTCGGGGACAGAGATAGATAGAGAGGAACCTGATTGTTTAGTTTAGCGCCAGATGGCGAGGTTTTGTTTTTTGTTTTTATGTGTTTTGATCTTGCAAATCTGTGATAATAAACAATGTTGAATATTTTCCTCTGAAAAGTGATCCCCACAAACTAATCTCCCACACGTGGTGGAGTTCAGCGAGGCAGCTTTCAGAGATGGAGGAAATATTGAAGGCCATGCTGCAAGGCAATGCAGCCCAAAGGGAAACCAAAGGCCAAGTCGCAGAAGCCGCTGCAGCACAACAGGCAGCTCTACAAGAGACTATCGCAGCACAACAAGTGTCTCAACAGGAGATGAACCGACAGTTTGCAGAGGCCCTGCTGGAGTTAAAAAAGGGGCCTGCACCTCCGGTGACAGTGGAACCAAAATTGGTGCGCGCCTCCTACCATCTACAGAAAATGACACCGGCGGATGACGTAGAGGCGTACCTCACATCTTTCAAGAGTCGCCGTCCACAAAGGGTGGCTGAAGGAGCAGTAGGCAGGACCGTTGGCCCCATTTTTGACAGGTGAGCCCCAAAAGGCCTACTTTGATCTGGAACCAGATAAGGCCCAGGACTATGAGACTCAAAAGGCAGAGATACTCGCATGCCTGGGGGCCACCATGGCAGTCCAGGCCCAACGCATGCATCAGTAGACCTACCGCACTGACAAGTCACCCGCTTGCAGATGTTCGACCTAGTTCACCTTACCAGGAAATGAGTACAGCCGGAGACTTTGCCAGGTCCCCAGATTGTGGAGCGCGTGGTCATGGACTGCTATCTACGGGCGCTCCCTGCTGCTTTGAGGAAATGGGTCAGCCATGGGGACCTCAAAACTGCAAGCCAACTGGTGGACCTCTTGGAGAGCTGAGGACTTGTTGTGCCCATCTGCGCCCCACTCCAATGTATCTAGAGGTGAAAGATCACCCCAGTGGACCTGGTAAGACTCTTCCAGGGTACAGGGGCGTGGGGAAATTGATAAGACTGATATGGTTAAAGAGACTGCGGGCCCTAGACTTGGAGACTGGCCAAAGAAGCCAGGAAGGCCTCGGGGACCCTTGAGAGGACTGGGTATAGAACACATACAGTGCTACCGATGCCATGCACTGGGCCATATTGCTGCCAATTGCCCCCTGAATGATGAACCCATTCCATTTTGATTATGCTTATGTGAATAGACGCCTTTCTCTTTTTGCAAAGGTCGCATATACAGCATCATGTGTGTAATTTTTGTTGATGGGAGGCCAGTCACTGCACTGCTTGACTTCGGTATTGTGGTAACATTGGTAAAAAGCAATTGTATAAATCCTGCAAGGTTACACCCTAGCACTGTCAGAGTTATTTGCATTCATGGGGGCACCAGTGACTACCAGACGGTGGTGGTTGAGATTGACACCCCTTGTGGTAGTGTGAGTCATTCAGTGGGGGTGGTACCTTCACTACTTTATGATGCCCTAGTGTGCAGGGATTTTCCCCATTTTTGGAGGTTATGGGAAGGCACAGGGAGTCTGGAGGATAGAGCTCCCCCTGCTGCGCAAGCACGGGACATCTCACCAGACCCATTTTCCAAAGGGAAGGGCAGACTGGTGGCAGGACCGAGGAGGGAGGAGACCCTCTTCCTTTTCCTGCACTGGCTGGGGAAATGGAGGAGCTGGAAGATAGCTCTCAGCGGGGGGCTAATGACCCAGACAATGTCTCTGACCCTGATAGTGAGAGTGAACCGAGTGTAGTACCTGACTTAGAGATCCGGAGAGAGGACTTCTGTACAGAACAACTATGGGATGTCACTCTCCTTGACGTGAATGTGGTGGATGGGGAGCTTGTGGATCCTAATCGGGGTGTCTTCCCTACATGGTGTTTAAAAATAATTTGTTGCATCAGGTGGTGAAACGTGGGGAGGACGAAGTGGAACAGCTAGCGGTTCCCAAACACTTCCGCAGGATGGTGCTAGATCTGGCCCATGGGCATGTAATGGGGGGACATCTGGATATGGAGAAAGCTAGGGAGAGAATAACCCAAAGATTCTTCTGGCCTGGGTTGTATGTAGACATCAACGTAGCACCAATATATAAAAAAGGATCAAGATATATCCCTGGGAACTACAGACCAGTTAGCTTAACATCAATAATTTGCAAGCTCTTGGAGGGAATAATAAGGGATTATATACAAGATTATTGTAATGAGAATGGTATCATTAGCAGTAATCAACATGGTTTCATGAAGAATCGTTCTTGCCAAACCAATCCATTAACCTTCTATGAGGAGGTGAGCTGCCATCTAGATAAAGGAAGGCCTGTAGACGTGGTGTATCTAGATTGTGCAAAAGCATTTGGTACAGTTCCCCACAAACGTTTACTGTACAAACTAAGGTCTCTCAACATGGATCGAAGGGTGAGTACCTGGATTGAAAACTGGTTACAGGGGCAAGTCCAGAGGGTGGTGATAAATGGGGAGTACTCAGAATGGTCTGGTGTAGAAAGTGGGGTTCCCCAAGGTTCTGTCCTGGGACCAATCCTGTTCAATTTATTCATAAACGATCTGGAGGACGGGATAAACAGCTCAATCTTAATATTTGCGGATGATACCAAGCTAAGCAGGGCAATAAATTCTCCACAGGATGTGGAAACCTTGCAATGAGATCTGAACAAATGAATGCGGTGGGCAGACAAGTGGCAAATCAGGTTTAACGTAGAAAAATGTAAAATAATGCATTTGGGTACCAAGAACATGAAAGCAAACTACTCACTAGGGGGAGAGCCTCTGGGGCAATCTAGGATGGAAAAGGACCTGGGGTCCTAGTAGAGAACAGGCTCAGCAGTGGCATGCAATGCCAAGCTGCTGCAAACAAAACTAGCAAAGTGTTGGCATGCATCAAGAAAGGGATAAATCAATAATTCTCCCACTATACAAGTCTTTGGCGAGGCTGCACCTGAAGTATACCATCCAGTTCTGGGCACCAGTACTCAGAAAGGATGTCCTGGAACTGGAAAGGGTTCAGAGAAGGGCAACAAAGCTAATTAAGCGATTGGAGGACCTTAGTTATGAGGAAAGATTACAAGCACTGAACTTATTCTCTCTGGAGAAAAGACGCTTGAGAGGGGATATGATTTCAATGTACAAATATTGTACAGGTTTGCGCCGTGCTCATGTTTTTGTGGGTGTCGGGGACAGCCCCACACTGTATAGAGAGGAACCCAATTGTTTAGTTTAGTGCCGAACAGTGAGGTTTTGTTTTCTGTTTTTATGTATTTTGATCTTGCAAACCTGTGATAATAAACCTGGCAAGGTATTTTCCTCTGAAAAGTGATCCCCACAAGCTAATCTCCCACACTTTGTAACAACAGACAAAGTTCTAGAGAATGCTAAAGGGAATTGGCAAATAAATGTAACCATGTTATCCACCCTTTCTCATGTTCTAAAGTTGGGAAGTATGTCACAATAAGTTGTCGGTCAATGATTTAGAATTTAATGCGCATGTAAACCCTAAAAAGGAACTTCTTATGTTGGCGCTATATAAATCCTGACTAACAATAATAATAATAATAATAATAATATGTTATATCTGTTTGATAAGTACAAAAAAATCTAAGGACTGTAAGCTGCAGTGTCTTACATTGTTGTCTATACATTTCTCCTAAAACAGGTATACAGAACAATAGAAAAGTTCTGATACTTCCACCTTGTAACTGTAACAGAGCCTATAATACTTGTAAGGAGATATAAGATGAACCACATGCCGGAGAGCCATTTATATTGCTGTACCTGTATCTGTCCACTTTGTCTATTAAAACGTACCCATTTTAAAGATATAAAAGCCACACATGTAATTTTGCAATACAGTCGTATTGCTTGTGGCTTACAGATGATGATCAGGGAGCCATTTAACCTACTAAACTCTTACACTGAGGGCAAAAAAATGGGTTAGTTACAATGTGCAATACCCATAAGTAGCATTTACATGGAACTTTTTTTAACCTGAAATTTTTTAAAATGACACTGCAATATTCTGTATGTCTAAGTATAATTATTTTCAAATCTTACCACAATCTGGATTTCCATGTATCCTTGTGCCAGTTAGCTCAGCTCCATGCTGATCCACACACCAGCACTCCCCACTGGACTGATCACACTGCATCTTCCTGTAGTAGCCATCTTCATCACAGCTGGGAATGAAAACCCCTACAAGATATGGTATTGTGTAATTATAATTTGTAGAGGAATGCCAAAGGTAAATATAATGCCAATGTGTTTCAGGTCAACGCACAGGTCACTAGGTAGGGAAGCCAAAATTAGAATGACAGGCCCAGAGACAAAATCCTATGTTTCTGCCCTTGCATGGTGCTTATAACCTGGCTAGGTTCATAACAATAATAATAATAAAAAAATATATATATCTATATATATATATATTTATATATACACACAGTATATATATTCAATTTTCTGGATGCTATAAATAGTAACTCAAAGTAAAAAGCTTGGTAAAGTTTCAATACCCCCTCCCCAGGAACTCCACATCAAAAAAAGTAAATAGCATCGCATACACTACTACCCAGCTTGTTAAATGATTAGAAATCATGCTGGGGATCTCTGGTATAGTGCACATGGTATATAGTCCCTCAAGTAGATAGTCTTTCCATTCTTGTACATGCTCAGTACAGAGGCACCCAACTTGATCTTGAATAAAAACACTGTTGCTGCACAGATTAGACACTACCAGAAGACTGTTCTTTGATTCTTTTCGATAACCTGGGTATGCAAAAATGAGCAGAGGCACAAGACAAACATTTGTTCTAAATTGCCTGTCACTACTGAGCAGTGCCATATGAGCTGGGCTTTGCCAATTTTTTTTGCTATAAGCTCAGCCCATTCACAGTTTTTTGTTTTTGTGCACTGTGTTAACGCATAGTGTGTCACTTCATTTTGAATGGCCTTACCATGCACAAGAACCGACATGCAGTATGTTTTCAGATGCAGGGGTAGTGCATTTTTTTGCATTGAGGTGTGCTGCAACTCGTGTGTCTGAGCTGTGTTACCTTAGTGTGTTGGGGTGCCATTCAAAATGAATGGCAATGGAATTCCCTAATGCACATAACACGGATCAAAATGCATTGCAGTCGCACGCATTAGTGCAAAGAACTGCATCATGTATGTTTTGGCCTTCAAACTGTGGTGCATGCTGACATAACTAATTGCATTTGTTTCGCTTACACCTAGGGTTACACGAGCAATTGTTCTCTCTGCTACTGAGATATTTAACTACTTTTGCTGTGTATCTCTTTATCACTGATTCGATGTTCTGCAAATGAGGTTACTGCCCACAAGCAGTTAAATCTGTTTAGTAGAATAGATATTTGTTAGTAATGGCAAATTTACACATCTGTGGAATAAAACGTTTTTGGTCTTTTTCATACTTACACAATTACTGATGTAGATATGAATTAATATAATATATTGTAATTACCTAATGTGCTAACCCAAGAAAACACTTGCCCTGAAAGGACTAAAAGGCAGGACCAGGCCGATACAGGCAAGGAAGGTTGCCACCTGGGGCACAGTTTGGGTGGAGCCTTTCTTGATCTTACATTGTCCCAGTTGTCTCCTGCACTGTGCAAGACCAGGTTGTCAAAGCTGACAACCCTGTTTACAGCCCTATCCTGAAGATTACATTGTGAGAGTGGCTCTCCCAGAGAGTCAGCTAGACTAACTCTGTATTAGCGCTGACAATGCATTCTTAACCCACAGAGAGCTGTAAATGGAAGTCAAAGTGACAACAAAGATCTACTGATTACACTGCCACTGCCATTTTTCCACTGTAATTTGCAAGGCTGAGATTTGACTTTTTTCTTCCCTCTTTGCTGCTTTGTGTTTTTTAGCAATCATAAGTAAACTCTCTAAATTTGATTTTATCCTTTTTGTAGCACTGTATTAAAATGTTTTGTACACGAAAAATAAAATATAAACTAAAAAATAAATGTAGTACCTTTACAAAAAGGACAATTTGAAAAAAGATTTTGCACCTCCGTAAGTTATAAGCCACCCTAGTTCTCAGATAGAAGATAAACTTTAGGTTATGATAATTTTAACATGCTCGTAAATTACTAAATCACACTGACTTAACCCACCTTGCAATGCCCCCCTTTCCCCTTTCCTATTCTGTTTTCCATGAACCAAATGATCTTTGCGTTCAGCTCAGAGAGATGGGCTTTGGCATCTTTGCCTTGGGTGCCAGAGGACATTGTCCTTTTATTGGTCTTAAGAGAACTATTATTATTATTATTATACAGGATTTATATAGCGCCAACAGTTTGCGCAGCGCTTTACAATATAAAGAGAGACATTACAGCAACAGTACAATTCAAAACAAGAGGGTTAGAGGGGCCCTGCTCCTGCGAGCTTACAATCTAAGGGGGGGGGGGGGCTGGTGAAACAAAAGGTAGGGACTGTGAGGGACGAACTGATGAGGGGAGTAGAAGATTCCGTTGTTAGCTGGAGGCAGGATAGGCCTCCCTGAAGAGGCATGCTTGTTTAGGATCTTTATAGACTCACCAGGTTTTTTCTTAGCAGCCTCTTGGATCTGCACTTTCTCAAGTTCTGCAAGACATGGAGGCTCTAAAAAAAAAAAAAAAAAAAAAAAAAAA
>BLSH010277625.1:2247191-2294536 GCA_018402905.1 Glandirana rugosa
TAAAAAAAAAAAAAAAAAAAAAAAAAAAGACATTGTCAGTGTTAAGAATCCATGTTCACAACCACTATGTTATTGTTCAAGCATGAATCCTGCAAGACCTAATATCATAAAATGATCACATTATTTCTAATAATTGAGAACAACTGAGGAAAAATAATTATGTGCAAGTTAATATATTTGCCTGAATTATGAATTGATTTCCTCATCACCTAGTTATGATTAAGGCTAAATTCACCTAAGTATAGTGGGACGAGGGTTAGTAAAAACAGGCAGTTGATACACATATTTAGTCCCCTCGATAGACCACCTACAAGCAGACATGGCAGCCGCTCAGCCTGCCATGTTTGCTGCCAGGTCTGTTTACATTGCCATGAAACAAAAAAGAGGCGCCTCTAAGTGTAAACCGTAAGAAAATTTATTAAAAAGACATCAGCCAATTGGCTACTCACATGACTAAAAAAGGGTATGGCACATAGAACCAGGAGAATACTCAACCGGTGAAGAGTATGGCATCAGTTCCCCGAGACCTAGTAAGCAGCTAGTCATCCGTGCGGATGGGATCGTCAGTGGGGCCGTCCGTTCGTGGAACCGTCCGTTCGTGGAGTTGTTCATGGATGGTAGGAACGATTGTCTCCGTGCCGGCAGCCGGGAGAATCCAGAACGAGGCTTGGATCCAGTGTCATTAAAGGAGAAGTACAGCCAAAGCTTGTTTGGCTGTACTTCTCCTGTAGATCACAGGAGTGCAGTTCGTTCTGGCGGGCTGAAGCCTGCTGTTGGCTGATGTCACAGTGCCGGTCCGGCCTGGGGCAAGATTGCGACAATATGGTTGGGATCCGCCCACAACCCTGGACCCTCACCCGGCTCAGCCTCTCAACGAGCCACTGAGAGCCTGAGCCAGCCCCTCCTGCCCTCTCCACAGCCCAGTGCTCCAGCGAGCTCATTACATTCTACATAAAGGAACGTGTGCATACTCACAAAGCCACTAACGCATTTGTTTTGTGTAGAGTAGAATATACCTGGTTGATCCTGCCTTCAGCTGTCCCCCCAGTTCTGTGTGTCCCCACTGCAGGTTGAGATTATGTGGACCATCTGGTGTCCTCTATGGAGCATGCTTATATTTTTGCTCCCTTCTAAGACCTTCATTAACTCCTTTTTTTTACCTGTGCAGCCCACGTGACTATAGAGTCACACATGCGTGTATATACCCAGTGGTAAATGACACTCCCCTCCCTCCCTTCCTTCTCCTCCATGTCCTCCTATTGCTAAAAACTACTGGGGTGAGATATAGTATGCTGATTGATTACATTCACTAAGAAACTCACAAAAACACTTAGTTTTAATATAAACCAGTATTACATATATCAATTGTAATTGCTAATAAAGTAAAAAATGTGCCTTGGATACAGATGCCTCTTTTTTTTTTTTACTTATGTGATTGGCACAGCACCAATCAGGGCTGGCCAGACACAGACTTACACTGTAGCGAGCATTCATCAGCAAAGTTATAGAAGCCCCTTCCAAAAATCTTTCCCTGCAGATGCCAAAAAACAAGGAAAGATCATGTGACCAAACAAGAGTGCTGCAGGAATAAGGTGCTCAGAGGATTAAAAAGAAAAAGAAAACAAAAACAAAATACAGTGGCTTGTATATAATTAATGTATGTGCACGAATTATGGTAATTAACACTTCTCTGTTTAGTATTACTTTAAGAATTCCAGTGATGTAATAATCCATCTACTTACTTTCTCTCCAGAAACAGAAGCACCACTCAGCAGTGGACACCCGTCCATCTTTGTAAGTGTCACAGGAGTTGAAGAAGGGCCGGATGCAGATTTCATACTTGTCAAGATTGATGGCTGCCAGCTCAGCTTGGTCCAAAAAGAGGTCATTGTTGGAGTCCAACTTGGAGAACATCCATCCTATTGAGTCTTTGCAGCTGGCCACTAAGGTCTTGTCTAACACTGTACAAATAACATCCGTAGTTATTAGCATTTCCTAAACAACATGTGGACCTATCACTTCTTTTATATTAAAATAAATTGTAAGCCTTTAAACAAGAGGTTTTATACATAATTTACTTTTATGTGTATACATTTGCCTACTTGGATGCCTACTTGGAAGCATGTGTAAGTGTTACTTAAGTCATTCTAAGCTTTGGTAAAGGTAACTCTTATTTTCTTCTGCATTTATGTCATCTCCTTTGCTAGCAACTTAGAAGAAATTCTTGCCTATTTATTTCCAACCAGGTGCACTGCACTATCATCACTATAGGAAATAGAAAAGTCAGAGCTTAAAACCCTTCTTGGGTCGACCATTATTTTAGTGGCAAGTGCATTTATATGTTTATTCTGTTTATTGATTAATTGAGCTAGCTGGAGTTGTGGTATAATATGTTTCAAGGTAAAGATATTATCAGTTATGTTTTTAGGTGTACATTAGTTTTACAGGTATCATCTTTAACATATACCTCCCATTAAGAAACATGGGCATACCTTTCCTGAATTCCTTCTGAAAATGCTAGGCTGTGTCTTTACCTTTCCTGAATTCCTTCTGAAAATGCTAGGCTGTGTCTTTACCTTTCCTGACTTCCTTCTGAAAATGCTAGGCTGTGTCTTTACCTTTCCTGACTTCCTTCTGAAAATGCTAGGCCGTCTTTACCTTTCCTGAATTCCTTCTGAAAATGCTAGGCTGTGTCTTTACCTTTCCTGAATTCCTTCTGAAAATGCTAGGCTGTGTCTTTACCTTTCCTGACTTCCTTCTGAAAATGCTAGGCTGTGTCTTTACCTTTCAGGAATTCCTTCTGAAAATGCTAGGCTGTGTCTTTACCTTTCCTGACTTCCTTCTGAAAATGCTAGGCTGTGTCTTTACCTTTCCTGAATTCCTTCTGAAAATGCTAGGCTGTGTCTTTACCTTTCCTGAATTCCTTCTGGAAATGCTAGGCTGTGTCTTTACCTTTCCTGAATTCCTTCTGAAAATGCTAGGCTGTGTCTTTACCTTTCCTGACTTTCTTCTGAAAATGCTAGGCTGTGTCTTTACCTTTCCTGAATTCCTTCTGAAAATGCTAGGCTGTGTCTTTACCTTTCCTGAATTCCTTCTGAAAATGCTAGGCTGTGTCTTTACCTTTCCTGAATTCCTTCTGGAAATGCTAGGCTGTGTCTTTACCTTTCCTGACTTCCTTCTGAAAATGCTAGGCCGTCTTTACCTTTCCTGAATTCCTTCTGAAAATGCTAGGCTGTGTCTTTACCTTTCCTGAATTTCTTCTGAAAATGCTAGGCTGTGTCTTTACCTTTCCTGAATTCCTTCTGAAAATACTAGGCTGTATCTGACTTCCACACTTCAAAGGCAGTAAATACATGCAGCAAACTAGAATCAAACAAAAGTCAAATTTCCATATTTCTACACTCGTTCAAGGTCAGCAACTCTAGTAACAGCCTGGCAGTCATATAACTAAGACTGTTTTACAGGTTCTCTTTAAACCAAACTATGAAACTTTTTTCAATCCACTATATCATTTATATTTCTCAGGAAAATGGTTTGGAAATGAGACTGTGCCATGGTAAAAGGTTTGACGAACAAGGATCAGACAATAACCAGCCTGAGAAGATATTTAACTGGTTGATTATGAATAAAACAAGTTCAACATGTACTGTGTACAATCCAATACACTTACAGGGAATCAAAATTTATTCTAGGTTTAGCTACTTGTGCCTAATGAGCATTCATTCTGATTAATCACTTCAGGCTAAATCCACTTATACTAAGGTCTGATTCAAAAGAGGGCTATTTTATTTCCAGCAGAGTACATTACCTCGTGCTTAAGGTAAGAGGGGTCAAATGAGTATACTTATTACATAAAATGAAATGACAGAGTACTCATTGTCCTGTTTACTGAACGGCCCCAATCTTCAAAAGATTATCATATTTCCTGGGCTTAGCAGTTCTGCCGACACTTGCCGATTCTCACAACATCTGTGGAATGCCACATTTTGATGGAGCAGACGTGTGCTTAATTTCTGGTCAGCCCCATGTCAAACTGTTTATCAACATCATTTGGTGGTACTATTGTCCCTATGTCATGCCAAGAGATTCTGATAATTAACTTCTAAAATGTTTTGCTTTACTAACGAGATGCTAATTAAGCAATGAATCATTTCTCCAAAGTACCGATCAAGCTCTTTTGGAATGTGAAGTGCTCCAATAAATTATTGGCCCAAGTTTCTTTCAAACTGCTCCTAGATTCATGACCAGATGCTTCATCTGAATCTTTGGATTGCTAATACACGTGCCTGCTTCATGTTCATTAATGGAGACTGGAACACTGTATCATTGTCTCTATGAAGACATAAAGACTATATATCATATCATCCAAGAAACTGGTATAATCACTTGGCAGGCATTACATAGCATGCATTTGTGAGTGTATTTGCCATGCACTGCTTGACTCTGATAGAACTTAATGCCACTCAGTTAAAATAACTTTGCTGTTCTATGGTGGAAGTACAAAGCATTCATTGGTATCAGCGTTGGCACTGTAATATTATTTGTATATCTCTTAGTACTACTGCCATGGCATTTGCATACGTACACAATCCATAGAACATCAAACAATTCTTGGGATCTTCCCAATCGGTATGCCTGAATCATAGTATTTCATTTTCTACAGTTTGCAGAAATTGGCTGCGCAGAGTCAAAAGAATCATTATTTACTCAATCTGCAATCTGTAAATTGCCAATACATTTCCTCACTACTCCTTTTTATAATCTTCACAGATAACACAGAGAACAAATTACAAACTATTTATTTTTTTTTTAATGGAAAAACCTACATTGCCGGTCAAAAACATTTTCTCAGTATTCTGAAATCTGTATAACGATACATTTCTTGCAAGTTTTATTTCATATTTATTTTTAGAAATAGTTTTAAATACATTTCATGATTTGAAGAAATTTTGGACCTGAATTCCAGGTACACAGCAAAAACACATTTGTGAACTATCTTATCTGACAAAGGATTTGTAATTGTGTCCAGCCACTTTTGTGAATAGTACTCCTGTGCAAGGAATGTGACACCAATTTTTCTTTTAGAGATAAGGAACGTGGTGTCACTTCCCTGCCCAATGCCTGCTCGTTGAGCAATAAAGAAGAAGTAACACACTTACATGTCGTCAAATTGGTTCTCTTCTACTCTCTGTGTTCCCTGTCAACGAATATGCAGTGTGACACAGCCTGATTAGCTGCTGGTCCTGTCCCTCTTTACATCACTAGTAGGGATAACATGTGCTGATATAAAATCACACTCAAATCCAATGTATAAAACGAATTGAATTATTTTTGAAAGGAATGATCAACTGCATTAAACTGTTTTTTATATATCTTGCCTGGAGTTCAGCTATAAACCTTTATTAACCATTTTATCAGATAGAATTATCCCTTGAACCTGTCAAAAATATTGCAATGTGTTAAAATACCACTGATGTTTTGCACAGGCATTTTAACAATAAACAAACAGATACAATCTAAAATCTGCTAATCCAGCAACCCTTGTGATGAAAAGGCATTCATTTTACACAGCTGAACTACAATGACATATATATATATATATATATATATATATATATAGGCTCATGAACCATTTTTGTGAAATAGACTAATTTCAAATGTTCTGTATAATAATTATCAATTAAATGCAGCAATAAGCTGTCAAGGATGGGTACATTACCATTCACTTGTTTCACTCCTGCAGCTGCTGTACTGTTCTGCTTGGAGTTCTCATGAAGTAGCTGAAACCAATCCCGTAAACGGTCTCCAAGGTCTGCCAGGTCCTGACCAGTACATGTCTCTCCTATAATAAGAACAATATCAATATTTAAAAGGGATCCAAGTGGTCAATTAGAGCTATTATTTTATTACGGCAATGCATCTATTTACATTGCATACTTTTTACTATACTTTGTGCCAACTAGGCTTTCAGTCTAGTTTCTGCATTGTCTCTCAGAGAATCTAGGGTCCAAGCACTTAATGTGATTGCAAACTTTTCTTTTTTTTTTATAACAAACATATTATACTTACCTGCTCTGTGCAAAGGTTTTGCACAGAGCAGCCCCAATCCTCCTCTTCTGGGGCCCCCTGCAGGCACTCCTTTCCTTTATACCAGTGGTGGCTGGTGCTCCATCGGTCAGGGGGGA
The DNA here is from genome assembly GCA_018402905.1 of Glandirana rugosa. NCBI lineage: Eukaryota > Metazoa > Chordata > Amphibia > Anura > Ranidae > Glandirana > Glandirana rugosa. The sequence goes on from BLSH010277625.1 coordinate 2,253,377, forward strand.
GGCGGCAAACAAACCTTAAAAATCCCCACAGGGTCACTGGCTAGCTCGCTGATCATCACTTACGCCATCCAGGTCGTGGCTTCCCCTCTCCGTCTCCTCCGTGTCCCAGCAGTTGCCGCTTCTCCTTCCGGCCAATCGGGTCTCAGGACCCACTGCCTGATTGGCCAGGAGGAGAAAAAGGAAGACATTAGCGAATATTAATTCGCTAATGTCACACAACTGGCTTTTTTTAAGCCAATTACAGCCTCAGACTCTAATCATGTACTTAAAAAAAAAAAACATTGAAATCCATGCCTCCGGCGCCCTGCATGTAGATTAGGGGCTGGGCGGATGGATTAGGGGGGCGGTGCTCCTGTGCCCATTATGGAGCAGCTACCACTATTTTTTACTCCCCCTCAAGGGCGCATAGCAGTCATTTTTGTTGGACCTGCTAATGCCCTTATTTCCTCATCCTCCTACTTTTTTTTATTTGGCCAAGTTATTTTTGCTGCAACCCCTCAAATATAACCTAATGAAAAATTCCTGGCCCTTTTTCTATTCTTCTTCCTTAAGGGTGCATAACAGTCATTTATTTGGGCCTGTTTATGTGCCCTTTTCTTCTTCCTTTCAAGTGATCTAATCACAGTTTGTTATAGTGGATGTATAGCCAACCATAGCTGTTGATAGTGATATAAAGATCCTTGTTTGGGCACTTTGTGTTATGAGGAGACAGTGCTCTGCCCCTGTCTCCTAAAATCTCATACCCGGCAAAGCACCCTGTAACATGCTTTCCCAAAGGATAAAAAACAAGTTTATGCTGATTCACATTGCCCTGGAATTTTACACTTTTTTTTTTTTTTTTACAAAAAGAGCCTTTAAAAAGATCGCAGTCAGCAATAATAAGAAAATTTGTCCTGTGAAAATACACATGCAGCCACTTGGTAGTGAAATGCATGTGGGCTCAGGGACAGTCTGTGAAGAAAATGCAGGCAACAAAAAATATGCAAATAACACATGCAAACTGGTATGATTGTAGACAGTGCACGTGAAGAGGCTGTAAGGAAGTTGCAGGACAAGTCAGCCCACAACTATCACCCCAATTTATTCCTATGCAATTTACCAGCAGCACTCCCTATGCTTTCTCATTCACAGTTATGAACATTTTCAATATGGCTGCTAGAAACCATGCCTTTTTATAGTGAGGAGCTGGCACATATAATAGCTCCCATTACTGAACATTCTATGCCACCAGACCTAAGTTTAGAGGCCAGGAAGAGTATTATTTGTAGTTGGTTGCTATGGCAGCAAATGGCCACATTAGTTTGGTCCACAAACCAAGAACAAGTTTAACTGCGAACCATACTTGTCCCGCATAGCTCATCCCTAATCTGAGCTTCTTTTTATTATCCTAACTTTTTAAAAGCTGTAAATGTTTTAATCATTTATTTCACTATCTAAAGCTGGCCACCTACGTTAAACTAGACTGTATAAAGTACCAAATTTACACTGCATGGCATAGAAATCTCACTGTAATTGGGATCACTTAAGGATAGTTAGAGCTGAAAAAACTACAAGAGGTTGCATGAAAATAAGTTGGGCATTTAAAAAGACTGTAAATCATGTAGTTCTGATTGAGCAATTCTACATAATTGGTTCGGTTTACTAAGCTTTAACACAAGCGGAAATTACCATAACAATTTCTAGTGTTTAGTAATGTAACTATGAACTATTGCATATAAATAGTTGTATTTTAATTTTCTGCCAGCAGTTGGAGCTTTTCCATATTTTTTGGTATCCCTATCTCTTTTGTTAAAAAAAAAAAAAAAAAAAAAAGCCTTTTTGCAGAGATTAATCAATATGTCATGCTGAAATCTACATACACAGTTAAATGAGCCAGAGAAGGGACTCCTTCCCCTCAATCCTTTTCCCAGCCATGTACAGGGTGATCCTTCTGAAGTTCCAGTCAGACGGGGAGTCTAAATGCAAACATTTCCCAGCTGTACTTTCTCTTTAGAAAACCCACAGTGTGCTCTGAATCCTGTGTCATTGGTGCTCCCAGAATTAAATATTTATTTGTAAAACAAAGATTTTATATCAATGAAAATACATCAGTTTAAAATGGTATACATGTAAAAAATCGAATTAAGCTAGAAACATAGAAAAGTGACGGCAGAAAAAAGTAGTCCATCAAGTCTGCCCTTTTTTTTGTTTAAGAAAAAAACAGGGAGTGCAGGTGAATGTGGCCCTGCTAGAAAAATAATAAAGTGTAAATTATTTATAATAAACAATTAATTGTGAAATGAAATAAATGAATGAAGATGGATAACACCATATGCTGTGTAAGATATCAAAAAGCGCTGAGTGTCTATGAGGTATGTGTAGATATGTGAATACTGATTACAATGAAAGTGCAAGTGCAATAAATATATAAAAATCCAAAAGCGAGTGAAACTTCAAATCATAAACACAACGTCATATGTATGACCATATAAATGTGTGCAAAGATCAAAAGTGATATTTAGATCATGATGAAATATAATAACACATATAAACCAAAAAAATATATACTCTGGATGTTCTCCTAATGTAGGTTATTAACAAAGGTAAAAGTGATCCAGGCTGGTATACACACAAACCACCATCAAATGGAGCTGAAGAGATAGTTCCTATAGATTGTCAATGATCCAAAACCAGAGATAGATAAAAGTCTAGGGTAATGATCGCTAAAGGGACGGCTTCCAGTTACCATCATACCCTGTCAGCCATATATCCCTAGCCCAGGGATTCGCTGTATGCCGGCTTAGCCCCTGCCAACCATATGTCCCTAGTCCAGGGATCCGCTGCTGTAGTAGCTGGAGAAGTCAGACATTCAGTAAGTCCACGGCTGGTGTCCTATCGCTATCTCAGCCTAGGGACCGTGGGTGCGTGATGATGCAATGGCTCCCACTTACGCGTTTCGTCATTGGACGTAGTCTGAGGCGGCCAGCAGAGGATCCCTGGACTAGGGACATAATGCCGGCTTTAACCCCTTCCCTGCCAGTGTCATTAGTACATAATAATGTCACTGGTATCCAAAAAAGTGTCAAAAGTATCAGTTAAGTGTCCAATTTGTCTGCTGCAATGTCGCAGTCCCGCTAAAATTACTAGTAAAAAAATAAATAAATAAAAATGTCATAAAAATATTCCATAGTTTGCAGATGCAATAACTTTTGGGCAAACCAATCAATATACGCTTATTGGGATTTTTTTTTACCAAAAATATGTAGCTGAATACATATTGGCCTACATTGATGAAGAAAGATTTTTTTACAATTTTTTATTGCGTATGTTTTATAGCAGAAAATAAAAAATATTGTTTTCTTTTCAAAATTGTCGCGCTTGTTTTCGTTTATAGCGCAAAAAATAAAAACAACAGAGGTCATCAAATAACACCAAAAGAAAGCTCTATTTGTGGGAGATCAATTTGGATAAAGTTTCACACGACTGCGTAATTGTCAGTTAACGTAACGCAGTGGCGTATCGCAAAGAACTGCCTGGTCATTAAGGTGGTAAAACCCAGGGCTGAAGTGGTTAAGTTCCTGAGGTCTCTCTCTAAACTGACCCAAAACAATTAACTTTTTCTATTTAGGATAGTGCTATTGCAATTGTTTTGCATGCTAAAGCACTATACACGCTGCAGCAATTACACAAACATTACTCTTGCCATAGGGCCCCCGCACTGCAAGAGTTAAAGGCTCATACTGCATCAGGAATAAGGTTTAAAATTGACCCTTTTCCTCGCTCCAGCAGATTCCCGGTATGTATGTGAACTTTCCCCTATACCCTCTTCTATAGACTGACCTGGGTGGCAATCACACAATGATGTAGTCAAACACAATGCAGAGCCAGTAAGCCTGCACTGTACTTTGAGGAAGACAGGGTGCCAGAGCGGAGGAAAGCTCCAGAACCTGCAGAAGGGAGAAGTAAAGAAAGTATTACACTTCCACTTCCTTGTCCCCTAGAGCAAGGGTCTCCAAACAAAGGGCCAGTTTATTGTACTTCAGACATTAGGGAGGCGGGATTGTAGCCAGTAAGGGTAACAAATGTCCCAGGCCCAGTATCTGTGAGAATAAATATGGCCCCAGAGTTTAAGGTCCGTAGGAGGAGGAGTAGTGCCCCATCATTGGTATTAGTAGGAGTAATAGTACCTAATTTTTTGTATCAGTGGAAGAAATAGTCCCCTATTGTTGGTGTCAGAGGGAGGAATATTGACTTATAACAGGCTTAAAAAAGGTCCGTATCTGGCCCTTGGATCTCCATGACTAAGCTCCGGAGGAGTGAAATGCATTGGGGGCGTGGCCTGGTTGGAATCCAGGCTGAAGTTGCCACTTCATTCATTGCAGTAGGACGCCATAGATGTGTGACTTTTAGGGGTCACCCTTCCTTGAACCTTGCAAGAGCCAGGACGGGCTCTATCCCCTGTCAGCACTCCAGCAGCAGTTGAAGATGCACTATTCACATACCTCCTCCCTATCGAGCTCGAGCAGCACACACATTTTTCCTAGCCCTTGGGCCGCAGTTTGGGTCCCACTGCAAGGTTAGTTTTTTGTAATTCTTGGAGCTGGACTTTAATTAAATTAAACAGTTTGAAAGCTTACCCTGTTTGTTGGCATCTGTAGTGGTGGTGGTGGTCGTGGTAGGAGAGTTCTCTGTTGGACAAGGACAAGAACCTTCGCACTTCACAGTCAACTGTTTGCTGCTCAGGCATGCTTGCTGCTCCAGTTTACACTAATAAATGAGAGAAGGAAGATCTGAGCAATGCTATGCTAATTCCTGGCACACAGCTACATGTACGTGACGGCAGTAACTCTCACGTAATCTAATGCGTGACACCCTTTGTTGTTTCAGAACTTGCAATTGCAAACACTTTTTGAGGTTCCCAAGCTGTTCAGTCCTACAGAATAGTAGCACTTTCTATCACAGATGTTATCTAACACACTGCTAAGAGTAGACGTAGAGGGAGGAATGTAGAAATGCCAGCATGACTGTGGCAGTAAACTCATTGTAGGATGTTATTTAGCAGTTGGGTTGACAGATGTGATTTTTTTTGTGTTCTGTGAAACACTGGGAATAAAAACTTTCCCTTTTAGTATAAATGCCTGCAATAATCAAATACACATTTAGGAAAGTAGGAAGTAGTGTTGTAATATGGCAACAGATAAATGGTTTCTCAAGGAACTATGTGTGAACCTCGCAGGAAGGCATCTATCACTCTCTTCTCACTTCCCTTATTCTGAACCATAGCAGTCCTCTCTTGTAGATCAAGCACAGATACACCTTATTGCATATAAGTTAGTGTAGTGAGCTGCACTTTGGACTACAATAACTAGGACTTCATTATGTTTCTTCTTCTTATGTATCTTCTTAATATCTTATGTATCTATCTTAATACATTAAGCTACAAACCTAAACAATGCTAACCTGTGTCCACATGGCAACTACTAATACTTCGAACAGCAGGTATGTGCTGCGCAGGCATACCTCCCAACTTTTTGAGATGGGAACGAGGGACACCTATAAGCAAAAGTATGTAGGCATAGGACACACCCCCCGTTACACCCCCTTAAAGAAGAATTATCCAAAAAAAAAAAAAAAACTGAGTAGTTAAACCCACAAGTGCTTTTTTTTACCACCACTATTACTTTGTACTGGCTTCTGACATTTACAAATGCAGCAATTTAGAATTTGGATGAAAAGTTTAGCACTGGGAAATGCTTTGTAAAAGGTAAATAATGCATTTTATATAAAACCATATAGTTCAGACCAAAATGAGGGACGACTGAGGAAGAAAGAGGGACAGAGGGACTTTGTTCCAAATGTTTGTGACCTGATGTGACCTCTGTGATATTTGAAATATCAGTTCTTTACAATATGTATGAAGCCATTAAAGGAAACTTGTCATTGGTGACTTCACTATGAAAATGCTGGCTGTTTGGCTGCCATGATATCTCTAAAGTATCAATATTTTCTGAGTCAATGAAACTGAAAATTCTGACTATACTTGCATCTTACCTTTTCCTTGTCAGTATCTCAGAAAGCCCTGTTTCACACAGGCTTCAGCTTGTATAAGTGCAGTGTGAACAGAAAGCATTAGTAAAGCATTTGCAGAGCTGTCAGCAAGCGTTTTTTTTAAGTGTTTAAAGCACCATTCAGCCCAAGTTTGTAAATGTAGAAAACAGATCCTAATGGGAGTTGATTGCCACTTTAAGCAAACTGCTAGCAGGCTTCAGCGCTTCTTGAAGCTTGTTGAAAGTCTACTGAAGCCTGCTAGCAGCTTGCTTAGAGTGGCAATCAAAATTCCCATTAGGATCTGTTTTCTACATTTACAAACTTGGGCTGAATGGTACTTTAAAATTTTCAACAAAACTTGGAGAGATCTCTGCAAATGCTTTATCAAAGCTTGCTGTTCACACTGCATTCATACAAGCTGAATGAATTACTGAAGTACTGAATCCATAGAGCATTGAAACTACAACCGGTATGTTATGAGGAGCTCAGCAATGGCAGCCTTTCATAAAAGGTTTCCTTAACCACTTGCCGACCGCTCACTGTGGCTTGATGGCGGCAAAGTGGTTCATCATTGCAAAACGCCGTCGCCTTATGGTGGCCGCGATACTGAGTATTGTGAGCACGCTCCAACAGAGGCGCGCTCGTGAGCTCATTGTGTTCCGGGGGGGCCAGGGAGCAGATAGGGCGGACTCGATCTCCACCAGCTACCTGCGATGGCTCCCCCACAGTCAGAGAACGGAGGTCCGTGTATCACTCCCCTCCCCTGCCAGCCCAACCCCCATACAGTTAGAACACACCTAGGGAACACAGTTAACCCTTAGAGCGTCCCTCCAGGTAAACCCCTTCACTGGCATTTACACAGTAATCACTGCATTTTCATAGCACTGATCGCTGTATAAATGCCAATAGTCACAAAAAAGTGTCATAATGGTCCGACATGTCCGCCGCAATATTGCAGTACTGCTAAAAATTTATTTTGTATCACAATAGTAATACACCCGTATAACTGTAATCTGTGAAATCAACACCTTACAGGGCTGCACAGCACAAGTCCCATCCATTTTTAGTATTTTACTGACTCTGTATTAGCCATTATAACAACAATTACTCCTTACCACAGAGGTGTACGTGTGGCCATCAGAACCGCACACTGATGCAAGCTGAGTCACGTGACAGGGTTTACAGAGGTTGTCTTTGCTCCCATGGAGTTTCAAGCTGGGTTGCTTAATTCTGCAAGGAAAAATACAAACAAATTATAAAAAAATGATTAACCTAGAACAGTTTTAGATTACTAAACTCATCATTTACTACTATTTTATCATTTACTAGTCAAGTGTACCTTGTTGTTCGAACAGCTAATTTGGAATGGTGTGTTTTACTTATAGGGTTTGTGCACTTATCCCTTTTGCCCATTTACACTGACTTAAACGAACCCACCCCTCCCCTCCAAAGATGCATTCATTGCCTGTAAAAGGTTTTAAATCGTCACCTATGGAAAATTTTGGGTACAGAAATTTTTTTCCCCCTGCAGGCAATTCTAAGGCTTGACATGTAGGGTATCGTTTTACTCAGCATGACCTCATCTTTTATATTGTAAAATATTTATAAAAAAATATGGATAATATACTGCAATAAAATTAGGTTTAGTATATTTTTACATATGCACCCGATAAACCATTGAGTTAATATCATTGGAACTTTCACCATTTTATTCTTCAGGGTCTCTGCTTTCAGAAAATGTACTGTATACTGTTTGGGGGGGTTTAACTAATCTTCTGGATACATAATGATTGCTTTAACGTATGCAAAAAATGTCTCTGGCAATAAAGGGTTTGCCACTGTCTCAATATCAGGTTGCAAATAACATACTTGATAGGTGGGGTGAGGCTCTTTACATAAGTTTATTATACAGTTAGTGTTCTTAAAAACTTTATTTGCTTTGCTCCTTGAACAGGCACTGTTGGCTTGACTGTTAGAAATTTGCAAGGCCCCTTTTAAAAATGAAAGTTAATAAAGTGGACAAAGGTTGATTAATGTTTGGTAAGATTTATTAACATAATATAGTTAAAATATGTTTATTAATCACCTGTGTTCCAACTTCTTGCGACTTATACACATAGCTTTCTGGTAGCCGTGGGCTATGCAAACCTTATGTCGACTGCATTTCACTTTCTGGCAAGGGTCCTTTGTGGTATCCAGGGCTAGGATAAGGAAACAATAGATTAATAATATAAAAGCAATAATGATGATGTATATTACTAGGGCTTTATAAATATTAATATGGAACAGTGGGTTATTCTAAAAGGAAATCCAATATTCTACTCTAAAATGTGATAAGACATCTTATATTATCTGTAATATATTATGAATATAAATCCCACTTAAATAATACAGATTTCACAGGATTTATTAATGAATATGCATATTTATTGGATTTCAGAACAGGCTACATAATTCTGTTCCCCCATGATGGTATTGGCAGAAACCTATAGACTGCTACAAAATACAATATATATGTAGATTTGTTAATTCCCTTGAGTTCATTGAGCTTTAGACCATAACAAGCATGCAACTTCTGTGGACCATATATCAATTGTAGTACACATTTATTTTTGATTATACGTGCTACATTGTCTCATTGTCTGTATGCATTATATTTTATTATGTGCAAAGTTTATTATTTTTAATTATTTTAATCTATAAAGCTATACAACCAACAAAATGACAACCTATTAAGGCATATAACAGTTATGAAAATGGCAAAATATGTATCAGTGGTATCAATATACAGTATCTCACAAATGTGAGTACACCCCTCACTGTCAGTAAAAAGGACTTTGCCAGTGTTCCTGGCCGTTTCCGGGTGGTGCGCGCGCATCCGTGCGCGCTCGCGCGCTCCCGTGCGCGTTCGCGCGCTCCCGTGCGCGTGCGCGCGCCCGTGCGCGCGCACGCGCCGGAAACGGCGCCAAATGGTGCCTATTTAAACCCTGGACATACTGCACCAAGTTGCTGCTTGTTCTACAGCGTTCCAGACCTGTGAGCCTCAGCTCCCTACCTGTTCCTGTGTTTTCACCTGTTTCCTGTCTACCCGGCTTGCTTTGACCTGTTGTCCGCTACCTGCATCGACCCCGGCTATCCACGACCATCCGTTTGTCTACTCCTCTGTACCTCCGCTGCCCGCCCGTTAACGAACCTTGCCTGAACTTGACGATCCGCTTGCCTAACCCCTTTTGTACCTTTCTGCCTGCACGTTGCCAACCCTGCTTGTACGACCATTCTCCTGTTTGCACGACCTGCTGGAATCTCACTACAACATCTGTGACCATCCAGCCCTCGTGCCATCCCGCACTCTCGGGCCTCTGTCTACACTACCAGGGGTCCTTGAATCGGGTGCGCAAGAGCGGTTGTTCCCTGCACAAGACAGACTCCACCGTCAGGTACGTAACACTCACATTTTTGTACATATTTTATTATATCTTTTCATGTGACAACACTGAAGAAATGACACTTTGCGACAGTGTAAAGTAGTGAGTGTATAGCTTCTATGACAGTATAAATTTGCTGTCCCCTCAAAATAACTCAACACACAGCCATTAATGTCTAAACCGCTGGCAACAAAAGTGAGTACACCCCTAAGTGAAAATGTGCAGATTGGGCCCAATTAGCCCTTTTGCCTTCCCAGTGTCATGTGACCCGCTAGTGTTACAAGGTCTCAGGTGTGAATGGGGAGCAGGTGTGTTAAATTTGGTGTTATCGCTCTCACTCTCTCATACTGGTCACTGGAAATTCAACATGGCACCTCATGGAAAAGAACTCTCTGAGGATCTGAAAAAAAGAAATGTTGTTCTACATAAAGATGGCCTAGGCTATAAGAAGATTGCCAAGACCCTGAAACTGAGCTGCAGCATGGCCGCCAAGACCATACAGTGGTTTAACAGGACAGGTTCCACTCAGAACAGGCCTCACCATGGTCAACCAAAGAGGTTGAGTGCACGTGCTCAGCATCATATCCAAAGGTTGTCTTTGGGAAATAGACGCATATGTGCTGCCAGCATTGCTGCAGAGGTTGAAGGGGTGGGGGATCAGCCTGTCAGTGCTCAGACCATACGCCGTACACTGCATCAAATTGGTCTGCATGGCTGTCATCCCAGAAGGAAGCCTCTTCTAAAGCTGATGCACAAGAAAGCCTGCAAACTATTTTCTGAAGACAAGCAGACTGAGGGCATGGATTACTGGATCCTGTGGTCTGATGAGACCAAGATAAATTTATTTGGTTCAGGTGGTGTCAAGTGTGTGTGGCGGCAACCAGGTGAGAAGTACAAAGACAAATGTGTCTTGCTTCCAGTCAAGCGCATGGTGGTGGGAGTGTCATGGTCTGGGGCTGCATGAGTGCTGCTGGCACTGGACAGCTACAGTTCATTGAGGGAACCATTAATGCCAGTGACTTATTGTAGCAGAGCATGATCCCCTCCTTCAGAGACTGGGCCGCAGGGCAGTACTACAACATGATAACGACCCCAAACACACCTCCATGAAGACCACTGCCTTGCTAAAGAAGTTGAGGGTAAAGGTGATGGACTGGCCAAACATGTCTCCAGACCTAAACCCTATTGAGCATCTGTGGGGCATCCTCAAACGTAAGGGGGAGGAGCACAAGGTCTCTAACATCCACCAGCTCCAAGATGTCGTCATGGAGGAGTGGAAGAGGACTCCAGTGGCAACCTGTGAAGCTCTGGTGAACTCCATGCCCAAAAGGGTTAAGGCAGTACTAAAAAATAATGGTGTCCACACAAAATATTGGCACTTTGGGCCCAATTTGGTCATTTTGACTTAGGGATGTACTAGAGCCATCTCTTCCCTTTAAACCCGAACACATATTAATTACACAGGTTCTGAGGCTAATTTAATGCAGATAAGGCACCAAGTGAGTTTAATTACCACCTTAATCAGCCACAGAACCTGTGTAATCCCCAGACACTTTCAAACAAGTTAAAACTTTCAGGGGGCTATGACTGCCTCCTGCCTTCACATGACAGTTCTTGGGGCCTGCTAAATGGCTGCCATAAATGAGCCTATTACCTTGCTCATTTATTTTTTTTAACCCAACATAAAAGTACAAGATTATATGTGAACCCGTACTCTTACCATGAATGCGCTGTGACTATTTCAAAGTTGTTTAACCCCTTCACGCCTAAGGGTAAAACAAATCTAAATGCATAAGCCCAATTTTACAATGTTGACATGTGTTAGTAAAAACATACATATAATCTACTTTGTCATCCTGGTGGATTTTACCTTGTTTATTTCAGGACACATTGGGCTTTTATTTGGTAGTAAATGGTAATGGATATCTCCTGTTTTTTTATTATCAAAGGAAAACTGGCCCAAAGTATTAAAAAATATATAATTTTTTAAAATGTAACTGAATATTTCCTTCACCTACCATGACCTGCCACCAAAAAACAACCCAAAATAAATTTTCCTGCTCCTGACGATTGTAGTAATACCACATATGTGTATGTTAGTTGTTGTTTGTACCCATAGTACAGACCAGAAACAAAAGTGTGCATTTTGTTTCTTTTTAATCCTACTGAAAACACCCTGACCCTAATACTAAATAAAAATAAAAAATCCTGTCCAAAAAAATACTGACCCTGACCTTTGACCTTTGACCCTGACCTTGACCCAAACACTAACCCTGGCACTGGCCTAGTTTAAACCTTGATCTAGGTATTTAAAAAAAAATAATTTCATTTTTTAAATTACTATAATTTTTTTTTTCTTCACACACTTTTTTTTTCTATCTCTGCAAGGACAGCGAATGATACAATGTATCTCTCTTGTCCATTCACAGGGACAGAAAACACTGGGGCAAGCTTCACAGTGACTGATCACTGTGATAGCCAATTCCGAGTCCCGATTGTTAGAATGGGGCCCGGGGCTCTCAGTGAGATCCCAGCACAAAGGGAGTTATGCAAATATGTGGCCCCATGGAAAAAAAAGCCCAGCCCAGTGGGGCCGCATATTTGAGCATGGTGGGCATGAAGAGGTTAAATTCCGGTTGGTCATGAAAAGGGTGATTGATCTACAGCCCAATTTATTTTACATTCAGAAAAATGCAAAAGGGAGCCACTTACGCTTATAAATAATCCAACCATTAAATATCTGAAGTTAAGAAACAAGGGAAATGGTCGAGGGGCATGTTCGGATGAGGACTTGAGGGGTGGTTGAAGGATTTGCTCCCGCTCTGAAGGGATCCTGAGAGATCGGGCAGCACGGTGCGGGGTAAAGCGGAGGCTGTTCCGTGGTGAGGACCGAGGTGACCGGCCTGGTGTGATGGAGGGGGAGCGGCAGGAGCAGCGGTGAGAGTGGTGCATTACCCCCCGCACAGCAGAGCGGCTGCCGGTCCGGCTAACTGAGGCACAGCTGGCGGTGTGGAGACGGGAGTGAGCCTGTGAGCGGCAGTGGGGAGTTGGACAGAGGGGGACAGTGTGTGAAGTGAGAGTGCACACGCTGCCCTCTGCCCAAAGCACAGGATCTGGTATGGTGCAGTGAGAGTGCACCGAACGCCAGGGGCTGGCTGTCTCCACTCTGAACGGAAGGAGCAAGGGGCTGTTTTAACATCAGAAGAGGCCCTGAAGAAATCGGGTGAGATCACTCCAAATCTTTTGTCTCTTTTTCTAATACAGTATGTTAGTGATGTCAGAATATTTATTACCCCAAGAAAAAAACTTTCAGCTTGCCCAGGAAAGACCTTTGTTTTTTTAATACAGGCTCAGACACAGGATGGAAATAATCTACAGGGTGGGCCATTAATAAAATGGGAATGGTTGGTGATATTAACTTCCTGTTTGTGGCACATTAGTATATGTGATGGGGGAAACTTTTCAAGATGGGTGGTGACCATGGCGGCCATTTTGAAGTCGGCCATTTTGAATCCAACTTTTGTTTTTTCAATAGGAAGAGGGTCATGTGACACATCAAACTTATTGGGAATTTCACAAGAAAAACAATGGTGTGCTTGGTTTTAACGTAACTTTATTCTTTCATGAGTTATTTACAAGTTTCTGACCACTTATAAAATGTGTTCAATGTGCTGCCCATTGTGTTGGATTGTCAGGAGAAACAGGAAGTTAATATCACCAACCATTCCCATTTTATTAAGGTGTATCCATATAAATGGCCCACCCTGTATATATGGTCAAAATAGAAAATCTGGAAAATAGACAACGGAGAAATAATTTAAGAATAGTAGGCTTTCCTGAACGGAGTGAAGGAGGCAATTCTGTAGCCTTTTTGGAAAATTGGTTAAAAGATACCTTTGGGGAAGAGACATTTTTGCGCTTCTTTGCAATAGAGAGAGTGCATAGAGTCCCATACAGAGCCCCAGCGCCTGGGGGCTATCCTAGACCATTTATAATTAAACTGCTTTACTACCGAGATAAAGAGATAATCTTGCAAAGAGCGAGGGAAAAAAGGATATAATCTACAATGGAACCAGGGTCTCAATATACACGGAATTTTCTCCTGAAGTACAGAAGAAAAGAACAAGATATATGGATGTCAAGAAGAAACTTCAACAACTCCATATTGTGTATTCAATGATGTACCCAGCATGGCTGCGACTACACAAAAAAGGAAGGACAAGGAAGACCCACAGCTACTGAAGCCAAAGAGCAGAAGTGGGGGAACCGAACAAGAGGACAAATCAGCAATGGAATTAGCTACATATGAAACCAAACAGTCAACTGAAGACATCCAAGCACCAGAAAAACACAAAAGGGAGAACAAAGGTGGAGAGCGTGCAGAGAAGCAGCTAACCACTTGTACCACACGATAATTCCACGGCCACCACATTAGGAAAGAGCTCTAACAGCATCATGTTACACAACAAATAGAGGTGGGCCAATGAGGCCAGCCAAGGTTCAACTGTCCAGTCATCCTGGAATAAAATGCCAAAGCTGTGGGACCTGAATGCAGCCTCGTAAAAACTCCAGCTGTGTGTTTGGCAATTCCTCCATTTATAAAAGAATGACCATTACAGGAGTGCAAGAAGTACAACTGCGCTTCTAAGTCATAACGCATAGGGCTGATAATTTGTAAGTAATGACGTGTATCTGATATACATTCCATAGACGCCTACACAAAAGGCACAGCCCATCAGAAGTATGTGGATTGTGAAAACAAGATGGCCCAAAAAGATTGAAGCTGCTACAGCCAAAGCTTTTTAGAGTCCCTTGGAATTTAACCAAGGAAAGAAACTAATTAACCCCAGAAAGGCGACAGGCAATCTCCACAATGTCAATCTCAATGCCAAAAAGGACAGAAGATGGGCAGGACCTTCCATGTTGTTGGGATGGAACAGTCGCAGCGTACAGGAAGGGAGCGAAAGCAGACTTGATGTTGGCCTTCACCAGAAGGGTAGTAGCACCAGAGAACTCAGTAAAGAAAGTGCTATATCAAAAGTGGAGTATTTTTCCCAGGAATTCTCCTGATCAATACCACCATTAACTGACAAGCCTGCAGGACAATAAAAGTGTTGTATAAGTTAATATATATATATTTATTTATTTATGTTTTTGTTCTTTTTTGGGTACCACACCAAGTGAAGAAACCCACAAGGAGTGTTAGGGGTGGATGAAAGAAATCCAAAACCCCTGATTAAATCCCGACTGTAAGATCCAAACCTCACTACCGAGAGGGGACTGGTCTAGCCAGTTCAACATCCTTGAGAATTTCACTGGTATCCTCTGTCTTAGGAGGGTAGAACTTGGAACCTAGTTTCGCAGGTGATATATTCCCCATTCAGAAAGAGTCCACTGCTGGCTGGGGGCACCACTGCCAAAGGAAAAGTCATGCGTACACAGTGGCTTTCATTAACCACTTCAGCCCCGGAAAGATTTCCCCCTTCATGACCAGAGCACTTTTTGCGATTCGGCACTGTGTTGTTTTAACTGATAATTGCGTGGTCATGCGACATTGTACCCAAAAAATTGTACGAAATTGACGTCCTTTTTTCCCCCACAAATATAGCTTTCTTTTGGTCGTATTTGATCGCCTCTGCGGTTTTTATTTTTTGCGTTATAAACAAACAAAGAGCGAAGCGACAATTTTGCAAAAAAAAAAAAACGTTTTTTACTTTTTGCTAAATTACATATCCAAAAAAATATATATAAATAAACACATTTATTCATCAGTTTTGGCCGATATATATTCTTCCTCATATTTTTGGTAAAAAAAAATAATTGCAATCAGCGTATATTGATTGTTTTGCGCAAAAGTTGCAGCGTTTACGAACAATGAGAATTAATTTATGGGGTTTTTATTTATTTATTTATTTTTTTCACTAGTAATAGCAGGGATCTGCGATTTTTGGCGGGACTGTGACATTGCGGCGGACATGTCGGACACTTTTTTGGGACCGTTGACATTTATACAGTGATCAGTGCTATGAAAATGCACTTGTTACTGTATAAATGTCACTGGCAGGGAAGGGGTTAACACTAGGGGGCGACCAAAGAGTTAACTGTGTTCCCTGCTTTATGTTTCTAACTGTGTGGGGGCTGGGCTGACTGGGGGAGGAGAGTGATCGTTGCTCCCACATACAGGGAGTATACGATCGCACTCCTCTCCCCTGTCAGAATAAAGATCTGTGTGTTTACATACACGGATCCCCGTTTTGTCACTGCGGGGGGAGCAATCACGGGTAGCTGGCGGACATCGAGTCCACCCTACCTGCTCCCTCGCTCCCCCTCTACACAGTGAGTGCTACAGGCTGCGCGCGGCCATGATCCTCAAACTCACAGCTGCCGTCAGGTGACGCCGATTTGCGTTATCGAGCCAGACTGCCACCATCAAATGACGGCGGACGGTCGTTAAGTGCTTAAACAGTCAGCAGTTGCCTATTTGTATACCACTGACGTTCTGTGCAGGTGACTGAAAAGAAGTTGGCTTATGCAGGCCCATGAGTAATAACCATATGCAGAGTAAAAGTCAGCGCTAGAGTGAATAAAGTTGGCAGCTACCAACGCAGGTCAATATACATATACCATAGACTAACATTTTGGCAGTCAAAACGTAGTTCTTTCCAGGCAGTCTTTTAGGCAAAACTGGGTATCAAAATTAAACAGCACAGCCCTCCATATATTTTGTAGACCTCCCAACTGAGATCCACATAGCTGAATAGAGAAGGGACTAATTCTGGATTTTTTTTTTTTTTTTTTTACAGAGCAATGCATAGGCACAGAAACCCTGCAGCCAGTTCCCAAAAATACAAGGAAGCTGCTTTGATTTTTCACCCTCAGTATTAACATCAATATGTTTTTATTTGTCAACTGTCTGTGTATCAAAAAGCACCAGCGTCAGCTCATCGGTGAACTTATGGTGCCATTTTTAAAATGTATTTATTTAATCCCCTGTTCTAAGTGCAAAATCAGGGAAAATTGATTATAGAGGGCCACCCATTAGAGAACCAGACCCTGGGGATGGGGTGGGTGGCACAGCTGGCATGACAGCCAAATAAAGTAAAATAAAAATGATTGTCCAGCTGCAAAAATGCATCAGTGGCCCTAAAACAGCTACACTTGACTTACCCCAGACCACCCCATAATCACACTTACCCTGCGGAGGTCGAGTAGGAAGACTGATGATTGCTTTCAGAAAGAGCTGGAGGGAAAGTCAGGAGTGCAGAAGCTGACCTGGTGTGTCAGGTGTGCTGGGACATACAGGGTTAATAAGAAGGAGCCTCCTGCCTCAAGTGACACAGAAGTCCTGTCAGAGAATCTGAGGCATGTCACTTGGGGAGGCTGTAACAATGAAATCACATGTTGCTGAAGAGGAGAGCTGGCTGGCATGCAGGCTGAGGCAGGGATGCAAAGAGTTGATGATCAGTGTTTCCTGCAGTATGGGAACCTGGGGCAGCGAGGGGAGCTGAGTGATATAATGGAGGGTATGAGAGCTGACAGTATACATCAGGGCACAGGGAGCTGGATCTCATTGACAGAATCCAGGGAAGGAGATGCCGCAGGAGTCCGAGGTCCAATCACATGTGATGACAGTGCTCTGGGAATCCTAGAATGGGGTAGGCGGTGTCCATTAACAGAGGCAGATGCTGTATTAGAGGCATGGCTGTAGTGGGAATAGCTCAGGGGAATGAAGGCAAATTGAGGGACTAGCAGAGAAGGAGTGGAGCTAGCGCCCCTCAGCACCAGTAGCTCCACAAGAGGGGTCCTGTGTCTGGCTGTATTAGTAGTGGCCCTGGAGGGGCTGGGGCTCGGTCTGGATGGAGGGAAATTGCATGGAATGATCCTGGAAGAGAGAGGCCTGGCAGCAGGGGATGGGTGGCAGTTTTAGAAGGTGAGAGGACAGTCTCACCATAAGAAGAGGAAGGAGCCAGTGAACCTGACCTCTGGATAAAAATTATGTGTCCACGATGATACAGGAACACTGGGGAAGGACAACTCTTGTGACAGCTGAATCTCCTCAGAGCAGTTGGATGTGCCTCAGCGTAGCCTTGTCCTAGAGTTCAGGCTCCATCCAGTCACCTCAGGTCTTTGTAGCCAATCCTAAGGGAGCTACTAAACTTCCCTTTTAGGTTCACACCTACAGTGATGCCATGCTTCCAGCAGTCTATGCTCTCTTTCCATAAAGGCGGTTCAAGGGGCCTTCATTACACTTGTGTTGGTTACACCACAGGAAGCCATTTATTAGACCTCTTTAACCACCAACTACTACCCTTTGTAATTAAACAAAGCCAAGAACAAATATGTGATATATTGCAGCTTGCCGGTTTATATATTTTTCTGTTTTCCCTGAATATTTGCCTGGTGATACTGCCAGTAACACACTAAAACCCCTTTCACACCAGGGTCGCCCGTGCGTTAGTGGTAAAACACTGCTAAGTTGCGGCGCTTTACCGCTGTTTATAGCGCTATTCGGGCGGCAGCGGTGCGCTTTTAACCCCCCCACAAGGGGTTAAAAAGGGGTTAAAAGTACCGGTTAGCGGCGCTTCCGAATCGGTGTTCAGGTGCTTCGGGAGCGCTGCCCCATTGTTTTCATTGGGCAGGGGCGGTGGAGGAGCAGTGTATACATTGCTCCCACACTGTCCCGAAGATGTGGCTTGCAGGACTTTTTTTACCGTCCCGCAAGTGCACCGCCCCAGTATGAAAGCACTTGAGCTTTCACACTGGGGTGGATGGGGGGTAGTTTTTCAGGCGCTTTTCAGTTGCTATTTTTAGCGCAAAAGCGCCTGAAAAATGTTCTGGTGTGAAAGGGGTCTTACTGTTTTAGCGTGACAAAGGTCACTCACTGTACATTATTTATTGGGTGTGTGTTAAAGTATTACTAAACACAGGACCCTGCATTCACTATATCTGGTCTCCCACAGTACACAGAACATTGAAATGCAATTATTTCAGTAAATATAAACTGCTACAGTTGTATGCAAAAGTTTAGGAACCCCTGGCAATTTCCATGATTGTCATTTATAAATATTTGGGTGTTTGGATCAGCAATTTCATTTTGATCTATCAAATAACTGAAGGACACAGTAATATTTCAGTAGTGAAATGAGGTTTATTGGATTAATAGAAAATGTGCAATATGCATCAAATCGAAATTAGACCGGTGTATAAATTTGGGCACCCCAACAGAAAAAGCACATCAATATTTAGTAGAGCCTCCTTTAGCAGAAATAACAGCCTCTAGACGCTTCACATAGCCTGTAATGAGTGTCTGGATTCTGGATGAATGTATTTTGAACCATTCCTCCTTACAAAACATCTCCAGTTCAGTTAGGTTTGATGGTTGCCGAGCATGGACAGCCCGCTTCCAATCACCCCACAGATGTTCAATGATATTCAGGTCTGGGGACTGGGATGGCCATTCCAGAATATTGTACTTTTTCCTCTGCATAAATGCCCGAGTAGATTTTGAGCAGTGTTTTGGGTCGTTGTCTTGTTGAAATATCCAGCCCCTGCGTAACTTCAACTTTGACTGATTCTTCAACATTATTTTCAAGAATCTGCTCATATTGAGTGGAATCCATGCAACCCTCAACTTTAACCAGATTCCCAGTACTGGCACTGGCCACACAGCCCCACAGCATGATGGAATCTCCACCAAATTTTAATGTGGGTAGCAAGTGTTTTTCTTGGAACGCTGTGTTCTTTTGCCGCTATGCATAACGCCCCTTGTTATGACCAAATAACTCAATCTTTGTCCAAATGTGCATTTGCATACCTCATGCGACTCCGTTTGTGGCGTGTGTGCAGAAAAGGCCTCTTTCGCATCGCTTTCACATACAGCTTCTCCCTGTGCAAAGTGCGCTGAATTGTTGAACGATGCACAGTGACACCATCTCCATTAAGTTGATGTTGTAGGTCTTTGGAGGTGGTCTGTGGGCTGTTTTGGACCGTTCTCACCATCCTTCGCCTCTCCAATATTTTATGTGGCCTGCCACTTCTGGCCTTAACAAGAACTGTGCCAGTGGTCCTCCATTTCCTCACTATGTTCCTCACAGTGGACTCTGACAGCTTATATCACTGCGATAACTTTTTGTAGCCTTCCCCTAAACCAGTGGTTCTCGACTTCGGTCCTCGGGACCCCCAACAGGCCAGTTTTGCAGGATAACTGAAATACATCACAGGTGATATAATATGCTGCTCAGTGATTGCAGTGTTATAGTCTGCATCTCCCAAAGGTAATACTTAAAATCTGGCCTGTTGGTGGGTCCCGAGGACCGGAGTTGAGAACCACTGCCCTAAACCATAATGTAGAACAATCTTTGTTTTCAGGTCATTTGAGAGTTGTTTTGAGGCCCCCCTGTTCAGAGGAGAGTCAAAGAGAACAACAACTTGAAGTTGGCCACCTTAAATACCTTTTCTCATGATTGGATGCACCTGTCTATGAAGTTCAAGGCTTAATGAGCTCACCAAACTAATTGTGTGTTCCAATTAATCAGTGCTAAGTAGTTACAGGTATTCAAAGCAACAAAATGACAAGGGTGCCCAAATTTATGCACCTGTGTAATTTCGTTTTGATGCATATTGCACATTTTCTGTTCCAATAAACCTCATTTCACTACTGAAATATTACTTCAGTGTCCTTCAGTTATTTGATAGATCAAAATGAAATTGCTGATACAAACACCCAAATATTTATAAATGACAATCATGGAAATTGGCAGGGGTTCCTAAACTTTTGCATACAACTGTAAATACCTTTTCTCATTAGCAGTATATAGCAGTCTTATGACTTCTATCAAAGTCCAGCCAAGCACTGGTTAATGCTTGCACTTTGAGTTTTCATTCTTTCCTAAATGATGAGGCTGCAGGACTCCTGACCCTCTGTCTGGACAGTGCTGATTGGCCCTGTGCTGGTCACATACACTCTCCCAAGAAAAAAAAAAACTCTTTAGCAATACACACCAAACTGAGCATGTGTAGCTTGGCCCCAAGGCTCTGTTCTATCAGGAGATAGATTGGGGACAGTGGAAGAAGGGGTGGACCAGAGAAAGCAGGATCAACCAACCTTTTTACACAATGCGCAGGATACACCTTTTGGGTTCCACGGTGAGTATAACAAGCATGCTTTATTGCATTTACAGACTGATTTTCCTGTTGTGGGTTTAGTAACACTTTAAGACTACAGAACACCTTTGCTTCTCCTTTTCTCCATAACACGGGGAGATGTGTTATGTTGTCCAGACAGAACCAATGACGTCCATAACAAAATAACACTCTGAATTGTATTGACTTTAGAGTAATCTGCCAAATATTGTTACTGTATATATGAATAATAGTGATGAGAGTTGAAAGGATGGACATCTGAGCTAAATAGGTGCTTGTGGTACAAGGACCACTTATGGGCTGCTATGAGTGTATAGCTTATAACGTTTAGTCAAAGAAGCATAAGGCCTCATGCACACTGGACATTAAAAAACATTCTAAAAATGTCAGTAGCTTTGGAGTGAGTTCTTCCACTTTTTTTCAGCGTTTTGCACTAGCGTATTTGAGCATTTTTGAACAGTAGCAGTTTTTTTTTTTTATCGTCCAAAACCGCCCAAAAACGTTGGTGAGCTGCGTTTAGGCAAGTTTCTGAGCAGTAGCTTGTTTTTTTTCATCAATTGATCTGAAACGTCCAAAAACGTTGGTGAGCAGCGTTTAGCCTCGTTTTAGCGTGTTTTTGAGCATTTTTACAGCTGAAAAACGTCTCTCAGAACCCACTGGTCTTGGATTTTTTTTTACAGCTCAAAAACGTCCCGGCCAAAAACAGTTGATAACAGCCTGTGTGTGCATGAACACATAGGATAACATGATGGGGAGTTTATCAACCGTAGGAAAAAAATGTCTGCTGCTAAAAACAGCTTCTGATAAAAGATCCAGTGTGCATGAGACCTTAGGCTATTCGGGGGCTATACTTATTCGGCTATACTTATTCGGGGTTTACTACATCTTGCTGTCTTTAATCATCTTTTGAAACAGCTCATTCCCAAATAATGTGAGTTTGGAGAGGCCTCCCAGAGCTGTGTTTGTTTAGCAAAGACTGGGCAATTGAACACAATTTATACAAAGCAGAGCTGTCTTTCTATGTTAGCAGTTCTTCACAAGGCCCACATTCTCCTGCTGTGAATGACTAATTAGTCTTTTAGATAATGCATAGCTTTTGTGTTCATACCCAAATGGCTACACCTGCAACACTGTCCCTTCTCTGTCCTCTTCTGCTATTTAGAGATTACATTTATGAGGATGCTATTTACAGTATGCTAATAAAAAACGATGCCGGGCAGACATAATCAACATTAATTAGGGAAGCATAAAATATCTTATATTTACTTGACAGATACCTGATGCTGTCAACCACAAAGCAATCTACAGTGAGCATGCTATACTGTTAGGAAGTTTGCCAGTAAAACTCCATAGTTCTTGTATCACCAGGGAGACTAAGGTTAAAATGTTTCCTTACTGATCTGCAGATTTATTTTTTTCCCATTTAAGCCAACTTTGGAACAAATGTAAGTTGTCCCTTGACAGCCATGTCCATGAAGCAAATATTAAGAGTACTTGAGTACTTTCCTTCTTGCTCTGTGTGGTCAAGCAGCTAAGACAAACAATCATAAAAACTCTATGGTTGGGAGCTGTTGGAAGGCAACAAGGTTTAATATCATATTTCTGGAGTTTCACTGCCTGGTTGATACAGCCATCTGGCCTCATCCTCGGACGTACATGCTCCTGTCCTCCTCCGTGCTTTCCATAGACGTTTTCCCCTCAAACCTGATGGCCCCCCGAGGGGGGGGGGTGTTGAGGAGGGGGTACTGTCAGGGCTGGGCTTAGCTCTCCCTTCTTAGAGCTAGGTGGTCAGCTGAGGGTTAACTGCCAGTCTCAGCTTCTACTCTGTCTCACCTGATGACCATATCCTGCCTCGTTAAGCCAGCTCTGCTGCTATATAAACTGCCTGGATCAGATCGCAGATGCCTTCACCTTGGTCAACATCTCTGGAGAAATCTCTGCTGTGTTTTCCTGCAAAAGACTTTGCCTGTTTGACGTTCCCTTCTGGTTCATGGAATCAAGACCCTGCTTGGCTGACTCCCCTCCTGGCTCCTGACCCTGCATGCTATTTTTTTTACCTCGCTGACCTCTGGACTCCTGTTTCACTGGCTTGCTCTAACAATCCTCTCTGGTTACCAAACCCTGGCTATGTTTTGACCATGTTTACTCTGTTTATATCATTTTACCTTTTTACTAAAAAGTGTGATTTTACTGCACTTCTGTCTTGGTCTGATTCATGGTTCCTGACCATTTGGCCTAAGTTGGAATTTTGACTTGACTCAGCAGGGTGTTTGAAACAATGAGTCATAAATGGAAATTCATCTCCTAACAGGATGTTCTCATCTAGGCCTTCTAAAGTGATGTATGGGGGGGGGGGGGGGTAGAGGAACATCACATAAGACCTCCTGGGAATGATAGACTAGCCATTTATAGGAATAGACAAATTAATACATATTTATAATAAATATGGGGAATCCATAACAACTCCATATTCATTTCAGGAGCACATAGGAACCAAAGAAATATAGGAGGTCATGTTATTCTTTCCACAAGCAAATTAGCTCAAAGCAAAAAAGCTACAACTGAGTGTAGAAGAATTCAGAAATAGTTAAGCTCAATGCCTTATCCAAATCAGCTTTTAATACCATTAATACAAGGAACTCATCACATAGACCATACTTCCCAACCATCCCAATTTCTGCAGGACCTAAACTAAACCCCAGGGTCCTGCAAACCCAATTGGTATCAGACCTCAGACCAGCATGATGCCTACACAGGAAAGTGGGGAATATCTATCTCCACTTCCTTTTTCTGGTAATGTGATAAAGCCTTAAATAACACAGAAGCACAAGGGAAGGCTGGAATAGTCTCCCTCAGTGTTCTCTAAGTGGCCAAGCTGTTCTGAGGTCTGAAAGGATTGTAGAGGGGGTAAGGAAGGGTGCTGATCTGGGGTCTTTACATGTCAGTAATCTTTAGTTTTGATGAAAAATGTCATCTTTTATATCTGTATTGCATTTTACACTTATAGAGGTTCCTTTTCTGCATCTATTTCCTAAAGTGGAATAATATAATATTAATACATTTATCATATAATTATATATAGTTATAATATAATCCACTCCCCATATTTATCTTCCTACATATAAAGCAAGGGAATGACAATAGATCTGGTTTATTACCAATGGGCCTAAACTGGAAGCATTAGGAAAGGGCCAGGCACTTGTTTGCAATGGATGTATGGGAAGTGTCAGTGTCAAATGTCATCAAAAAAATTATTAGCAGTGTCAGCAGTGTATGAATCTATTATAGCTTATGTTTGACAAGCCTGGCACTGTCATTCGGGAACACCAGAGATTGATTTATGACATATGGAAATTTTGCCCTTCTTACTCGTAACCTTCACCTCCACCTCCAACGCCAATGTTTTTCTGCCCTCATTACCTCTGGTACTGGGGCAATTTTTCCTTCTACTGACCACTTACACCAGCTTATTTCTTTCTTCCAATGACATTTAGCCATTCTGTTCGTCCTACTGATCCCATGGCTTTTTTTCCTGCTGACCAGCAATGTAAGGGTCACTATGACACATACTCCTGATTTCTGCACATACATATGTTTTATGTTACATTGTCCTCTATGCATGATATTTTTATATTACATAGTGCTACCCTCGTGTATTCTGTAAGCTGTGTTATACATTACTTATCTCTGACAAATGTGTTTATTGTCTCAGTAATTGCTGGTTAAAAGTGCTCTCTGTCTATATTATGTTTTTTTTAAATGATCCTTTAGGTTTATGTGCATTGCTGAGGCTCTCCCTCATAGCACTGTAATTATTTTTTCAGGATACAAGGACTGTTGCAAATGTGTGTACTGTATACTTTAGATTCTAATTAATCATGCCTCCTAAAGCCATGCCCAAAATTCTGCATGATGTAGCCATGCCCAATTGTTGCCATGGCACATTACACATATCTTACGTTTATACCCTCCAAGGTGTCACTCTTCCTCAAGTTCTTATGTTGGGACGTATGCAAAGACAACTTGCAAGTTTAGCTACGGTCACATCTGCATACAACAGGCAGTCACACACTAGCTACTGGACAGATTGGAGCTCATTAGAGTGTGCAAAATTAAGCTAATTACTTAATAAGATTTGTCAGCTGAATTTCCAAAGCCATCCTCTACAGTCATTACTGCCTCATTCAGCTTTGGACTGGAGTTTGCTCCCAGAATCACCCCAGGAACAAGCACTATATTTGTACATTTTATTAGCTTTGATGAAAACGTATTCAGGAATTCACTCACAGCCAAACTGACCACTGCTTGAAGCATGATAGAAAGAAAAAAATGAGAAAAAAAAATGAACTGCAGGCAGATATAAAACACAATTTTATCCAGTTATGTAGGAAAAATATAAAGTAATGAAATGTTCTGGGTTATTGACTCAAAGTATTTAAGTCAAAGGGTCAGCATGACAACCAGGTCATGAGTTTTAGCAGAATGAGTTATCAAGGCAGGCTCCATGTTCCTTTCAAAAACAATTGACACGTTCAAACTGCGCACGCACAGAGTGAGCTCTCTCCTTCTCTAGTGGCTGAGTTTGAATGGGTCAGAGTAGCCACAAAGGGGTGGACATTTGTAATGTTCAGCCTGTTTTGCAAGCAGTTTTATTTTTCACAGAGGCCCTATTCCACCAACACTTGCATATGCAATGGAAACCAGGTGCACTGGTATTTAATATTTAGGGGACTTGGAGTACCATATGGGGCTTTTTGTAAAAAGCTGCTAAAGGTGAACTTACCTTTAACTGCAGTGTAGACAGCAGTGGTCCAGGATCAAGGGAATGGCTGAATAAAATGACAAATCCTGGTACAACAATTCACATACACTGTATTGTATGTATTTCAACTGAGTATTTAGCTGCTTATAGGAGTACAAGTTCAAGAAAATGGGGTGAATGAACAATGATCTGGCTGCTTTACAGTATTACCATAACATCACAGAGATTTCCATATACCGGTTTATAGGAAGGAAAAGATGCCTGATGTTTTGTGGCATTTATATTACCTTCATCTCCTGCTTGGTTGTCCTCCCAACTCTTGATGTAGTCATCCTAACAAAAAAAAGAAAATAGTGGATTGAAATCAGTGGTAATAACATTATGGTTACTTGTATTTTGATATACAGATAGAAGATATTTTGCTCTGGTGAGTTATATTTTTTCCCTCCAAGCTGTATTTTTTTTTTTTTTAATTTAAATTTTTATTGAGTTTATACAACACAATACAACAAACAGTACAGATTCTGTTCCATACCACCTGTACAACTGATATTACCAGGTACAATCAAATACCACATTAATTGAAATAATACTAACATAACCATTCTGCAACGGGCCGGTTGCGGATCCTCAGTACGGCATAGAAAGGCAAGCTGTATTCTAAAGGCAATCCCGTTATTGATATCTGGTCCAGTCTAAGCATGAAGTCAGCCATTAAACATATATAACCAGCTTGAAATAGTGAAAACTGAAATAAAGCTAAGGTACCTGCTTTCCTACTTCAGCAGTTGTGACTGATCAGCACAGTTATGATGGAAATGACCAGTCAAAACTGTTCTGTTCTGTTTTGGGATCCCAAGGAAAGACGAGGAAGAACAGTGCAGTTTTCAAACCCCAGAACAGGTGCACCGGACTGTGTAGTTAATGAAACCGCATCACCCACAGAGAAAAGTGCAGCAGGGGCTTGGGGAGGGCGTGGTTGGGGATTGTGGAGAGCTGTTTTTCAGAAAAGGTGAATTTACACACTACACATATTCAAATATGTTCCAGAGCAGTTGGCTGCACCAAACTGGTTGTATGGTTTTTCATGTAGATTCCCGTGTGCAGTGCTGCTGTATATATGTGTTTATTGCCTCAATAATTCATATTAAAGCGTTTGTTAACCCAAAAAAAAAAAATTCTGCTCCTGTCTCTTTAATGTGCAATTAGAAGCATGGTGATTTTGCTTGCTAAATTATCCCTCTGTATCCCCTAAAATACCTGTTTGATAATGCCAGGTCATGACTTCTCCCCTGAGTCCTGACTCCCCTTGTCATATAGTTGATCTTGAGAGCTCTGTGGTCTATGCAGTCTGTGTCACTCCCAGCTCTCCTATGCCTGCTTCCAGCTCCCCCTCCTCCCCCTCCCTCTTCTTCTCAACACGTAGCTTCTCCTCTCTGCTCTGCTCTCATTATTAACTCTAAAAGCGACTATTTCCTCTGTATAAGAAGAATAAGTTCCCTGTGTCCATGTTATATTAGAAATATTATTATCTTTATAGATAACACAGCACAGCTCTCTCTCTCCAGCTGACGTCAGTGGCAGTGCTCAGCCCCGCCCTCAGGAATTCTGAGCTGAGAGAGAGGGGCAGAAAAACGACAGCTGATCCTAGTAAGAAGGTGCATTATCTATAGAGAGAAGTCTATATATGTTATAACACAGACACAGGGCAACTTCTAGTTAGAATACAGAGGGAATGAGAGCATTTTATACATGTGGCTTAACAACCACTTTAATGATCTCCAGGCACCAACTTGGATGTTCAGGATAAAACAATAACAAACACAGTAAAAAGGTAACTGCATAGCAATTTGGCACATGTGCCTCAACAATGGACGGATTAAAGATTTTCTGCAGATCTTGCATGCTTCTACGAGAGTTGTATCTTGAAAAGGGCCAACCTGTCCCCATCATTTTCCACAATAGATTATACACAGGTATCTTATAACATCACAGCCCTCCCTCCATAACAGGGACTGGTTGGTAAGTTGAGATTGGAATTTTTCTCTGGTTTTGTCTTTCATGTGTTTGCCCTTCCATGTGCTCCTTGCCAATTATAGTTGGGGGCAGGGGCCATCTTTGTTACTCCCTCCATAAAAACCCGTAACCCCCCCCAAAAAAAATAAAAAAGGAACCCCCCTCCACATTCCAAAAAATACATCAGCAGAATCTTTGTGCAAGTGCAATAATTCTTCCATTAAACATAAATAGTCTACTTTTGTAATCCATTCTTTCATAATAGGAATATCCTGTGAATGGCAATATTTTAGAAGCCCTTTCGCTGCCTTAAAGTGATTGTAAAGGTATTTTTGTTAAATAACATACATTTCTATACTTACCTTCTCTGTGCAATGGGTCCCCCGCTGGTGCTTCTGGCCCCTCCCCTCTGTCCAGTGCCCCCACGAGAAGCCGCTTCCCATGGGGACACTGATGCGTGCTCACACTCAAGCCCCGCTGCTGCGTCCATTGACACAGGCAGCAGGACTCAGCCCCTCCCTCCGCTCCCACGTCACTGGCAAAGCCAGCGAGACGTGGAAATGAGGGGAAAGAAAAGCTGCAAACGTGCACTGTGCTGGATCAAATTAGGATTCAGGGAAGTAAAAGGTGGGGGGGGGTGAAGGAGGATGCTGACACTTAAACATTTTTTACCTTAAAGCAAGGAATGCATTACGTTAAAAAATGTTTAGGCTTTATAAACACTTTAAGTAAATTAGGAATTAATATTCTCCCATACCGTGCCATAAAAATACTGTCTGTATCTATGTTACGTCTATTTCCCAAAGACATCCTCTGGATATGACGCTGAGCATGTGTACTCAACCTCTTTGGTCGACCATGGCGAGGCTTGTTCTGAGTGGAACCTGTCCTGTTAAACCACTGTATGATCTTGGCCACCATGCTGCAGCTGACATATGAGTGCTGCCAGCATTGCTGCAGAGGTTGAAGGGGTGGGGGGTCAGCCTGTCAGTGCTCAGACCATACGCCACACACTGCATCAAATTGGTCTGCATGGCTGTCGACCCAGAAGGAAGCCTCTTCTAAAGATGATGCACAAGAAAGCCCACAAACAGTTTGCTGAAGACAAGCAGACTTAGGACATGGATTGCTGGAACCATGCCCTGTGGTCTGAATAAAATATTTACCAAATGGGAGGGGTGTACTCAGTTTTGTGAGATACTGTATGTGCAAATGTCCCCTGAGAATTACACCCCCCCCCCCAACACAAAGGTTATATTTTCTGATGGAGTCTATGGGCACCTATTGGTGTTACATACCATCTTGTCAACAATGGGTTTATAACTGCACCATTAATTTAAGGTAATCTTAAATACAGCCGAAATGTATGTCTTGTTTTACCAAATGTATGTTTAGGATTTCAAAGAACTATTATTTTGCGTGTGTCCATTTGTACTGTTCATTTATTGAGCCCTTATTCTTATATTTAAGTCTAGAGACCTCTCGTGTCCTCATACCCTTCCTCCTGGTGACCTAACTGCATCCCTCTTATCCACCATATATTGCAAAGTAATCTCCCCAGGAAAGGAATGTCTGGATCTTTACAAATGTTATGCAGAAGACAGTACTCAAACAGGAAGAAAAACAATATCAACTTGGTAAGAAATGTTTGCCTTTAGCCTGTTATTCAGCTTTATTTTTTTTGCTGCTTCCTACACTTTGATTGGGCATCTATTCAGACCTGTGCTCATTTGTGTCCTCAGTAAGAGATGACTTTTAATAAATGTCAGATGCTCAATAAAAAATTGTTCAGCTCTGTGAGGAATTATGATGAAAGGCTAGAACATGAGAAAATAGGATCTGTGATAGAAGCAAGAGGTGACAAAATGTCTACATATAAATACACAAGAAATGTAATAGCACTATCACACAGAGATACAGTAGATGGAAATGACAATGTCATTGTTCCTAAATAACAGTACACTGCTCATTACATTTATGCAGCAGATCACTGGTGACTTTACATCTGCTTCTATATAATTCAAGTCTCACTTTGGTTATGTTGTATGCACTTGAACTTTATCTCCTATGTATTTCTAAGAGGACAGGTAGAAAATGTGTGTGATAAAATGGAATATATGATCAGTAATTCTGAACATTCTGAATAGCCTGTGATAACCAACAGCTCGGCTCTGTTTCATATACTCTTTAAAAGTCAGTCCCAGCCCCCCATAGCTATTTAAAATAATAAAGCATAAATGGAAACTCTTGTCTTTTTACAGTTTTGCTACATATTTATAAGAGCAAAATTATACTAAAGTATTTTGCATTTGTGTTGTATTTGTAAA
Organism: Glandirana rugosa; assembly: GCA_018402905.1. NCBI lineage: Eukaryota > Metazoa > Chordata > Amphibia > Anura > Ranidae > Glandirana > Glandirana rugosa. Next base: position 2,283,076 of record BLSH010277625.1, read on the forward strand.
GCCCAAACTGTTTTCCCGGTGTCTACATGACAGCATACCAGTGATAAAGCTCCACCTCTAATCCCACCCTCAGGACCAGAATAGTACAAAAGAACAAGGACCTCGGGTATTCTCCTTTTTTCTCATACCCCATGCTGCCACTAAAGTGAAGTACATGCCTACATCTCCATCTGCCTGGGTTCAGCCTCTCCTAGGTGCAGTCCCAGTTCATAGGCCTCTTGAACATGGGAGTAAAAAACACCAAGTTTTTTAGTGATCTGAACATAGGTGCATTGTTGGAAAAATGTGTAAGGATCAGTATTACAGCGATGAGTATAGAGCCATAAAACAAAAACAGAAGCTTTTACATTTGAGTGCAGTAATACACATGCATTACATGTATAATTCAAAACACTGGCAACTACAATCGGATAAAGAAGGATTTTACACACTGTAGTACTTAAATGTACAGCACCATAACCTGCCAGGCCTTTGTTGGGGACAGACTTGGTTCTTACCCAAGGAAGAAAGTAATCTGTATGCTGCTAGGTGTCTGCTTGCTTGTAGGTCCTTTTTTCTTTACCGTGGATTACAATTGCTTACCCATATCTCTGTATTCTCCCAAAGAGTTTACCTTTCTGCCATTGCTATGAGCCCCTCACATTCCCTCCAGGTAAGGGAGCTATAGTCAGGTAAGTGCCCAAAAGTACAGAAAGAGTGCTCAACACTGGTTACATTTCTGTTCCAGCTCTGCCTAGACAAACTCTAAGAAGTCCAAAGGACCTTCAAAGCGTTATGAGGACTCTGACAACAGCCCTCAAGCAAGAGCACACTTGTCTCACTCCAGGCATTGTTCGCAAGCCAGAAAGATATCTACAAGGCATTATCACTCTTTATCGTCCCCAGAACGCTCTCAATACTGTAGTGGGAAAACGTGTTGGGCCTGTGGGGCAACTGCCATGGTGAACAAACTGTTCTGTAGGGACTGCCTAGGAGAGCCCTATATTGAACAAGATTGGGAAAGTCAGCAGGTTGCATCTTTTCTTAAGCAACTATTGTGAGACTTGGTTTCTGCGTTTGCAGCAAGTCTTCCAGCAGTAGTACCCTCTCAGTCTCCTCATCTCGATTTCCACCAACTTGACCAGCTAGGCCCTTCCACAGACCTTCCTTCTTATCTCTTTTCCTCTGCACCACACCCATGGGAGCTACCAATCCTTGATCCTCATCAGATGAAGGGTCCGAGACCCCAGGTTTTAGTTTCACACTTGTACAGCCTTACATTCAGACAGTCAAGCGGGCCATAAGCTGGGAGGAAGTGGGAAGAGCTCCCAAATAAACAAGAACATTTTCCTCTTATCAAAAAACACCAATCTTTTTTTTCCTTCTATGGAAGAATATGAGGACCTTTTTAAAGACAAGTAACAAAAAGCAGAAATGAGTTTCTCTGTAAATCATGCTCTCTTGGAAACTGATGTTGCCTCTCTAGATACTACACGTGGTCTATGCTGCAGTAGGGAGCCTGGCAAAAAATTCATGCTTCTCATGGAAGGTTCAGCCTGTTTTATAGATGCATGTGGGTAAAGCATGCAAGCCAACCATTGCCCTTACCTCAGAATCCAACCTTATCCATGTCTGGACCCAAAATATTGAAATTTCAATTAATCAAGACATACCCAAAGAAGACATCATTTAAGCTCTTGAAGAATTGAAAATTACAACAGGCTTCATTGGAAAGGTGTTGATTGACACCATCTGATGCACTGCACAGGCGATGCTCCACTCAGTCTCTGCCAAATGGGCACTGTGGCTAAAATAAAATCTAGAAAAAAACAGAGACAGCCACCTCTAAGGTCACAGGTAGACAATTGCATGACAAAGGATTGAGGCACACAAAGTCCTTCTCAAGTAGTTTTCAACCAGCCAGGTCCAGAGATTCCAAACGATTTTGGCAGAGCAAAGATCTTAAAAAGATTATGAAAAAGCACACAAGCATTCCATTGAAATCTCAGAAGCAAGAATCCCCTACTGTTCCCAAAGATTCTTCAAAGGTAGGACTATTCAGGGTTTCCCCTCTATTCCTGTTCTGATGATAACTCATAATTTTGGATCTTTCTTTGCTATCAATGCACTGTGGTTTGCACGCTATAGTTACAACAATGCAAAGATGTGAATGGGTTTTTACAGTTTTTTTGTATAATATTTAAATATATTTTCAAGCCATATTTGCCATATACATATGGAGGCTCATCTCCTGTATCTACGCAACTCAATAGCAGTCACCTGAATTACCGTATATACTCGAGTATAAGCCGAGTTTTTCAGCACATTTTTTGTGCTGAAAAAGACCCCCCTCGGCTTATACTCGAGTCAGTGTCTGTGGGTGATGAGTAGATTCACATTAAACAGAGCCGTGCTGCTTCTAAGAGCTGTTCTGTGCTTTGTAAGTGTGATTAAACACATTGGAATGCAGAGAATGCTGAGAGAGGTGTCAGATTCTCAGCTTGATGTCGGGAGGTGGGGGAGGTGGGCGGGACAAGCTGATGTTAGCTGTTCAGTCCCGCCTACCTCCTGATCTCCGTGAAGAGCTGCAGCTCTCTCTCTGCATTCTTTGCATTCCGATGTGATTAGTCACACTTACACGGCACAGAACGGCTCTTAGAAGCAGCACAGCTCTGTTTAATGTGAATCTACCTTACTCATCCCTTATGTGTTCTGGCTGCAGTCTGTGTCCTGGCTAAAATTCCTGTGTCCTGGCTACAATACCTGTGTTCTGGCTACAGTCTGTGTCCTGGATAAAATCCCTGTGTCCTGGCTACAATACCTGTGTTCTGGCTACAGTCTGTGTCCTGTATAAAATCCCTGTGTCCTGGCTACCATACCTGTGTTCTGGCTACAGTCTCTGTGTCCTGTATAAAATCCCTGTGACCTGGCTACAATACCTGTGTTCTGGCTACAGTCTGTGTCCTGGCTAAAATCCTTGTGTCCTGGCTACAATACCTGTGTTCTGGCTACAGTCTGTGTCCTGTATAAAATCCCTGTGTCCTGGCTACAATACCTGTGTTCTGGCTACAGTCTGTGTCCTGTATAAAATCCCTGTGTCCTGGCTACAAAACTATGTTCTGGCTACAGTCTCTGTGTCCTGTATAAAATCCCTGTGTCCTGGCTACAATACCTGTGTCCTGGCTACAATCCCTGAGTTCTGGCTACAATTCCTGTGTTCTGGCTCCCTGTCCCTGTGTTCTGGCTACAATTCCTGTGTTCTGGCTGCTGCATTTGCCACCCTAGGCTTATACTCGGGTCAATAACTTTTCCCAGTCTTATATTCGGGTCGGCTTATACTCGAGTATATACAGTAAAACAAAAGCTCATCCAAACAGTCATTAAACAGGGATGCTATTTACATCCCCTGATGTTAAGATGACCACAAAATAAAGGATTTACAAATCTGTATGTATTAGACAATATCAAAATATGAAGCAACTAAAAATCTGAAAGGTATATTGAAAGTTACTATAAAATTAATATATGCTTTCCCTGATAAAGAACAAAACAACAGGCTTCCTATAATGCCTGACCCTGCCTGTAAATGCAAGTCTTCCCACCACCCCTACCTATCTATTTGCTGCCCAGATAGAGGAGAAACCTCAGGATATGCGGCAGTTTGACAGCTTTAAAGTGAATCTGTTACTTTTCCTGCACATAATATCTTAAAATGTATACCAAGTGTTATCATAACTGACGCAATTTAATTGTAACTGAACAATCAAACAGCAATTTGTGGGCCACTACGCTATTTAAACCAAGCATATATTATCATATATTATAAGTCATTGAGCACTGGAAGGTACTCGGCATAAATGAAAGTAATCAGGACATGAAAAATACTTCCTATAAGCCACTTATTCATGTCTACAATTGTACCCTTGCCATGGTGGAAACTGACTTTTAAATACCCCTGGACTGATTTAATTTGTTTTATAACACTCAATGCTGATCAATCAACAAATTTAGTTTACAGATACACGTCTGTTCAAGCAGAAATGGACACATACCAGAAAAAAAAACAATCCCTATTAATTGAATTACATAGTTATATAGTCTGGTTGAAAAAAAGACACAAGTCCATCCAGTTCAACCGATAAAAGGGAAAAAAAACATCATACAATCCCATATACACAATCCTATACTCACAGTTGATCCAGAGGAAGGAAAATAAGCCAGCCTAGCATTATCCAATTTGCTACAGCAGGGAATAATGTCCTTCCTGATCCCCTGAGAGGCAATCGGATATTACCTAAATCAATATATGTATATTCTGAGTTCCAGGAATCCTGGACTTTCAAATCAGTGTTCCAAAAGAATCCTGATACTTTTTTTTATCTGTGTGCATGGCCATTATCCCTATTAATGAAGAAATGTTAGTGGGCTCTGGGTCAAAATGTAATAGTAGGAGAGCTTCGCTCAAACAAATTTTGGAATTCCAGGACCACACAGTATGAGCCTAGGCTTATAATAGAACATTTTTATAGGAATTGGATTTGAGCCCTACGAAGAGCTTTTAACAGCCAGCAATTTAATCTCCCTGAAACTTACTGATAAGCTCACTCATCTATTTATACTCCATTGTACCTATTTGACACAAATTCAGTTAGCAAGACATAAACTAATAACCCATTGAGGTTGATTTACTAAAGGCAAATATACTGTGCAGTGCAAGTGCATTTGCTCTACATCTGAGGGGGAGCTCTGAAATGAGGATAAGCCCTGCTGATTTCTATCATCAGACAGAAATTCTGTTTTTTATTTTCCTTTCACGTGATTGAGTATTCTTTGCAAAGTTAAGCTTTACCCCATTTACTAAGCTCTGGAGCAAATGCACTTGCAATGCACAGTATATTTGCCTTTAGTAAAATAACCACACATGCTTACTGGAAGATAAGAATAACCTATTTGCATGATATCATGTATTCTCTAGTACAACTAAACCATCGATGTGACCACAGAGGTAACCTAAAAAAAATTCAGAAAATGTGGGGTATTTGGCAGGCATTCCATTAGACACAACTCTGACTTGATTTCAAACAGTGGCTCTTATGTGTTCAAGTCAGATGTACTCAAACTACAGTGTCATATACTCATTGTGATGTCTAAGGGCCGGTTCACACCTAGGCGATCCGACTTCAGAGGTGACTTTGCTAGTCGTCTTGAACGCAACTTCAAGACGACTTCAGCGTGACTTTGGGTGACTTACAACATGACCTGAAGTGACCTCCATGCCAGGTGACTTTGCCTGTGGCCAATCAGAGAAGGGGGGGGTTGCCTTAAAAAAGTTATTTTCTTTTTCATGTAAAGTCGCTTCTTCATAGACGGTGATCCGACGTGGAAGCGACTTCCATTGACTTCTATGGGCTCAAATCACCTAGAAGTCACCTTGAAATAGTACAGGAACCTTTTCAGAAGTCGCCCTGAAGTCGGAGCGACTTGAGTAGCGCATATTAAGACAGCTCCCATTCATTTCAATGGAATTTCTGATGTCAATCGATTTGAGGTGACTTAGGGCCACACAAGTTGGATTCCAAATCGCCTAGGTGTGAACTGGCCCTCAGGGTGCTACTAACTACTAAGATACAAATATCTCTATATTTGAGAGGGCAAATGACGCTTCTGGTTTCCTTTTTCTTTACCAATATGATAACTTACATATGTTCATTTCAATACTAATAAAACTCTTTTATTAAAAAATGTAATATAGGGGCCAAAAAATACTTGACCTCTAAAACAGTATAAGTAATTAATACAACATGGTTTACTATGATGGTAGGAGTAGGCATCTTTGCATGTGTGTTATGAAAAAGGGCTGTTCATATATGTTTTTTTCTGCCTTGTTCTGGGAAAATTAGATTCCCAGAACAGGGTTAGTACAAAGGGTGTGTAGCATGTATGGAGCTCACAGAATATATGATAAAATCATAAAACATTTAGGCCTCATGCATGCAGGACGTTAAAAAACGTTCTAAAAACGTCATGGGATTGTAGGTTGCACATATACAACACACATTCCAAAGTATCTAATTCTAAATAAATACACCACTCTGAAAATTGGTTATAAAATGGCCGTGGCACCTTTATTGGTATTTATAAATTGAAATTCAATAAACTTTATTAAAATCAATAAATAAGTAAATAAATATATAAAAAATTTAAACTCACTCAGTCATAGAACCCGAGTCATAATTAATAAATCATAAAGCAAAGTCCCCCCTTGATCCAAGGGTGACATAACCACATAATGGCGCCAGTGACAGGGTGGGAGGGAGGGGAGCTTGCAAAGCCGAATCCAGGACAACTGTGGAAAAAACCCTTCATGTGAGGGCTTTGTATAGCCCTATACACATGCAGGAAAAAGTGTTTCCCGCCTAAAGGCCCCGTGACAAGCCTCGTGAAAGACCCCACGCGTCTTAAAGGGGCCATAACCTAAGTTTTAAAAACCCATGCTGTGGGCCCTTAACTTGTGCCCTACTTAACAGTAGCTTTGCAGTGAGTTTTTCAGCTTTCTGCACCGTTCTGCACTATCGTTTTTGAGCATTTTTGAGCAGTAGCATTTTTTCTTTTTTTAATGGACCAAAAACGTCCAAAAACAGTTGATAACAGCCTATGTGTGCATGAACACATAGGATAACATGATGGAGAGTTTATTGACTGTAGGAAAAAACATCTGAAGCTAAAAACAGCAGCTGTAAAAACGTCCAAAAACATCCTGTGTGCATGAGGCCTTAAAGAGGAACCACTTTGCATATTATTTTATGTATACTGTGATTCTGTACTTGCCAAATATGTTGCAGAAATCTCCCTCCACTAAGGCTACTTTCACACTGAGGCGGTAGCCACGGTCACGGTAAAACCCCGCTAGTTTTAGCGGAGTTTTACCAGCGATAGGGCTCCGCTATGCGGGCGGGCGCGCCATGCTTTTAACCCCCCCACAAGGGGTTAAAAGTGCCGGCGCTCAGCGCTACCGAGGCGGTGTGCAGCTGCTTCAGAAGCGCTTGCCATTCATTTCAATGGCAGGGGCAGTAGAGGAGTGGTATAACGTCCTGCTAGCGCACTGCCCCAGTGTGAAAGCACTCAGGGCTTTCACATTGGGGTGGATTGGGGGGGACTTTTGAGACGCTTTACAGACGCTATTTTTAGCTAAATAGCGTCTGTAAAACGCTTCAGTGTGAAAGTAGCCTAAGCAGGGGAGGGCTGGCAGCCATAGGCCTGGGGGGCAAGTCCAGTCAAGTGGCCCATTGAACCATCTAATCAGCTCACCATCCATGCCCACTCAATGGGCCTAGCGGGATCCATGGTAGGGCCGGCCCTGGGCGCCCCCCCCCCCTTTGCCTGCAGTTAGTTGGTGGCTGCGCCCCTGGGCCCTATTTCCTTCTTCCACAAGAAAAAAAAGTGTGAGTCGGCAGCAGCCATCGGCCATTTTAAATGTAAGTTAGGGTAGCCTGGGGGGCAATTGCCACCCTACCCCCTGGGCCAGCCCTCCCCTGAGCCTAAGTCTGGCTGCAATCATTTTAACTGTGGGCAGCTGAAACTGCTGCCTGTTCACTGCCTGGATTTACACAGACACACAGAGGCACACCTCCAGCCATGCAGCTCTCATTGGCCCTCTTCCTATGAATCCCCCCTCCCTTCCTGGCAAACTCTCACGAGCGTGAGAGAGAGAGCTGTGCATGATGTCAAACGCCGAGGCATTTTTCCAGCCAAGAAACATTAAGTGGGCTGTATAAGGTATTTACTGGCATAAAAAAAAATCTTTTACTATCCAAATTTAAAACAGCAAGGGCAGAAGATTTAGTAAATGGAAAGATGAAAAAATGACTGAAGTTCCGCTTTAAGTACAAGTGCTCCTTCAGCAACCACACTGAATGCACGGCAGCGGGTGTGTGATGGGAGGAACAGTGCTGATGCAATAATTGTTTTCAACATTTATTGGAATTTCACAAGTGACTTTTTATTTAGTTATAGTCACTGTAGCTGCGTTGAAATGCAGTAGTGTGCATTGCAACACTCTGTATTAAATAAAAGTACTGCATGCTTTACTGTCTCAGTGCATACCACCACAACAAACTGACTTCATAGCAAACAAGGCAAGTTGCCTTGTCTTTGTGTTGAGACTGCACTGGGCAAGCCCAACATAAATGGTGTAAAAGGCCCTCAGAAAAGTATGTAAATGTTCCCATTTCATTTATTGGACGGTTTACACCTGAATCACACAGTGCACACACGGTATTCCCAATCCTCAGAAGTTCTTGTGCAGTGCAATTTTGCAGCCCATTCATTTAAAGGGCTGCGAATTGCAACGGAATGAGGGAAAAGTATTGTTTGGACTTATTTTAAAAACATGCCGCACCCAACTGCATGATACTGCAGTACCATGCAATCTGGCGCTCGCACATGCACTGTGTTTGCAATCTGCGTTTGGGGTACGGTTGATACATTAGCAAGTTCAGTGCTTTCCAACATGGGGCAGGAAACGCGCACGGAACACGCCTTTCCTGTGCCACATTTTGGTGTTATGTTCTACAGAATTTGCAGAACACCACTCCATGTGTTAGCCTATTTATCCATGCACACATAGACATTTAAAGGAGTTTAGAGACAGGGACTGTTTAGTGGCAGAGAAAAAAACAAAACACTGCCAGCGCATCCAGGAGCACGGGCGATTTGGCAGAAAAAATGCTTTACGTGTGTAAACTTGTCTAAACACACGTTAATGCTAGGCGCATTTAGCGCTCAAGTGTTAATTCATTTTAATGGTCCGTATAAATTATTATTGTGGCCTTTGAAGTGAATAGCCCAAGCACTTGATGCGCCTAAATGCTTTACATGTGTCAAGCGTTTTTATCTGCCAAAACGCTGCTGCCAGGAAAAAAGGAGTCTAGGAGAGATGGCAAATCGTCCGGTGTGCATGAGGCCTACATCTGTTTGGCACTTTCCATAATGCTATTCTTTTAATAACAGTCAATGCAGCATTCATGTGCCCAATCTTGTTACTACACTAGCTACATAGTTAAACACCAGTAAGGTCATAGCTTTCTAGCAAGATAGACTATTGATTGGCCACAGAACAGCTGTTACAATGTCAGCCCATTCATCCATAAAATATTGCTCACTCTCTAGGGATCTATAAGTACACACTGAATTTTATTTAGCAAATGAAACACAATATAGTGCATGTTTTGTGCTTTTATACCTTCTAGTTGGGTTATAACAACTGCATTGTGAATTCTGATTGGTTCCCAGTCTTCTTATATGTGTTTTATATTTAAAAGGCTCCTATTATCTGCTCTGTTATAGGCATAGACTGTTGGATAATAAAAAAAAAACAAAACAAAAAAAACGTGTTTTTTATAGCCATGCATTGGCTGGAAAAATCTGTCTCAATAAAACCAGCAGTGGCACTGAAGGGCATGCAAATCTGTCCACATGCAGTTGCACTATTAAAAAAAAAATATTCACATTTATCTAATCTCTTTATCATGTACTCACTGGTTCTTCTTCTACATCTGCCTTGGGTTGTACATTATATTATTATGAATACTTGCAGTGGTTTCACATACCATCTTCACAATATCCAAGTCTATTTTTTGAATCCTGCCCTCTCATAGGTCATTTTGGGCAATCCTGCTTGCAGTTGTTATGTAACATTTCTCGGAACCCCTTCAATGCTGGGAGCTAGTTGAATGTATTTTAGTTGTGTTGGCTGGGTTGAAGTTCTGGCAGCCAAACAATAAGTGATGAAATATTTTAGCAGACTCGTGAGATTCTTGAAGTATTAACCAGTGTGCCTATAGTCATCAATGGATGCTACTTGTCATTGGCTTTATAATGTAATGTTCCTGCAATTCTAGGCCAGGGCCAATGTGCCTGACCTACAGGTAACAGTCTGACTACTGTATGTGGTACAGGTAAATGCATACATGATGACAATGTCATCACCAAGAGGATCAGTACAGTAGATGTGTACTACTTAGCAGGGGGCAAAACATATTTCTGCAATCAGAGGCATCGGGAAGGGAGGGGGGGCTGACGGGGCTACAGCTCCGAGGGTGCCCCCAAAAAGCCCCGGGCCATCAAACATTATTAAAAGCCCCAGGCAAGTGGCTGTTAATATCAATTGCGGCTGCGTAGGTGGGGCCGGCGGCACCTATAATTGACGTCACATCACGGGTCCGGACCACCGATGACCACACTTGGTGCCCAGTGCGCCATCTGTATCATCTGATCAAAGGACCGATTGTGGCTGACTGAACTGAAGCAGCCAGCTGAGCTGCTAGAGGAAAGGCCAGAGCCCGGGGCTCGGCGGTCGGCAGCACACGGCACGGCCCAGGACAGTCACAGAGACACCGACACGTGACTAGCCACAGCCAGTTAGGTAGGTTAGCCCCAAGCCCAGGGGCCCAGACCAGCCCAGGGCAGCATGGTGAGGAGTGGGAGCGGAATGCAGTGGGTGGGCACTCCACCTATTACTAGTCTATCATTGTGGGGGTCCTGATATAAGGAGGCACTCTGACCGCTGGGGACACCCTGATGTAAGAGGCACTCTGTCTGCTGGGGACACCCTGATATAAGGGAGCACTCCATTGGGGACACCCTGATGTAAGGAGGGACTCTGACCGCTGGGGACACCCTGATGTAAGAGGCACTCTGACCGCTGAGGACACCTGATATAAGGCAGCACACCACTGGGGGCACCTGATGGAAGGAGGGACTCCACTGGGGACACCTGATGGCATCTGGTGGCAGGAGACGTGGCAAGTGACACACTCGGGGCTCCACTGATTCTGCATTATGGTGAGTTGAATGATTTCATTTTATATTACAATGTAATAATAGAAATAATGCGCTTCAATCATCCTGACACCATACCAACCATGGTGCCGAGATGATTGAAGTGCCAACACCAGGTGTTTGGAGTATCTTTATCTGCTGACTGTTAAACTTTCTGGAATGCACATATTGCTATTGTGGTGTAGGATCTGGGCCTGTTGTCCCTCCATACCTCTTTCTTTCCTTCCTTCTCTCTCTTTCCCTCCCTATTTCTTTCTTTCTTCCTTCCTCCTTCGTTCATTCATCTCAGACTTGAACCACAACCCCTTTGAGCCACGCCTCTTTAAGCCACCTCCACTATTTAGTTTAAATCACGCCTGTTTTTTGCCCCTGGGTTTTTTTCCCACGTAGCAACGCCCCTTCAATTATAATATATATATATATATATATATATATATATATGTTATATTTATAAATGTTGTACTTTTTATCAAAAAAAAAAAAAAATTATAACTCCAGCCAAAAACTTTCTATTACTTATGAATAGAGTAAGGATGGGTAAAAACACTCTGGGGGGGGGGGGGGGGGGGGGGGGGGGGGGGGGGGGGGGGGGGGGGGGGGGGGGGGGGGGGGGGGGGGGGGGGGGGGGGGGGGGGGGGGGGGG
>BLSH010277625.1:2294546-2319960 GCA_018402905.1 Glandirana rugosa
TACCTAGTGGTCCACGTATATTCGGATATTTTCTTTTACTTACGTCGGTGGTGTAGAATCTTGACCATTCGACGTTATATTATTTACAAACGAAAACCCAAATCATAGAGTAAGGATGGGTAAAAACACTCTGCCCCCCCCCCCCCATTTTTTTTTCTACTGCTAGAGGCCCCCTTTTCTGTCCCAGTGACACAATTGTCTCCAGCACAGGAGCTGAACAAAAATATTAAATGGGAACACAGACCGCAATAAAAAGCCACAGCAGTTTGATTGCTGTCTGTGTCCTTAATGTGATTTCCCATAATTTCCTACTATTGAAACGCTGTCATCATGACAAGAACTGAGAGGAAAACTCCCCAACCAGTCCACAGAAAGCAATACAAACTGACAGAGTTTCCAATTCACCCCCACCCCCTCTAGCATAGCCACTGGAAGCTATCAAAATCATTAAAACAGTACTAAACCCAAAAGCAAACATTTATTATATTGCAGCTTACCAGTTCTAAGATGTGGTGGCTGCATTCATTTTCTTTTATAGGCTTATATGCACCTGGTGATCCATCCAGTAAGTCTGTTTTTTTTTTCAACAGAACAAACTCTCCAGCAGATGTAGCAGTTATAGGCTTGAGACAAAACATTTACCACTGACAGGGGTTCTTACAATGATCATCGTTTAATTATTTATGTACTACCTCTATCCCCAAAAGGAACAAACCTGTTGCAGTAACTGCATATTAAGTGTTAACTGGAGTTTGGCTTCAATTATCAGTGTATTCAAAACTGCTAGTAAAACATACATTTAATACTCCCCTCTCCCCAGACTGACAATGCTGCTGTCCAAATGTGCCCCTGTGCTCCTTCATCCAGAGTGGGGGCATTCTAATACAGGAGGTGTGTTAGTGCACAGATCACCGGGTAAAAACTGGGGGGAAAGCCTGAAAAAATAAAACTAATACAGCCACCACATCTAATGATTGGTAAGCTGCAATATATTACATTTTTGGTTTTGGGTTTGATACCACTTTAACACACTGCAATAAGGTCACTAAAATGTACCTGGTCTTATTCACCCATACAGTACTGTATATAAATAATAATTATAAATATAAAAACCATAAAAAAAGAGATCTGTAGATATATTCTACATGATTTTGTAGGTGCAACTCCCTGCTTCAGTACTTAAAGTGGATGTAAACCCACCACTCATCATTTATAAACCAATGGTATACTATTAATCGATATGTATATACATGCCTTCTACATGTATCCCTACCTTCGAAATGTCACCCTTTTTGCAGATAGAGCCCCGCAAAACTTGGGAATCGGTGGACGGGTCGATTTTCCGGTGCTCGGTGGGCGGAGTCATGATGTCACCAGACTCCTCGCCCACCTGTGCAGCATTTCGAGGTGGAACCTTGGGCCTGGGGAGTGAAAAGCATGCGAGCAGGAGAAGCAGAGTGCGTTCTGGGCAGAAGCAGACGGTCACGGCCCCCTGTCACTCCTGGGCTTGTGCTATACACTCAGTGGCGTACCATCCTACCCTACTGTACAGGGTGGATTTGATTTAAATCAAGTCGCTTTAAATCACAATTAAAATCACTAGTAAAAAGGCTTCATTTAGATCATAATTTTTAAAGAGCAAATGTCATCTCTGTCCCGCAGAGGCTCTTTCTCTGACCCGCTGTTGACTCACCGACAGTCCTATTCACTTTAATGGGATGGCTGGTGATTCAGCAGTGACACAACAAGATGAAGGACAGGGCGGCAGCAGGTGAGTGGATGCCCGCTAATGGGCACTGCCATGACAGATCTGAAATGACAGGTGCTCTTTAAATGTAAGGACTTATTCTTGCTGGTAGTTAGGATTTTTAATATTTGCAAATAAAATGAAGGTTTCCTATTTAGAATAATAATCTGCCAGGTTAGTAAAACAGCGATATCAGAACCAATTCAATCATACAGTTTGTAGTGTACATAGATTTGCAAAACAATGGGATAAAGGAATATTCCTGAACTTTGTTTTATCTCACATCAATGCAGTGCATGTTATCTCAGCTTGCAAAGCTTGGATTCATTGAATGAGTTTACCAAAAATGTAAATATTGCAGAATATACAGCCTCATGCTACATAACTAAGCTCTATTTCATGCTAAATAAGCTAAATCATTAATGTATCTTAAATAGAAAATTATCTTTAGATAGATTTTTACTCCAAAAGCATTTTATCAAAGTTAATTTGATAAAAAAAATTTAAAAAAATTGATTTAAATAAAAAAAAATCAGATTTTTAAAAAAAAAAAATCATCGATTTTTATCCACCCTGCTACCGTATCAACCTACCCTGTACACATGGATGATTGTCCCTTGACATTCCGGGATGATCGGTGCGGCAGAGGGACAGCTGTGATCACCGATCTCCCTGTGTGGCTTTTCAGCTGACAGCTGCAGGAGGCAGAGGAGGAGAAGCGGCTGATGAAAAGCTATACAGGGAGATCGGTGCAAGCAAATGTCCCCCCCCGACAGTCCACTGTGTCCTCCTCCTCCAGCCCCCGTGTTCTCCTCTGCACCTGTGTTCTCCTTCGCCATCCCCCCTTCTTCTCCGGCCCCCGTGTCCTCTTCTTCCGACCCGCTGTCTGCTCCTCCTCGTCCCCTGCAGCCGGTTCCCCTCCTTTCCTCTCCTGCCGGCTGTGGGGGGAATATGTCAGGATGGAGAGCAGAGGAAGGGGTCGGTAAAAATGTCATTTACCAGCCCCTTCTTTGTCTGAAATGGATATAGTGAGCGTTCGCTACCGATCGATCCTGTGTCCTGTGATAACTGAGCAGAGTAACCAGTGTTTACTCAGTTTACTCAGCTCAGTTTATGAATGAACAGGAGCCTCTGTCTCATGTTCATTCAATTTCAGTACTGAGACAGCAGAGAGAGGGACTTGGAAATCTGTGTCCTCAGCCCCTTTCCCTGCCTCAAAGGTGAGATGTCAGGGGTTTGTTTAGACCCCTGATATCTCACCAAAGCCCCCCAACAGGACTAATTAAAAAAAAAATCTGCAATAAATACTACAAAATTAAATTCTAAAAAAGTGATAAAAAATAAAATTGTAAAAGAATATAAAATAAAAAAGACTGACACTACCCCCACCCTACCGACACGGTCCACAACCCCAAGCCCCCCCCTCCCAAAAGGATTGTGAAATTTAAAAAAAAAAAATTAAATTGTAAGAAAAAAACAAAAATAAAAAAAATATTGACATCATCCACTGCCCCACTGACACCATCCACTGCCCTACTTACACCGTCCACTGCCCCATACCCCCACCCCTTCCCCAAAAGCACTATGAAAAAATATAAAATAAAAACAAATAAACTGCTGACACCATCCACTGCCCTACTGACACTGTCCACTGCCCTACTTGACACCGTCCTGTGCCCTACTGACGCTGTCCTCTGACCTACTGACACCGTCCACTGCCCCATACCTCCACCCTCTTCACCAAAAGCACTGTGAAAAAAAATGTAACAATAAAAAACAAAATTGTAAAAAAAATACATAATAAAATAATAAATACAAAAAAAACTGCTAACATCGTCCACTGCCCTACTGACACTGTCCACTACCACACCTGAAAGGACTGGGAGAGTGCAGTCGGAGATGGGTGCAGAATCAGAGGAGAGGACTATGGTGTTGTGGGCAGTGGAATCAGGCAGCTGTAGCCAGGAGGGCTGGCAGGGCCTGAATAGGGATGACTGGGATCGGTAGCTGCATGTGGGACAGCAAGCACCAGAACTTTCTATATTCTTTTTGCTACACCATAGGGGCCCGCGGTCCCTGCCTGTGAAGGGCATTTGTTTTAGGCCTGGCTGAGCCAGTGTCAGGCCTACGGTGCTAGCTAGTCTGAAGAAGGAAAGATAGGAAGCGATGTACAGGTGGAGTATGGAGTGATACTCAGAAGAAGGGAAGCGATGTACAGGAGGAGTATAGAGTAATACTCAGAAGATAGGAAGCAATGAGCAGGAGGAGTATTGAGTGATACTCAGGAGATAGGAAGCAATGTGCAGGAGGAGTATAGAGTGATACTCAGAACTTCAGAAGATAGAAAGCGATGTACAGGAGGAGTATGGATTGATACTCAGAAGAAAGGAAGGGATGTGCAGGAGGAGAAATGGAGTGATGTATATACAGGAGGTATATAGAGTCCCAAGTTCCAATGTTTAATCACCTGGGCAGGTTATTATCCCCTCAATAAAACAAACAAAAACAAAATGCAAGGACTGCTTTCTTGTCTCTGAGGAGTGAAAAAGTGCATGCCTGCCTAGGCAGGGTGACAAACAGACCATTATACTCAGCAGCCCCTACACAATTTAAGCCATGCCCTCATTTCGCAGTGGCTGTATCATGTCCGCACACTCTCTGATCAACACCTGTATCATGTCCACACAGTCTCTGATCAACTCCTGTATCATGTCTGCACACTCTCTGATCAACTCCTGTATCATGTAAGCACAGTCTCTGATCAACTCCTGTATCATGTCTGCACACTCTCTGATCAACTCATGTATCATGTAAGCACAGTCTCTGATCAACTCCTGTATCATGTCCGCACACTCTCTGATCAACACCTGTATCATGTCCACACAGTCTCTGATCAACGCCTGTATCATGTCTGCACACTCTCTGATCAACTCTTGTATCATGTAAGCACAGTCTCTGATCAACTCCTGTATCATGTCTGCACACTCTCTGATCAACTCATGTATCATGTAAGCACAGTCTCTGATCAACTCATGTATCATGTCTGCACACTCTCTGATCAACTCCTGTATCATGTCCGCACACTCTCTGATCAACTCCTGTATCATGTCCACACACTCTCTGATCAACTCCTGTATCATGTCCGCACACTCTCTGATCAACTCCTGTATCATATCTGCACACTCTCTGATCAACTCCTGTATCATGTCTGCACACTCTCTGATCAACTCCTGTATCATGTCCGCACACTCTCTGATCAACACCTGTATCATGTCCACACAGTCTCTGATCAACTCATGTATCATGTCTGCACACTCTCTGATCAACTCCTGTATCATGTCCACACAGTCTCTGATCAACTCCTGTATCATGTAATCACACTTTCTGATCAACTCCTGTATCATGCCCGCACACTCTCTGTATCATGTCTGCACACTCTCTGATCAACACCTGTATCATGTCCACACAGTCTCTGATCAACTCCTGTATCATGTCCACACAGTCTCTGATCAACTCCTGTATCCTGTCCGCTCACTCTCTGATCAACTCCTGTATCATGAAATGATATTAAACATTCATTATAATGAGTCCATCTGTGTCTGCACAGCGCTTTCAACAGAATCATTAAACCAGCTGTTAAAGAAGTGGGTGAGGAGTCCGTGTGATTCAGGAGATAAGATGAAAGTCCACACTAGTTATTGCCAGCCACCAAGTTCGTTAAAACACCACTAGTGATCCACTCCCTATGCAGTGCCCACTTACCGGACACAAACTTGCCCTTCAATGTTAAGAGAGCATGTACTGCTGACAATCCTCTGATACTCCGCTCTCGCTCATCCCATGTAATAAGGTTCTCAGATCACCGAAAAGAGAACAAACAGCTCCACATAGCGTAATTCCATTAACAAATGTATATTAAATAAAATCCGTCACATGAACACTTACAAAAAAAACCCCAATCAACCGCATTGATAAAAGTAAACTTGTTACATCACCGCTCCAGACAGGCTGTGTAAACTCTTCCAATGTGCTTCCACACTTGGTCCGTCTGTTCTTGGAACACAATCGTAGATTCTGGTTTGCCGTCTCTGATCAACTCCTGTATCATGTCCACAGTCTCTGATCAACTCCTGTATCATGTCCGCACACTCTGATCAACTCCTGCATCATGTCCACACAGTCTCAGAAGAACTCCTGTGTCATGTATGCACAGTCTCTGACCAACTCCTGTATCATGTCCGCGCAGTCTCGGATCAACTCCTGTGTCATGTATGCACAGTCTCTGACCAACTCCTTTATCATATCCGCACAATCTCTGTATCATGTCCGCACACTCTCTGACCAACTTCTGTATCATGTAAGCACACTCTCTGACCAACTTCTGTATCTCTGATAAACCCCCTTTTGTTTCCAGGGATCATCTCCATAGACATCTATCTGTATTGTTTTACTCCCTTCACATCCATTTTTGGTTTCCATGTCCATTGAAATATTGGACCAGGGTGGTTCATATATGCAATTATATATACAACCTTTTATACTTTTCAACCTTACCATCCCATATGTCAATGATTACCATTCCCTGAACAGGTGGCAAGCACCACCCTCATTATGGTGTGATTGGCTCCCTCCAAGGGAAGATTCCTTATATATTCACACAAGACATCACAGCCTGTCTTTCACACACAGCTGATTCCTGTGATTGATGCATGCTGTTTCACACTACTTACAGGTAACTTTTGCTGAAATATTGGGGAAATTGGACGCTCTAGTAGCGTTCCTGTTTGCTCCATATGCAATACCTTTTGTACATGTATACTCTGCTACCTCAGCAATCATTATTATTACTTTATATATTTTTGCTACAGCTGACTAGGGTTGCCACATCATCCCTTTAATCCAGGACACATACTAATTACACAGATTCTGTGGCTGATTGAGGTGGTAATTAAACTCACTTGGTGCCTTATCTGCATTAAATTAGCCTCAGAACCTGTGTAATTCATATGTGTCCTGGATTAAAGGGATGATGTGGCAACCCTACAGCTGACATCTATCTGGAAAGGGTGCAACTTCCAGGGTCACATTATATGAACCACCTCTCCCCCTTCCATTCCTCTCACACATACCTATTGGTCTCCATGTCCATCTAATTTTTTGGACCAGGTCGGTACATATATGTAATCATATATATATATATATATATATATATATATATATTCTTCAATGTTTACTCTGCTACTATAGCAATCATTACTACTACATGTATTTATGTTACAGCTGACACCTATTTGGATAAGGTGGAACTTCTAGGCTCACACAATCCCACCCATGCCATGTCTGTCCTCTGGTTGTCCCCTGGTGCTGGTTCTGGTTGGCCTCCTCCCCTCAGCTCCTGTGCCACACATCCATTCCTACTGCCTGTTGCCTCAGCAAATTGGCACATTGCTTTGCCTGATGGTGAGTATGGGGCCTATTACCCCTAGACCCCTCTAACCATTTACCATAACAAACTTCACTGTGTTATACATTTTTTCTTTATTATAGATACATCGCACATGTATCCCCCCCTGAGGAAGCGAGCTATGTCTCGCGAAACGTGTCGGGTTTATTAGATGCCTGTGCATACTGTGTGTTTTTATATGTATCATTGCAAAATTGTACTATGATGTATTTTATTGGCTCAGCAATTGTCATGCTATCCATGTATGTAAGATAATTTTTCAATAAATGTTCAAACTGTGTATACTCCTGTTACTTTGTTTTTAGTGGCAAATGGTGCTCAGCTCATATAAAGTACCAGGGCGCTTTTCTGTGTATTTGTTGTGTATATAGGGATGAAGGTGTGTCACTGGTGACACCAGACCTTCCTCTTTTTTTTGTTGCAATTAACCCGGGTGGAAGACACCCATAGCCCAACCAGGTCTGTTGCCACCCCAAGCCACAGTTATCAACACATATATATCTACATCCATGCTATAGCCCTATACAACTTATATTAGGACCAAATCATTTTGGCTTTTTGATCTACACTTTAGCCAGTTGTGCTGTTTTTTTCTCCCCCAGGTGGCTGCTCTGTTTTGTGTGGCTCGGGAGCTGCGATATGTAACCAGGGAGATTTTCATGTCCCCTGCTGTCCCCACTGCCCCTCAGGGACGGGTGGGGCCACCTGCCTATCGGCGCCATGTGTCTACACCCTCCGCTTGGCTTCCACGGCAGCTGCGTCATGACGTTTGGGTGTAGTGGGTCAGCATGGATAGTCGGGGTCCGCATTGCTTATGCGCACCCCCAATTGGCGTTTGGCACCTTTAGCGCCAGCAAGTCTTACATCCTCTCATGGCGTTGGGGACGAGGCCTGCCAGACCCCACCGGGGATACAATTTGGAGGGCTGATATGGCTGGGACTCCCCCTTTCACTGCTTTCATCACACATGCGGAAGCACATCATGTCATGGTCAATTTTCCTTTCACAGGTACACATACCCTGCACACCATAGTTCATTGGTAGTGCACTTTTTTATTTTATCTTTATTTCATTCATTTCAATTTACACACATTTTCACTATTGCCCCTTTTGTTTCCAGGGATCATCTCCATAGACATCTATCTGTATTGTTTTACTCCCTTCACATCCACTTTTTGGTTTCCATGTCCATTGAAATATTGGACCAGGGTGGTTCATATATGCAACTATATATACAACCTTATATACTATTCAACCTTACCATCCTATATGTCATTGATTACCATTCCCTGAACAAGTGGCCAGCACCGCCCTCATTATGATGTGATTGGCTCTCTCCAAGAGAAGATTCCTTATATATTCACACAAGACATCACAGCCTGTCTTTCGTACACAGCTGATTCTTGTGACTGATGCATGCTGTTCCACACTGCTTATAGGTAACTTTTGCTGAAATATTGGTGAAATTGGACACTCTAGTAGCGTTCCTGTTTGTTCCATATGCAATACCTTTTGTACATGTATACTCTGCTACCACAGCAATATTTTGCTACATCTGACATCTATCTTGAAAGGGTGCAACTTCCAGGGTCACATTATCCCAACCACCTCTCCCTCTTCCATTCCTCTCACACATACCTATTGATCTCCATGTCCATCTCATTTTTTGGACCAGGTCGGTACATATATGTAGCCATATATATATACACTTCAATGTTTACTCTGCTACTATAGCAATCATTACTACTACATATATTTATGTTACAGCTGACACCTATTTGGACAAGATGAAACTTCTAGGCTCACACAATCCCACCCATGCCTGCCCTCTGGTTGTCCCCTGGTGTTGGTTCTGGTTGGCCTCCTCCCCTCAGCGTGTAAAGGCAGGTGTCCCAATACTTTTGACAATATAGTGTATATTACATATTTTCTGGACTCTATAACTTTCTTACAGACTAAATAATATACACTGATTGGGTTATTTTTACAAAAGAAATGTAGCAGATTGCATTTGGCCTAAATTTATGAAGAAAGAATATTTATTTGCAAAATTTTATAACAGAAACAAAGAAATTGTTTTTTGTTTTAAATGTTTAGTCTTTTTTTTGTTTATTTAACAAGAAATTAAAAAAAAAAGTCAGTGGTGATTAAATACCACCTAAAGAAAGCTCTATCTGTCTCAAAAAAAGAATGTAATTTGGGTATAGTGTTGCATGAGTAACTGTCATTCAAAGCTGGCCTGGGCAGGAAAGGGGTGAAAGTAACCGGTATTGAGGTGGTTAGGGACTTTGAATAGGTAGACCAACCACATGCATCTATATAAAAAACATACTTTTATTTGAATGTACAAAATGTATCAAAAAAGTAATCTGATAAATCAAAGAAAAAGTCAAAAACACATATACACTAAAAAAGTCACAATTGCATTGCACCAGTATTGCCTTGGTAGAATATTGCTCTGAGGAGCATGACTGATGAGTTCATTGTCCGCGATGGAGTACTTTTTTAATGTATATGTATTTTTTACTTTTTCTTTGACTTATCAGATGACTTTTTTTATATATTTTGCACATTCAAATAAAAGTATGTTTTTTATATAGATGCATGTGGTTGGTCTACCTATTCAAAGTCCCTTTCTTTTGGGGGGAATCCACTTGTGTACTTTTACACACCAATATGACACCCTTTTTCCCTTCACCAGATTATTTTTTTTATTTATAGTCCATTCATTTCACAAAGGGATTTTGATAATCAAGAATCAGTATTTATTGGGTACAACAGAGATCTGGTACCCAGATAGAACTGAATATCAAGTAGAATATTGTTATATATCAAGACAATAATCCAAAGTGATGATACAAGGTGATTACTGAAAAGCTCAGGGTGAACACAAAAGGATTAAGCGCAAATTTATGAATAGATGAATTAGGATTTTATACAATAATTAGTTATATAAAAACCCATGTTACTTTATGGAACCCCGAGAGATAGGTTTATTCGAACATAATAATGATAAAGATCCAGAAAAATTGCTTTTACTTTATAAAAAGAAATTCTCACACAGACGGCAGGGGTATATGGTAATCTGCATGCGATAAAAACATTCTTTTCTATAGATGTAGGCTGGCTTTTAAATAGCACAGAGCATTAACATAAAATGTAATCTGTGCAGCATGCTTTTCCAGCTGCACTGGAATTTAGAGCAGATTGTTATCTCCTTTCTATGCGAAATACTCAGGATCTGGGCTGAGAATAGTACATATATAGCTATAATGGTGTATTTCAAGTACTTTATATGAATTATAGATCCATACTAATACAAAGCACAGCAGTCCTCAAGATTTGTTTTAAAAATGTAGCTAAAGCCATAAAAAAGTACGGGAACCATACACTACACATGAATTAAATTGCACCCGAACTAATTTTTATGTCCACTCTATATTTTATTGTAATGTTGTAGCTTAAAGGGAATGCATAAAGTTATTGTATATATATCTTTATTTTTAAATACAGAACTGATACTGTAAATACATTTTAATATGTTTCCACCAGTTAATATGAAATGTTTTAAAGTATTTAATTTTTTTTAACAGACAATATTTAATGTTTACATTTGCAACCAGCACATGGAGCTCTAAGCTTTAATACATATTTACCAGGCTGACCTTAGCTGCTTTGCTAAGAAAAGCATGTTGTTCACTGAGTGCAATAACTAAAGCTAAAATGTACACTCACAACTGAAACCTGCATTCAAGATGTAAAAAACACCATGTAATACTTTTATGCTGAGTACCTTCTGAGAGGTGGAAATAAACGTCATTCAATAACACACAACATTCAGTGTCACAAAAGATGTTTCCCCGTCCATGACTGCAGATTTGAAATAGTATCAGATAAGAGGGTATTCTTCCAGACAATGCATCTTATGTTATCTAAGATTCTCAGTTGCAACAAAATCTATGTGGCTTTTCTCTAATGTTATCCAAGGTCCACATGTGAGTGAAGGCAGATTTCCTGGCAAATGAATTCAGAATATTCTGATACACAACACTACATATGGTGCTGACCGGACAGCTCCACACACGCTTTTACAGTGCTTTCCAGGGGCTCTAACTATAAAACAGTCATACTAGCATGAATTATCATGAATGATGACCTGCCAGTATAATCTTTTATTACAGAAGACAAGGAAATTCAGGTCTGTATATATTGATCAATACAATATTTCCCATGCATGGTCACAAATGTCAAAATTAATTTTATAATAAATTTATAAACATGACTATCCTACAAATGGAATGTGGTTTTCCATCTTTTTCTGCTTTTTACACAAAAAGCCCACACTTCATTGAAACACAGTTAGATTAATCAATGTGTCAGTCATTCGGATGCATCTGCCCATGACCCTTAATCTATCTGGACATTAGACACAGGAACAGTGTTTGAAAATCAATACTTTTGCTGAAGTTGATCCTATTAGGGCATTACACTTTCTGTAAACTAAGAAGGCAAGGCTTGTTAGTAAAGTAAAGCAGACCTATTACCTTATTGCATTCACATTTAAATATTTATCACCCGTGAACTTAAATGGGTTGTAAAGGCTTTTTATCTTAATACATTCTATGCATTAAGATAAAAAGCCTCCCGTGTGCAGCAGCCCCTCTTAGCCCGCCAATACTTACCTGAGGCCTATCTCAATCCAGCAATGTTGTCCGAGACTCCCCTCCTCATTGGCTGAGACAGCAGCACAGCAGCATAAGCTCTGGCTGCTGTCAAAATCAGTGAGCCAATGAGGAGAGAAAGGGGGCATGTCTGAATGGGCTCCGCTCAGATACCCCCATAGCAAGCTGCTGGCTGTGGGGGCACTCAACAGGAGGGAGGGGCCAGGAGCACCAAAGAGGGACCTGAAAAGAGGAGGATCTGAGCATAACCACTGCAACAGGGCAGGTAAATATAACTTAACAAAAAGAAAACAAGACTTTAGTATCACTTTAAAGTGAATTAGCAGAAAATCTTTCTCCAATAATGGATGGTATTTTGTGCCTTCACAACTAGAGTGATTACACTTGAAAAGCTTTGTCTGATTTTTACTTTTCTTACATTTCCCCTATATGGACAGGTAAAAAGTGCTCAGAGGGAGTGTAATAAGCCATGTCTCTCTAGGACTTGAATTTAAATGAGGAAAGAACATCGACCTAAGTATATGGTAAAGCAGTCTTTTTGCAACACTGCTTTGTCATGTGACATGCTTGGTTCCCAGCATCTGCACTATAACTTTTACACAGTACACATGTGCACACCTTATATTTACAAGACAAGCATTCATGAGAGAAACTTTGTGGATTTAAAGGATAAGTTCACCTTTTGGGAAAAAATAATAAATGCACATATTTTTGCAGGAAAAAAAAAATCTGCATTTATTATTTTTTCCATAAGGAGCCTAGAAAGCTTTGCTAGTGTGATCAGGGGTGCAATGCCAGACTTCTGCAAAAAGAGCCTTGCAGCTTTCAGCCCGTACCTGGCTGTTTATAAGCTGCAGTGATTGTGAATGAACAACAAGGCCACCAGCGACCTCGCAGTCCATTCAGAACTACAAGCCCTCAGCCGCAAAGTAGTTGAATTCATTCACAGGAGTGAATGAATGATGCGGCCCTGTTGGCGGAGCCATGCACAGCCACATTATTTTTATATAGTGACAGTGGGTGACGTTCCCCGCTCGCTGTCACAGGTAAGGGGGGGGGGAGGCTGCAGCTAATGGAAAATGTTATATGTTCCACCCTAAATGCGGGTGGAGCATGTAACGTTCCAAAAAGTGAACTTATCCTCTAACAATTGACCTAGGCTACAGGAATACACGTGCATTTTCTAAATGGAAAACCCAGCTCTGCTTAGAAAAGTACCGCAGATTATCCTGTGGTGTTGCCCATAGAAAACGATTCATTCCACCGTTCTTCTAGTATAGTGTAAAAGTGTAAAAAGCTATGCCTTTAAATCATAGGATAAATAAAACACAAGAAATGTAGGGAAAATTAGTACTAACCTCCACCTCCTTCGAGAAGACAGGATTGAAAAGATATGGAAAGAAAAAAAACAAACAAAAATCATGGTTAGTTTTAATGCTTTGGTACAGTCTCATTGTGCATTATAACAAATATATATGAACATTATAATACATGTATGTATACATCTCAGCTGGCACATTAATCTACATGTGCATGGCTATCTATGGGAAGAATTGTACAAAAAACATAATGGTTACTGTGGTAACCATAGCATTACCATATAAACCAATCAGTATTAATATTCTGTGCTTGTCTTGAACAAAAATTGTATGCTGGATCCCAACTAGTACAGATGTCAGCTCCATATCTTATACCTTAGCACTGTGAAGTAATTGTGGTATGCTAGGTAAGGGTTATAACCTATTGTAAGTATAAGATAAGCTTTTTTTCTGTTAAACTGCCACTGTAATCATCTTTATAAAATAACTGAACTAATATTGTAAGCACAGGAGAAACCAACTCTTGTATATTAAGCTATCATGGTAAATATCTCTTTAAGTTTAAAAAAAAATGTTTACCACCAACATCTCAGGTCCTTTTTTTTTACAGGTGATCATGTTTGATCTATGTATTGTCAATCAACATTAAGTAGTTGATTATGTTGTGAAGTTCTTGACCTATCCTTCTTTTTTATATTTATAGTGGATATAATATGTTTGCATGTGAGGCTTAGTCAATAATGTACATATAAGATAATATATAATATGCTATGTAATATGCTACTCAGTGATCAATGTTTCATACATATTATTGTACACCATTACAGTATTCCTGAATAGGATCTGAGGCCTTGATGAAGTGGGTTTGCCCATGAAACGCGTGGCCAACTAATCGGATCCCATGGACAGGATAAGCATCACCGTGGTTGGCTAAATTGTGGATTTGTTTTTAAGATAATTTTTGAAATATTTGTGAGATCTTTACTAAAATGGTTATATTTGTATAGCGATTATGGGTCTGTGTATATTACACCCGATGAGGTACATTTAATGGCTTGCTGACCAGCTGCCATTGTTTGACGGCAGCAGGTTGGCTCTCCTGCACAAATCGCCGTAGCTGTATGCTGGCTCGCGCAGGCGCAGTTGCATGACTCGATGTTTGCCGGGGACCCGCGATAGCCTTCTACAAAGGCAGAATGGGAATCTGCCAATGTAAACAAGGATCGGGAACAGTGAGATCTGTCATATCCCTGCCAGCTTAGCCCCCACATGGTTAGAACACACATAGTGAACACAGTTAACCCCTTGATCGCCCCCAAGAGTTCAACTCCTTCCCTGCCAGTGTCATTTATACAGTATTCAGTGGCTATTTTTAGCTCCGATCGCTGTATAGATGCCATTGGTCCCAAAAAAGTGTCAAATGTGTCTGACTTTTCCGCCGCAGTCCCGATAAAAATCGCTGATTGTCGCAATTACTAGTAATATAATAATAATAAAAATGCCATAAATATATCCCCTATTTTGTAGACGCGATAACTTTTGCACAACCCAATCAATATACGCCTATTGCGATTTTATTTACAAAAAATATATAGAAGAATACATATCGGTCTAAACTGATGAATACATTTGTTTTTATATATATATATATATATATATATATATATATATATATATATATATATATATATTTTTTTTTTTTTTTTTTTTTTTTTTTTTGGATATGTATTATAGCAAAAAGTAAAAAAAAAAAAATTTTTTCTTCAAAATTGTCGCTTTTTTTTGTTTATAGCGCAAAAAATAAAAACCGCAGAGGTGATCAAATACCACCAAAAGAAAGCTCTATTTGTGGGAAAAAAGGACATCAATTTTGTTTGGGTACAGCGCCGCACGACCGCACAATTTTCAGTTAAAATGATGCAGAGTTGAATTTGCAAAAAATGTCCTGGTCATTAAGGGGGCAAATCCTTCCGGGGCTGAAGTGTTTAAAGTCCCACACAGTTTTGGGTTCTAGTATTTATCGTAATGGGGACGGTGCCTCCTGGGGGTAGATATTCCATAACACTCTATCCCCACACACAAAACTTGAACAAAATGTATACCTGGTATACCGTTTGGTAATGACCAACAAAGGATATCCTCTGCTTCTTTAGCAAAGATATTTATAAAGTACATGTGTATGAGTTCTTTCACCCCTTCCTATACATTATACCCATAAATAGAGCTTAGATGCAACCGCAGACCCACTTACATTGCCCAGCTCTTTTCTGCAGTGTTGTCATCCAATTTTCTACCTGACACCTGTCCTGCAGTGCACAGACAGGGCCACATACTCTAAAGTGATATTATAAGAATGCAACAATAAATGCAAGCACATGCAAATATGGAAAGGAATAACCAAAACTACAGCCAAGTAACATTAAGAGACCACCTGCCTGAAAAGACACAATTACTGCAGTGCTCCCTCTTTACAAACTCCATAGTGCTCTGGGAATTCTTTGTCATAGATTAAATGCACATTTTCATAACAAAATTTGTACACATACAGTAAAAAAAGATACCAAACAATTAATAAATGTATAAACTTAAAAAATATAATTAAAGTAAAACTGTCCCAAATACATTATAGCTTTTTTACAATTCCTTCCAAAATATGTATAATAACGTTAACCATCATGAGGAACTGTGCTGGGGATACATTCGTAAATGTCTCCCCTTTGATAGCCATCAGCCAACAATTTTGAGGCTGGGTTCTGTACTGATGATTGGGAACCAACCACAGGGGTTTCCACTCATGTGTCCACCATGACATGAAGACTGGAGGCTTGACTGGAAAAATAAAACCCTTCAGCCTGCAGATAACCATTGCTATCTTAACCACTTCAGCCCCGGAAGGATTTCCAGCTTTAGGACCGGAGCACTTTTTGCGATTCGGCGCTGCGTCGCTTTAACTGATAATTGCGCGGTCGTGCGACGTTGTACCCAAACGAAATTTGCGTCCTTTTTTCCCCACAAACAGAGCTTTCTTTTGGTGGTATTTGATCACCGCTGCGTCATTTATGATCGCCGCTATAAACAAAAGAAGAGCGACAATTTTGCAAAAAAACCCAAATTTCTTACTTTTTCCTAAAATACAAATGTAAAAAAAAAATATAAAAAAACATTTTTTTTCACCGTTTTTGGCCGATTTATATTCTTCCTCATATTTGCGCTAAAAAAATCGCAATCGGCGTTTATTGATTGGTTTGCGCAAAAGTGGTCGCGTTTACGGATGATGAGAATTCATTTTTGGGGTTTTTAATTTTTTTTTATTTTTTACTAAAAATGGCGGCGATCTGCGATTTTTTGCGGTACTGCGATATTGCAGCGGACATGTCGGAACGTTTTGACACTTTTTTGGGACCATTGGCATTTATACAGCGATCAGTGCTATAAAAATGCACTGATTACTGTGTAAATGCCATTGGCAGTGAAGGGGTTAACCTGCAGGGGGCGCGCTAAGGGTTAACTATGTTCCCTGGGCGTGTTCTAACTGTATGGGGGACTGCCTATCTGGGGAAGGGAAGTGGTCACAGCCTTCACGTAAAGGAAGGCTGTGATCACAGCCCTTCCCCCTCACACAGAGTGGAGGTCCGTGTTTACATACACGGACCTCCGCTCATTCGCTCCAGGGGGGGGGCATCGCGGGTGGCCGGCGGCAATCGAAGCCGCCGCACCCGCTCCCTGGCCCCCCCTGGACACAGTGAGCGCGCGGGCGCGCCTCCGGCGGCGCGCGCGCGCTCACTATGCACGTTCCCGCAGCCGCCGTCGTATGACGGCGATTTGCGGGAATGAGCCACTCTGCCGCCGTCAGATGCCGATGGGCGGTCGGCAAGTGGTTAACCACCACAACCCCCTTCCTGACCAGAGCATTTTTTGCGATACGGCACTGCGTCGCTTTAACTGACAATTGAGCGATTGTGCAGCGTTGTATACAAACAAAGTTTATGTTCTTTTTTTCCCACAAATAGAGCTTTCTTTTGGTGGTATTTGATCACCCCTGTGGTTTTTATTTTTTGCACTGTAAACAAAAAAAGAGCGACAATTTTGAAAAAAAAAACCAATATTTTTTACTTTTTGCTATAATGAATATAAAAAAAAAAAAAATGTCTTCATCAGTTTAGGCCAATATGTATTCTACATATTTTTGGTAAAAAAAATCGCAATATGCGTATATTGATTGGTTGCACAAAAGTTATAGCATCTACAAAATAGGGGATATATTTATGGCATTTTTTTTTTTTTACTAGTAATGACGGCGATCTGCGATTTTTAGCGGGACTGCAATATTGCGGCGGACAGATCGGACACTTTTGACACTTTTTTGGGACCAATGACATTTATACAGCGATCAGAGCTAAAAATAGCCTCTGATTACTGTATAAATTTCACCAGTAGGGAAGGGGTTAATACTAGGGGCAATCAAGGGGTTAAGTGTTCCCTAAGGGGGTGTTTCTAACTGTGGGGGGAGTGTACTGACTGGGAGTAGAGATAGATCACTGTTCCGGATTACCTGAAACAGCAGATCTCTCTCTACTTCCCTGACAGAACGGAGATCTGTCTATTTACATTGACAGATCCCCATTCTGTCTCTCTGAGGAGCGATTGTGCACCCCCTATAGCTCTTAAAGTGCCTGATGTACCACGACGGCGATTTGCACAGCCGTGCCAACCTGCTGCAGTAAAACTGCAGCGGCTGGTCGGCAAACGGTTAAGGTTGCAGTGGCATCTGACGTACAACCTGTTTAATACTTGTAACTGTCACAAACATTTACAGTATTTAAAAATGTAATAAATCATTTAAAAATAAAAATTAAAAAAGTAAACATGTCTTTTTACATTCTTGTGCATCTGTCAGCCTATTATAAGAATCATTAAAAAAAAAAAAAAAACAGATGGGAATTTCATTAAAATAATGTTACAAATAAAAGCCTTACATGTTCTTAAAAATTTAAAGGTACGCAAACAAAAATTGTCAGTTTACCAAGGCATGCCGACACTGTTAATTTGGCCTGGCACAGGTAAGGGTTAATCCTTTTAAAAAGGGTATGACACACAGTTCAAATCCTTGCCTAGAAAGCTTTCTATACAAAGGTTGGCAGAGGCATGAACAAACAGGATTGCCGTTACTAAGGAAAGAGACAAGCATCCACCAAGTGTAAACATGAAATTTATTATGCATGCATCACATTTCCATGGGGATTTGAATTTAATAATTGTACTGATATAAACTTTTTTCTCTCATAATCTTTATAGTTTAGTGCATGCTTCTGAAATAAAAATAGTCTGTGAATGTTACTGCCTCTGTCATAAAGCATGCTAGGATATGTTTTCAGCTATCCTTCATAAGTAAAACTAGGCTATGACAGTTTTTTGTAAAAAAGGATCAGTTTTGAAGTAAACCATTCACAAACCTGGAAAATCTGAATTCACTGATGAGAAGAAATTAAAGTACAGCCAATGTGAAGAGTTTTGAGCATGACACAAATATTAATTTTCACAAAGTCTGCTGCTTCAGCGTCTTTAGATCTTTTTGTCAGATGTTACTATAGTATACTGAAGTATAATTACAAACATTTCATAAGTGTCAGAGGCTTTTATTGACAATTAAATTAAGTTTAGTGTTGACTCTTCTTTTTCAAAACCTCTGCAATTTGCCCTGGCATGCTGTCAATCAACTTCTGGGACAGATCCTGACAAATGGCAGCCCATTCTTCCATAATCAGTGCCTCGAGTTTGTCAGAATTTGTGGGGATTTTTTTGTTCACCCGCTTTTTGAGGATTGATCAAGTTCTCAATTAGATTAAGGTCTGGGGAATTTCTTGGCCATGGACCCCAAATTCCCATGTTTTGTTCCCCAAGTCACTTAATAATCATGTTTGTCTATTGGCAAGGTGCTCCATCATGCTGGAAAAGGCATTGTTCCTCACCAAACTGTTCTTGGATGGTTGGGAGAAGTTGGTCTTGGGAAAAATTGTGAGTGAGCCCACTCCCTTGGCTGAGAAGCAACCCCACACATGAATGGTCTCAGGATGCTTTAGTGTTGGCATGAAACAGGACTGATGGTAGCGCTCACCTTTTCTTCTCCAGACAAGGTTTTTTCTGGATGTCCCAAACAACTGGAAAGGGGATTCATCAGAGAAGATGACTTTACCCTAGTCCTCACCAGTCCATTTCTTGTGCCTTTTGCAGAATATCAGTCAGCCCCTGATGTATTTCCTGGAGAGAAGTGGCCTCTTTGCTGCCCATCTTGACACCAGCCCATCCTCCAAAAGTCTTCACTGTGTGTGCCGATGTACTCACACCCGCCTGCTGCCATTCCTGAGCAAGCTCTGCAATAATGGTGCCATCATATGTTTTATGATTTTATAATAAACTCTTTTTTATTGAGGATAATGCGCTAAGCCAGTGCGCCCTTGTGTGCTTTTTTGCCCCGGGCTCGCAGCTGAATCCACTGTAGCTGTATCTTGGGCGCCTTGAAGCCTTTTTCACAAATGCAGTGAAAATGATCCTTATGGGATTAAGTTCATTCTGATGGCAAAGAGGGATTTGTAATTAATTGCAATTCATCTGATCACTCTTCAAAACATTCTGGAGTATATGCAAATTGCCATCATAAAAACTGAGGCAGTAGACTTTGTGAAAATTATTATTTATGTCATTCTCAAAACTTTTGGCCATGGCTGTACATAGAGAAGCAGAAGTTCAATACTATTAATAGATCAAGATAAACACAGCTGAAATTATATGCAAAATTATAACCTTTCGAATAAAATCTATTTTAACCCCTGCCCCCACCCAGTTCTCTATTGACCTAGTGATGGACAGCTTCAATAAACAATCGTGGGTCTTAGAAGGGGGTGGAATCAAGTTGACTTCTACAGGAAAACTTTAGATTTGTATATAATGTCAGCAGCCTACAGTACATCTCTGCATCTTCTCATTGTTTTGACATTCAATGTTTGCAGTTCTGTTTATGCATTTTTTAACATATGATCAGGTTTGTAAAAGCTCTACTTTAAAATAAACATGCGCTTTGCCCATGCAGAGAAAAGCAATACGTTCAGTTTAACGTAGCCCTGCCCAGCAGACACTTTTACTTTTCTTTGCTCCCCCACTGCTCCGTTCAGTTACTAGCAGCAGCTGAACACAGCAGCATCCGAATAGGTAAAGCACAGGTTTGCTTTATGTCTGGCAGCCAGATTCTACTTTCATATTTCAGGTTTAAACCAAAGTTTTTTTTTTTTATTAACTTTTCTAAAATTATTGTGGACTCCATTGCCTCTTCAACATTGAAGCAGAACTAAATCCATTGATTTAAAGTGGATCTAAAGGCTGAAGGTTTTTGTTAAGATAATACAATCTCTGCAATAAGGTAAAAAAACTTTCAGAGTGCAGTTTTTCCCCCAGCTCCTCACCTTATACTTACCTAAGCCAAATGACCATCCAACGCTGTGCCCGAGAGCTGCAGCTCTTTTCACTCTCTCTATCCTCAGAGGCTCAGACACAGCAGCAGGAGACACACAGAGCCGGTTCGGGGGCGAGCCTGCACGAGTGCCCTCATAGAAAGCAGCTTGCTATGGTGGGCACTCGGTGGGGGAGAGGAGCCAGAAGCGCCAGCAAGGGACCTTAGAAGAGCAGGATGGGCAAAATCTAAATATAACATGTTTGTTATTTTAAAAAAAATCAAGGGTTTAGAATCACTTTAAATGTTCCCCAAAACAGTTACATTCAAGGCATGTCTTGAACGATAACTGTTACATTACAGTTGATAGTGTGCTCATGTCAGCTCTCAACTGACCTGTCTAACCATCAAAAGGCTGGTGTCATTGCTTATCACATGTGCAGCAACATGGCAACTGCAGATCAAACAGAAGCTAAAGCCTAGTACACACGGGCCAAATGTCGGGCAGTATATGACAATCGACCCGTTTGTACTGGAGACGGCCCGACAGAAAGTTCTGCCAATCAGTGCACTCAGCCAATGGCTGAGTGTTCTGGCGGGGGGTCATCCCCCTGTTAGAACACAATAGCACAGCAGGGGATTGGTAGTACAGCGGCTCCGACCTGAGCTGTCAGTTTTTTTTCATTCAACCCAAAACTAGTAGTGTGTATGAGGCTTAAGATGGCAGCTTCCTTGGCTGTAAAGAAGAGCAGGGTTTAGCTCCACTTTAACCTTAAAGGACATAAAATGACTCAGAATTATGAAATTCTAGATAAGACTAAGGCTTGATTCACACCTATGCATTTTTAGTGCTTTTTGCATTTTGCAGATTTGCACTACATTCCATTTAACATGGTTTCCTATGGAACACGTTCTGTAGTGCAAATCTGCAAAATGCAAAAAGCACTAGAAATGCATAGGTGTGAATCAGACCTTACTACTGCAGCATTCTAACTTTTCAATCAGTTTCCATCAGTCTGGCAGAGGTGCTTGCATTGCAGTACAATCATTTTATATAAATTGTTTAATAAATATTATTGCTATATGAATGGATTACTTAAAGCCAAAAAGGACTATGTCTGTGCAGTTGAGCCCCGTAATAATCATATAGTCTGCTATGGTAAATGTTATGCACTTGTACTATGCCACTGGTCTGTTAGGTTATACAATTAATGGCAAATAAAGAAAGCAGAGCCTTGTGTAACCTTGAATGTACTATGATTACAAACAAGGGTAACATATCCATTAGGAGTTTGCTTCTCCTCTCATCAAGATTGGGTTTTTTCGTGGTTAGGCATATTTTTCTTGTTTTATTTTATCTTGTTTTGCTTTATCTTTAGTCAATAGAAATGAAAATTAATAAATGGCTTAGAGCATAATGCAACAAATCCGATGAAATCTACAGATTGCATTTCAACCGTGAAAGTCAAACGAGTGAAGAATGTGTCCATGTACCTTTATTATTGTATTCCTAGATGTGATAATCGCTAAATTATTTAAGAACACTTGAACAGTAATCCTTTAGCCAGAACGCCCACACTTAGGGCAGCATGCACAATCCAATTTCATCAATTCCCTGCTGTTGTTTACAATGAGCTGGGCATTATGTTCTGCTCATGGTCTAGTGGCTAGGTGAGCAATGCCACCAACTCTGTGACCACCTGTCAGCTGGTGCTATGCTGTATATTTGGCCAATACAACTTTCCAAATGTATAAAGTTGCAGCACTTTGGAAACTACATTTTAATGGCACATACAGTACCTCCTCTACAATAGAGGGCTAAGCAAGTAAGATTTAGCAGTAGTTAACAAACCCAAGGTCCTCAAAAGACAAAAGCCGGATTCTGTACCACCTTTAATAATATTAGCATTCGGGCAAGTTAATATTCCTGGCTTCACATGTAACTTTTCACCTTGTGAAATGGGAATCTGTTAATTTAATTCAGCTTTGACTTTTTTTTTTTAACTTTGGCAATCTGCAAATTGTGACCAGAACTTCACATTCTGCCGCTCTGCATACAAAACGCCTGTGGTTATTCAAGTCGATGCATTAAGCCCTTATCGACATTTCCCACATTGTGTCCAGATGCTCTGCAGAAGCACAGATCACACCAATGGCTCTGCGTCAAATTTGATGCTGGCAAGAAAATGAAGGGGAACTTTAGCACTTCAGTTAAAGAGTCTGCACTCCACAGGCAGAAGTAATTAAAAACTTGTGATGCACAAAAATTGTCCCGATTTATGAAATACATTGCACACAAGCTATTATAGTATAAGCAGTAACATTGAATTTGAGTCAAATAACTTGACAGTTTTCTGTTCTCCTTGCTACAACATAGTTTTACCCTGTAAGCAAATGATAGTGAATGCTGTTAACAAGGAAATACATAATTAAGAAAAAATGCATAATATATTTAGAGGCACCTTATCAATCCACATGCATCTTTAGTTTTGATGTCCAGCAATGGAGAGAACATTGAAGGACACAGCAGTGCCACAGTCTGATCAGAGTAGTCATTGTTACCTGCACCTGGTTTAGAATTAGATTCCATGTTCCTTTTTGCCTAAATTTACCTTTCCTTACCCAGAAATACATTGACACCTTCCCGTCTGGCCTATAACAGAATGACGGCCGGATAGGGACTCCATTGTCCTGACTGGACATCATATGACGTCCATTAGAGCAAGCCACTGTGCATGGCCCCGAAGGCACACAGTGCGGCAATTGGTGGTGTGGTGTGTCACTCAGACATGCCGCATCTTCGGTCACGGTAAAAAGCCTATGACATAGGCTCTTTACCATGTGATCAGCTGTGTCTAGTCACGGCTGATCACAGTATGAATAGGAAGTGCCGGTTATCAGCATCCCAAAATCCCACTGACAGGGCATGAGGAGTCTCTACTTACGGGAGGTCTGCGCTGATAATCAGTGTATTGATTATCAGTGCAGCCCTATCAGCAATGCCTGCCAGTGCCTACCTGTGCCCACTAGTGATGCCTACCAGTGACACCCACCTGTGCCCATCAGTGCTGCCTTTCAGTGACCATCATTGCTGCCTTTCAGTACCCATCAGTGATGCCTGTCAGTGCCTCCCCATTAGTGCCACTTATCAGTGTCCATAAAGGCTGCCCATCTGTGGCACCTGTCAGTGCTCATCAGTGCTGCATATCAGTGCCACCTCATCAGTGCCCATCAGTGCTGCATATCAGTGCCACCTCATCAGTGCCCATCAGTGCTGCATATCAGTGCCCATTCGTGCTGCATATCAGTACTCATCAGTGCTGCATATCAGTGCCACCTCATCAGTGCTGCATATCAGTGCTCATCAGTGCTGCATATCAGTACTCATCAGTGCTGCATATCAGTGCCCATCAGTGCTGCATATCAGTGCTCATCAGTGCTGCATATAAGTGCCACCTCATCAGTGCCCATCAGTGAATCCTATCAGTGCCTGTCAGTGCAGCCTATCAGTGCCCGTCAGTGCAGCCTCATCAGCAAACATCAGTAAAAGAGAAAAATTATTATTTACAAAATTTTGTAATAGAATCTAAGAAAAACTTTTTTTTTTTTAATGTTCGATCTTTTTTCATTTGTTTAGCAAAAATTTAAAAAACTCAGTGGTGATCAAACACCACCAAAAGAAACTTCTATATGTCTCTAAAAAAATAATAAAAATGTAATTTGGGTACAGCATTACATGACCGCACAATTGTCATTCAAAATGCGACAGCATTGAAAGCTGGAAATTGGCCTAGGTAGGAAGGGGGTGAAAGTGCCCTGTATTGAAGTGGTTTGATATGCTAAAGGTAGGGATTCATTATAGGGGGTCGTTAAAAGTCCTCATAGGGTAAAGCCCCTGGCTTGGACAGTGATTATTATACAAGTCTTAGACAGAATAACACAAGGTTCTTTAAAGCACAACCAGTGGCGGCTGGTGTATAAAGGGCACTTAGGCGCCGCCTCCCCGCCGGCTAAAAAGAGAAAAAAAAAAGTCAGCCCGGCCCCCCTGCAGGTGGCGCTGGTACATTGACTTTTTTTTCGGCTCCTGACAGCCAAGTAGTGAGCCTATTGGTCAGCCATTAAAGTCTATGTGTGTTCACTGAACAGGCGCACACACACAGTCTGATTGGTTGCCCTGAGCCTGCGGCTCAGTGTGATTGGATGCGGTGACCGGGGGTGGGTCACTGTGGCAGCGGACGTGACTCCCGCTCCCACAGAGACCCTGACCGGTGACCGACCAGCTGATGGGGACACAGCCGCTCTCCGCGTGCCAATCTCTGCAGACTCACAGCCCGCTTCTCCGCATGCCAAACTCTGCTCCTGCCTGTCTGACTTTTATAAGGGGTAAGTGCGGGACTTGTCCCTACTTGGGGGGGTCATCTCTGCAAAAGTGCCCCCACCTGTGTCGCTGGCTGCAAAAGTGCCCCCACTTGTGTCGCTGGCTGCAAAAGTGCCCTCACCTGTGTCACTGGCTGCAAAAGTGCCCCCACCTTTAATACTGGCTGCAAAAATTGCCCTCACCTGTGTCACTGGCTGCAAAAGTGCCCCCACCTGTGTCACTGGCTGCAAAAGTGCCCCCACCTGTGTCACTGGCTGCAAAAGTGCCCCCACCTGTGATACTGGCTGCAAAAGTGCCCCCACCTGTGTCACTGGCTGCAAAAGTGCCACCCCCGTGAAAATGTCGGTCACTGTGTCCACCCCCGTGAAAACGTCGGTCAT
>BLSH010277625.1:2319998-2331423 GCA_018402905.1 Glandirana rugosa
AACGTCGGTCATAGTGTCCCCCCCCCGTGAAAACGTCGGTGACTGTGTCCACCCCCGTGAAAACATCGGTCACTGTGTCCGCCCCGTGAAAACGTCGGTCACTCTGTCCACCCCCGTCTGTGTCAGTGGCTGCAAAAGTGCCCCCCCCCTGTGATACTGGCTGCAAAAGTGCCCCCATATGTGTCAGTGGCTGCAAAAGTGCTCCCACCTGTGTCACTGGCTGCAAAAGTGCTCCCTCCTGTGTTACTGGCTGCAAACTGCCCCCACCTTTGTCACTGGCTGCAAAAGTGCCCCACCTGTGATACTGGCTGCAAAAGTGCCCCCACCTGTGTCACTGGCTGCAAAAATGCCCCCATCTGTGTCACTGGCTGCAAAAGTGCCCCCATCTGTGTCAGTGACTGCAAACGTGCCCCCACCTGTGCCACTGGCTGCAATTTGCCCCTACCTGTGGTACTGGCCGTAATTTACCCCCACCAGTGTTATTGGCTGCAATTTAACCCCACCTGTGTTATTGGCTGCAATTTGCCCCAACCTGTGTCATTGGCTGTAATTTACATCCACCTGTGTTATTGGCTGCAATGTACCCCCACCTGTGTTATTGGCTGCAATTTACCCTCACCTGTGTTATTGGCTGCAATTTACCCCGCCTGTGATACTGGCTGCAATTTACCCCACCTGTGATGCTGGGGCTGTATACTGCATCCTGTGATGCTGAGCTGTATACTGTGTCCTGTGATGCTGAGCTGTATACTGTGTCCTGTGATGCTGAGGCTGTATACTGTGTCCTGTGATGCTGCACTGTATACTGTGTCCTGTGACGCTGAGCTGTATACTGTGTCCTGTGATACTGAGCTGTGTACTGCTGACACAATATGTGGAATACAGGGGACGGAGTGGATGGATTCTGTAAGGGGTGGGGCTTATTAGAAGTAGGATGGGTCAAAAAGGAAGGGCGGGGCCTGGCGCCCCCCCATCCTAAAACTTCACCAGCCGCTACTGAGCGCAACTTTGTTGTATTTTCACTCAGATAACAAGAATCCAGGTCCATCAGGAGAAAAGGCGTACAACGTCTTAGAGCCTGTTTTCTTCAAAAAGCATCCACAGACTGAGTACTTGGAGTACTTACTTGGAACCCCAAACACTATATATTTTTTAAGCAGAAGTCCCTGGAGAATAAAGTGGTGGGTGTTGAATTTTTTTTGTCACACGATATTTGCGCAGTGGTTTTTCAAAAACACATTTTTTTGGCAAAAATATACTTTGATGAATTCTAGTGAACCCAAACCCAATAAAATACCCCATTTGTTTTGTAAAATATAAAAATTATGTTACGCGGAGTAAATAGATACCAAACGGAACAGCAACAAACTACGGTACATTAAATTATGCATAGATAACACTTTAAAAGCCTTTACAGGTTACCATTTTAGAATTACACAGGAGCTCTGATGTTCGCAGTGATACCTTACATGTGTGGTGCGATCGCAGTGTACATATGTATGAGACCGTGCATGTTTGCCATTGCACGTAAGCACATGGGGTAGGGAGTGCTTTACATTTTTTACATTTCATTATTTATTTTACTTACTTTACTTACATTGTCCTTTAAATTTTTTTAACAACTTTATTTTTTTCACAAGGGATAAACAACATCCCTTGTGATAGCATGGGCTGTGACTTTATGGAGAGATCTGGGGACTATTGGACCCCATATCTCTCCTCTGGCCTCCAAAGCATCTAAACAAATCGAGATCGGTTTGATCAGATGCTGTACAAGCTGGTAATGGATTCTAAAAACAAAACCGAAACCAGAAGTGAAATAATCCTCATCACTTCCGATTACTGATCTCACAGAGGGGGAGGACCAATGTCAGTTTCTTTTTCTGGGATCAGTGCCCGGCTCCCCGATGGGATGAAAGAGCCCAGGAAAGGTGGCGCTGGTGGGAGAGTTACCCCCTTCTGCTGCCTGTAAAAGTGATCCAGCAGCTGTAAAGTGACTTGGATCACTTTTACTAGAAAGAGAATTGCCAGCAGAAAAAAATGGTTCCCGGGATCATAGTTGTAGCCTCAACCATGATCACAGTATAAGCACCTTAATACAAGGCTGTATATATACGTATGGTGGTATTTAGGTGGTTAAAGTATACCTAAGGACAACAACATTATTTTGGATAGAGTAGGGAAGAGTTAAAACACCTATCAGTTCTTTTTTTGGGTATCGTGAGAGAGATTTCCTTCCTTTCACTTCCTGTCCTGTAGACTGAACAGGAAGTGGGAAGATATCTTTTCAATGTGAGAGAGATCTCTTCGAAGACAGCTGTCATTGGAGCAAGGGCCCTCATTGAAAAATTTCCCCCGTATTCGTGGTCTGGTGGCAACTCGAAATTTTGGACTTCACTGGAGACATTAGTGATCAGGACAGTTAGAGAAAGTACATCTCCCTAATGGAGATACAGACAGCAATGAAACCTATATTAAAGCAAAGTTCAGGCCCTTCTTTCTTTTTAAATAACCCCATTGACAGTCGCCACTTGTGCATTAAAAATTGGCATGTGCTGTGTAATAGAGTTTCCAC
The DNA here is from genome assembly GCA_018402905.1 of Glandirana rugosa. Classification (NCBI taxonomy): domain Eukaryota; kingdom Metazoa; phylum Chordata; class Amphibia; order Anura; family Ranidae; genus Glandirana; species Glandirana rugosa. The sequence goes on from BLSH010277625.1 coordinate 2,322,574, forward strand.
CTTTTTGCACGTCTTAGGACTTACTTGGAAGTCCTTATAAGGCAGCAGACATCCTGGTTGTGAAAAAACGCGGTGCTAGCAACGGGGGATGCCCATTGACTCCTGGGATTGATGACGCTGCTATCAAAGGAGCCAATGGGATGAGGGAAATTACATAAGAGGATGGACAGAGGTGCAGCCTTTTCCCTCAACAAAAGGTAGAAGGTGAAAAAAAAAAACTATCCGATAATAAATGGGAATGCGGTTAGCAATAATTGCAGCCATTGTTGTAATTTAGGGTGGAACTCCACTTTAACACAGGACTGCTTATACAAGCAATGCTTAAGGTATCACAATAGTCCATGGCAGTCCAGCCCCTGCACTTACCCCATCTATAGTGCCAGCAGTGCTTCCCTCCAGGTGATGGGTGCCGGCTCCCCCTGCGTCTCCTCCTCGGCATCATGATGGCCTTGTGTCTCGTTCCTCCTCCTCCTAGGCCAATAGGAATGCTTCTCCTTTCACCAAATCGGGAAATGGGTCTCAGGACCCGCCTCCTGATTGGCAGGGAGGAGAATCAGTGTGACAATAGCGAATATTCATTCGCTACTGTCACACAACTGGATGAGCCCGACCTTTTTTGAAGCCTATTAGAGCCTCTGGCTCTAATCATGTGCTTAAAAAAACCCAAAAAACATTGGAACCCAGGCGTCTGGTGCCCCGCATGTACATTAGTAGGCGCCAGGGACGGCACCCCTACACCCTGCATTACGGGCCGCCACTGGTCCATGGGAAAAAAAAATATTTCTTTATGATGCCATCTTTGAAATCACTTGTGGATAAACTTAGAAATAAAGAGAGGATATATTGAGCCAATTAAGTAGTATCCAATATTTAGGATGTTCACCATCCATGGATAAAGGACACCAAGGTATTTTAGTGCTGCAATCAAATGATGTGTAGATTATTGCTGCAAATTCCCACCTCGGGTAAGTAGACCTTCAGATATATCAGCATAATAAGGCAATCAAATGATGTCTAAATTGTATCCAGGTTTTGCATATTCCTACTAGAAGTGGGTAGATAATCACAGTGACAGCAGAATAATATTCAGTAACAAACGACAATTACCATGTGAATCAATCATTGCTGATTATGGAAAGCTGGCAGAAAGGCGTTTATCCACCAGAATACTTGTGTAATCCACTATAGAGAAAGCAGTATTGATAAAAATGGAAACTGCTTAGCACTGCTGAAAACATATTATGAGGCTGCATAGTATAAAAATAAAAGTATAATATAAAATACAATTAAATAGCTTAAATAATAAAATAAAATAAAGAAAATGGAAAACTGCCACCTTTCCCCGTGCTCGTGTTCAAATGCCATTGTGCATGTAAACGGTGACTGCACCACATATGTGAGGCATTGTCGTGAATGAGTGAGTGCAAAATTTCTTGTGCAAGAGCTTATGTTTAAAGTCATTGTAAACGATCACCTTGTAAAACGACCCATTCAGTTTAAAATAGAAATGGAAGGCAAAAAATGTTGTGTATAGATATAAGAAACATTATGAATACTTTTTTCCCCTTTTTTTATAAGTGATTGCATTCCCTATGTTCTCAGCTGCCTAGGAGCTGGGGAAGGAGAAGCAGCAGCACACTGAGCTTCCCAGTGAATGACTGTGCAGCGGAGGCATGTCAGCACAAATCTGATCATTGCAGGACAGCAGGCTAAGTTCCCAACATAGCTAGAGAACTGACCACGGTGTGCTCTCCTGCTCATTGTGGTCAGTTTTTAATAGGAAAGCAGAGGGACTAGCAGGGACACCAGGGATTTCACACAAAGGAAGCAATACAAAGAGAACAGGAGACTTTCTCATACAAGTACATAGTATAACAGGCACATATCAGGAATATGAAGTTTTAGGGTAACAAGCGCTTTAATTCTAAAATAGTAACCTGTGAAGCCCTTTAAAGCATCACCTATAGAGATATTAAGGTAACATTCTGATTTCTGATGTTGGTGGGGCTGCAGGGAGAGCAGGGAGCACAAAGAGGGCCCCAGCAGCAGAGGGATTAAATCCTGGACAGGGAGGTGATCGGTGCACTGGAGGTGCTTGCAATAATAAGAATTAATCCTGCTGTGTATCTCTCCCTGCAGCAGCTTAATATTATCATGGGGACACTCGTTCTGGTGACCTGGGGGTCCCCAAGAGATTCACTTAATTTGCTGGGATTTCCTCTCACTTCCTGTTTAGTTATGGTACAGGAAGTGAGGGTAAATCTACCCAATGGAACAATGATAGCAAAAATAAACCTTACATGGGGTTATAACCCTCCCTTACTCTATCCAAAATGAAAAAAAAAAGTTTTGCATACAGTTATACTTTGACACCCCTAACACTGGAAAGCTGCTCTGGTATGCAAATCCAGACTTTAGTAAGCAAAGCCAAAGACTGGTCCCATCGTCTAACCTCAAAAATTGAACCACTGGATCATAACCATGATGGATAGACTCAGTAACCAACAGTTAGGCACTGAAAGCAAGATAGGGTTGGCCAGCTATCAACTTCCCAAAATCAATATTTGCATATCTATCGGGTTGCCCTGGATTAGGGGGTCCCAGGATTCTTAAGAGGACATTAACAGGTACGCACAGGCAACTCAGGGTAACTGCTTTTAGTTTTTGTTTCCAGTATTGAATTTTTCTATAACAAAAAGAGTTGCTTTAACATGTTGGAATATCAGTATTTGATCAATCTTCACGTAAAACATGTCCATACCAATTTTAAGCATTATAACATGGCACAGAAGAGTGTTTGCTGTAGTGGCTAATCAAATTGTAACTGGCAATGAGGTTAATGGAACACTTGGAAGGTTGCCCATAGCAACCTAGTAGTTTTCTGCTTGTATTTCCCAACCTCTGTCCTCCAGGAAATAATTGGCTGCTTTAGGAAATCATTTACTCATATGTTTTTAAAATAAACACGTGTATGTTTATGCGTGCATCTCCAGAGCAAGATTGTATCTTTTTAGCTGCTATGGGTCTCTGAGCTTTAGGCCCCTTTCACACATACGGACTGTTTGCCCGTTTTTCATCCATCCACTGACGGATGAAAAATGGACATCAATGCAACTCTATGGAAAAACGGATGACAACTGATGATCATTCATTTGCATCCATTTTCATCCGCTTCCGTCAGCATCCGTTTTTTTGAACGCATGAAAGTCCTATTTTTCATCCGATAAAAAAACGAATTGGACGAAAAACTGATGTAAACGGACGAACGGTCAGTTTTTCATCCGTTTTTGCATTGGTAGTGGATGTAAAAAAAACTGATGAAAAACTGATGACCACAGCTGAAAAAAACAGACGAAAAAACGGACGAAAAACGGATGAATACTTCATCCGTTTTGATGTGACAGAACTGATGAACTGATGAATGGTCCGTATGTGTGAAAGGACCCTTAAAGGATAAGTTCACCTTCAGGAACGTTTCACCTGTTTTTAAGGTGGAACATGTAACATGTTTCCGTTTCTGCAAACGCTTCCTGATCGCCACACTCCCTGTGACAGCAAGTCAGAGATCTTCTCCCCATACCTGCTGTCACTATTTAAAAAGAGCACGGCCATGCATGGCTCTGCCCACACATCTACGTCATTGATTCACAGATCTCTGTGAATCGATGAACTACAAGCCTATGTGGCTATCGGCTTGTAGTTCTCAATGAACTATCAGGCCGCTGTTGAATGCTTGACTAGTTCATTGAGTCTTCCTGTCAATGTAAAATTGACAGTCTGTACACTGACAGTCTATAGGATCCTGCATGGCACCTGTGATCTGCTGATCGTGGGTGCAATGCTTTCCAGGCTCCTACAAAAAAAAATAGTAAATGCATATTTTTTACCTGCAAGTGAAGTTATCCTTTAAGCCCAATATTTTTCTTACTGTTTTTACTATTGTTTTTCCATACCAGAATGCATACAAGCACACATCTTTACAGTCTTGGGGAAAAAGGAAACATGCAATGTTGTTTTATACTATCAGAGATCACAAGGGATCTAAAGCTCCATTTCTGTTATCACATCCATAATCGAGTTTATAGGACGCATAATGCTTTTAGGAGTCAGATATGTACAACCAGAGTCCACAACAAGCATTCTGACAAAAAATCCACACTAAAATATAACATATTATGTCCAGTAAATGTGTTAGGGCTAACCAAGGGACTAGAGAATATTATAGTGCAATCATGTTACTGACATAACTGTGAACTATTTTGCCCCCAGATATCTCATCTGCATGCTTTGTCAAAGTAATCTTTCCCATACAAAAGTGGACATATAGACCACTAGCTAAATTAATAGTTAAAATATACTAAAATATAGGGTTGATTTACTAAAGGCAAAGAGGCTGTTAAAAGGGAAATTTCCCCAGAGCTTTGGTAATGTGGTGAAATTTAACTTTGCAAAGAATACCTAACCGTGTGCAAGGAAAATTAAAACAAGCCTTATTTGCTTGCTCGTGATTGAATGATGAAGGACGTTAGCAGAGCTTCATCTCATTTACTAAGCTCTGGGAAAAATTCCCTTGCAAAGTGAACAGTCTATTTGCCTTTAGTAAAGTACCCCCTTTGAGTGCAAGCTGTCCTACATACCAAAAATTGCAGTTCTGCTCAGCCAGTTTTCTAATCTAGACATCCTCGTCAGCCAAGTTGCAATCTGACTTTTCTCTACTGAAGTTAAAGCAATGCACCTTGGTCAAGGACCACCACAGCCTGTGGTTAGATAGTGAAGGAACGGCAACGCACTAATGAAGTCAACCTCACGCTTTTGCCTCCTGTCAATCAGCTCCCTGTGCACTGTGCAATGTAATAAAGCCTGACTGGCTTAGTGTTGCCCTTCACTGTCCCAATCTGAAAACTTCTCTGTTGGAATTTCAGGAAGGAGACTTATAAAGGCAGACCTAAAATGTTATATTAATACCAGACATAGTTAAATAAGGGTATCTTTTATCTGTCACCACTACATGAAAACTTTTATTCGAGTGATCAGCTGCTTTGGTCAGTCTTGGTATGACTAATTAACCACTTCCACACCGTGCGCAGTATATTTACTGTGGCAGTGTGGACGTGTCCCGCGAATCGCCTTAAATAAACGGCGATATGCGGAGTGGTCACTAGGGGGCGCGTGCGTGCCCGCCGCACTCCGGAGGAGTGTGCCTGCTGCTTGGGTGGACCTGATGTCCGCCGGCGAGCCGCGATGAGCAGCCAGAGCAAAAGAACGGGGAACTGGCGATGTAAACACGGCGGTTCCCCGCTCTGTCAGTGGAGACATAAGAGATCTACTGATCCCTGTCACTGGGATCAGTTAGATCTCTTATGCCCATAACAGCCTAGCCCCCTTACAGTTAGAACACGCCTAGGGAACACAGTTAACCCCTTCACTAACCCCTGCATGTTAACCCCTTCACTGCCAATGCCATTTATATAGTAATCAGTGGACATTTGAATTTCTGATCGCTGTATAAATGTCATTGGTCTCAAAAAAGTGTCAAAATGGTCCGATATGTCCACTGCAGTATCGCAGTACTGCTAAAAATTGCAGAGTGCCGCCATTACTAGTAAAAAAATAAATAAATAAATAAAAAACACAGAAATTAATTCTCATCATCCATAAACGCGACAACTTTTGCGCAAACCAATCAATAAATGCCGATTGCAATTTTTTTTACCAAAAATATGAGGAAGAATATAAATCGGCCAAAACCGATGAAAAAAAAATGTTTTTTTATATATTTTTTTGGATTTGTATTTTATCAAAAAGTATGAAAAATAGTTTTCTTTTTGCAAAATTGCTGCTATTTTTTTGTTTACAGCAGCGATCAGAAATGACACAGAGGCGATCAAATACCACCAAAAGAAAGCTCTATTTGTGGGGGAAAAAAAGGACGCAAATTCTGTTTGGGTACAACATCGCATGACCGCGCAATTGTCAGTTAAAGCGACGCAGTGCCGAATCGCAAAAAGTGCTCTGGTCCTAACATGGGAAATCCTTCCGGGGCTGAAGTGGTTAAAGCTGACAATTAAATGTATCAAATACATCATATTGGACAAAAAGTTCCTCACATATGGACAGTCCCCAATTCATCTCCTGATAGTACAGAGCTTAGGGGGCACTCTACACATGCTCAGTTTCGTGTGTATTGCTCAAGAGGTTTTTTTTTTCTTAGGAGAGTGCATGTGGTCAGCACAGGGCCAATCAGCACTGTCCATACAGAGGGTCAGGGTCCTGCAGCCTGATAGTACAGTCCGAAGAGAATCAAAACTCCTACAAGCTTTGACCAGACACTGAAAGACTTCACAAGACTGCTATACTATATTGTCAAAAGTACTGGCATGCCTGCCTTTACACACACATGAACTTTTATGACATCCCAGTCTTATTCAATAGGGTTCAATATTGAGTTGGCCACCCTTTGCAGCTATAACAGTTTAAACTATTTTGGGAAGGCTGTCCACAAGGTTTAGGAGTGTGTCTATGGGAATATTTGACCATTCTTCCAGAAGCGCATTTGTGAGGTCAGGCAGTGATGTGGACGAAAAGGCCTGGCTCGCAGTCTCTGCTCTAATTCATCCCAAAGGTGTTCTATCGGGTTGAGGTCAGGCCAGTCAAGTTCCTCCACCCCAAACTCGCTCATCCATGTCTTTATGGACCTTGATTTGATTATGGTATAGGGTTGCTTTTAGTGTTCCAGTGAAGGGAACTCTTAAGGCGTCAGCATACTAAGACATTTTGGACAATTTCATACTCCCAACTTTGTGGGAACAGTTTGGGGATCGTCCCTTTCTGTTCCAACATGACTGCACACCAGTGCACTGTATGGGCTGTCTCTATAACTAGGAAGAGAGTATGTCCACCCAGTACACATCCTGCTCACCTCTAGAAACCCTAGGATGCATGGCCAGCAGGGGTACTGGCTCTAACACTAGCATTAGCACAGGCCACCATCTTATAGTTTACTTCCTTTTCTACATAACAGCAATTAAACCAGTAAAATAGCAAAACTATATATAGAGTGCTGTTTTTCTCTCATAAATGACAGATATTCTGGCCGCAAACTGTGGAGAATGAGTTCACAATTAAAGAATCCGATGCTGGGAAGTCTGGAAAAAGGTGAAGATGAAGAAAGAGGAAAGAATGAGGGCGGAAAGAAATCAATAATAAAGACGTGAAATTGTGACCGCAACAGCTTAAAACAGCCTTCCTCAACATTTTTACCTTTTTAAAATAATTTTCAAGTTTTAGAAAACCCCTGCCAAAAAAGATTATACCACATGGTAAATTAGCATGATTAATGCATTGAATAAAGTTTTAAATAAAAAAATAAGCAATGTGGCATCTGTACAGCATCTCACATTTTTGTGAATATTTTATTATATCTTCATCTGACAACACTGAAGAAATGACACTTTGCTACAATGTAAAGTAGTGAGTGTACAGCTTGTATAACAGTGTAAATGTGCTGTCCCCTCAAAATAACTCAACACACAGCGATTGATGTCTAAACCGCTGGCAACAAAAGTGCACCCCTAAGTGAAAATGTCCAAATTGGGCCCAAAGTGTTAATATTTTGTGTGGCCACCATTATTTTCCAGCACTGCCTTAACCCTCTTGGGCATGGAGTTCACCAGAGCTTCACAGGTTGCCACTGGAGTCCTCTTCCACTCCTCCATGATGACATCATGGAGCTGGTGGATGTAAGAGACCTTGAGCTCCTCCACTTTCTGTTTGAGGAGGCCTCACAGATGCTCAATAGGGTTTAGGTCTGGAGACATGTCCAAATTGGGCCCATTTAGCCATTTTCCCTCCCTGATCTCATGTGACTCCTTAGTGTTACAAGGTCTCAGGTGTGAATGGGGAGCAGGTGTGTTAAATTTGTTTTTTTCGCTCTCACTCTCTCATACTAGTCACTGGAAGTTTAACATGGCACCTCATGGCAAAGAACCCTCTGAGGGTCTGAAAAAAAGAATTGTTGCTCTACATAAAGATGACCTAGACTATAGGAAGATTGCCAAGAGCTTGAAACTGAGCTGCAGCACATTGGCCAAGTTCATACGGCGGTTAGCAGGACAGGTTCCACTCAGAACAGGCCTCGCCATCGTTGACCAAAGAAGTTGAGTGCACATACTCAGCGTCATATCCAGAGGTTGTCTTTGGGAAATAGATGTATGAGTGCTGCCAGTATTGCTGCAGAGGTTGAAGAGGTGGGGGGTCAGCCTGTCAGTGTTAAGACCATATGCCTCACACTGCATCAAATTGGTCTGCATGGCTGTCGTCCCAGAAGGAAGCCTCTACTAAAGATGATGCACAAGAAAGCCCACAACCAGTTTGCTGAAGACAAGAAGACTAAGGACATGGGTTACTATGGTCTGAAGATAAACTTATTTGGTTCAGATGGTGGCAACCAGGTGAGGAGTACAAAGACAAGTGTGTCTTGCCTACAGTCAAGCATGGTGATGGGAGTGTCATGGTCTGGGGCTGCATGAGTGCTGCCGGCACTGAGGAGCTATAGTTCATAGAGGGAACCATGAATGCCAACATGTACTGTGACATACTGAAGCAGAACCTGATCCCCTCCCTTCGGAGACTGGGTCGCAGGGCAGTATTCCAACATGATAACGACTCCAAACACACCTCCAAGAAGACCACTGCCTTGCTAAAGAAGCTGAGGGTAGAGGTGATGGACTGGCCAAGCATGTCTCCAGACCTAAACCCTAATGAGCATCTGTGGGGCATCCTCAAATGGAAGGTGGAGGAGTGCAAGGTCTCTAACATCCACCAGCTCCATGATGTCATCATGGAGGAGTG
>BLSH010277625.1:2352791-2371967 GCA_018402905.1 Glandirana rugosa
CCCAGTATCGTTTCTGATATAATAAACAACACTAATGTTGTTTACCATACGTTTAGTGAAAGTGTGGAAATTTTGATAAAAACTTATAAAATAAAATTGCCAGTTACTAAGGCCCTACAAACCAGCGACTATCCAATTTCTAATTAAAACAAAACACAACATTATCATCAAATACGTGGGGGGGGGGGAAGTACAAACCCTTACACGACATTTCGTTTGTTAAAATAAAACCTACACAACTTCAATACCATATCCGGGTTTACCGTTGAATACCCCCGAAGATTGCAAAAGAACGCCTGATTTCTTTGCACTAACGTTTACGCACAGTACAGTGTTCAATACAATGCCACTACAGAGCAATGCTCTACAGTACAATGTAGCTACAATGAATAGTACTGGATTAAATATCACTGTGGGAAAACAAAAAGACCTTCCTTCCTCCGCATTTGCAATCACGTTTCTTTAGTCCGCAAGAAAACGTTAGAAGCCCCCATAAGTTGCCATTTGGGCCTATACCATAACTTCAACACATCCAAAATAAAATTGTTTGCTTTACAGCACATTCCCAAACATGAAGGGGGGGGGGGTGCATAAACTACTATTACAACACAAAACAAAATTAATCTTTAACCTATCAGCGACCAAACATCCCGGAATCATTGACCGTTAAAATAAAATATTCAAAAATAGTTTTAAAGGTGTGAAAGTGATTTGCATACCATTTGTTGTAATCACAACAAATAATATAGTCTTTGCTATGACCCCATTACTCTGGGGTCTATTTATGTGCTTGCAATGTGTTTGTTTATTGAAGTCTATTGTAAGGATCCTCTGATTGACTGCTCTTATAGATGTGCAGGTATTTGTGGTACCACTGGGTCACTGTTTGAGATGGGTAGTCATATGGATGCTTAGCACCATGGCTGTCCCTTTAAGGTGGCACCCTTTTTTATGTGCTGGATCATTCACTGGTCTGACTATTGGGTCTGGTAGATATTGCCTTGTTCATTATTATTTATGCTGTGGCTGACCCTTTAAGGTGGCCCTCTCCTATGTGCCTGATTGCTCAATGGTCTGATCATTGGATTTGGAAGAGGCTACATTTGGTGTTGTTATAGTTTGCAGAGCTGTTTATGTGCTGTGACAGGATTTTAGTATCATTTTTCTATGTATGGGCAAAGCCCTTGCTTACAGGGTAACAGAGGATTCTCTAAAATGGCAGAATACCGCATGTGAGCGTGACATCATCAGGTTTGTGCATGCGTGATCAGCACCAATATGGCGTCCGCATCTCACTAGCGGGGACACCTGACACAAGGTGGGAGGACTATAAATAGCCCTGCATGGTGGCGGTCTGTGTATTGCGGCCACCTGCCATGCTGCAATGAGGAGCCATATTTGATTATCATACTGAGTAAGGTAACTATACTATTTTATTACCATGACTCCCTGTTTGTGCTCAGGGTTGTCAGTTTAGAAGACACTAATTACAAGTACTGTTTGTTTTGCAGATCTGCTGTATCAGGCTTGGCTGTTTAGCCTATTTAGTGGCTTGGTTGTAATGAGCCATCTATTAGGAAAAAGTGTAATTATTGGCGGAATCTCTTTGCCGCTATACTTTACTTGTTTTGTTTAACATTTGGAGGTGTGAACCCTAGGATATTAACTGGATGGATAGCTGTGTAACATAGTATGAAGAATATATATATATACAGAAGGATAGGAAAATCTTTTCCCTTTTTATTCTCAGCTGCTAGTCAGATCATTTGTTTGAGTAAAGGAACATTGGTGTGTATGAGGTTTGATGGGCTCCCCCTGGTGGATGAACTAATTCAACTATAGTCCAGCTGTATTATTATTATTATACAGAATGTATATAGCGCCGTTTGCGCAGCACTTTACAACATGGGGGCAGACAGTACAGTTGCAATTCAATCAATACAGGAGGAATCAGAGGGCCCTACTGTACAAACCTTCTCAGCAAGAAGGTCAAAGTATAGGGCCAAAATCTCTCTTTTGGCCCTATACTTTGATGTGACTGGTAATTTTTGATGAATTTGTGCCTTCTACTTAGAAACCTTTAATAGGAGGATTTGAGACTCCTATGGCTTATTTTGAATATTATGTTGGATATATATATATATATATATATATATATATATATATATATATATATATATATATATATATATATTTAGATCATTATTGTGGCAATATGATCCTACTATGATACACTGATATCCTTTTGATGGTGATCCTTTGGCCCTCATGCGGATGCATACACACCTGGTGGTGTCTCCAGGGTAAGAGCAGTTTCTCAGATGATTCATTGTAGCTTAGACGTAATACAATTTGATTAAGTATGGAATGTAATAACTAGGGTCTTTTTGCCCCATCTTATATTGTCTCTAAATGTGTAAAAAGTCTTCTGAAGAAGCCAACTTCTGGCGAAACATGTTGAGTAATTATCTCTGCACTGTATACTTGGATAACATTTGATCTTTATTTGGAAACATTTTTTTAACCAAGACAAAAGCACCTTTTTAATGTATCCAATACAATTTGCTATTAATTTTAAAAAAATGATGCAGCACAGTAGCTTTGTTTGGCACCTTTAAAAGTCCCCATTCCCTATTTCATGAAAATTGAACAAAGTTTAAAAAAAGAAAGTGCACCGCTGCCGACACAGCACACACCACTGGCTGCTTTCTAATGCAGCTGCTGGTATGAACCAGACCTAATAAAAATCATCTATTAATATTTCGTAGTCCAACCTTTTTAAGGCATGCCCCAGCATTTGAAATGCGTCAAGGTCAGTTTGGGATCAGTGTGTGCTTCACCTTTATTCCCCCATATAATAGATACATGGCAAACGCATTGCAAATGCATTTCTAAAACCTATGGACGCCCAAATATGCAGTTATAACATGTCACATTCATCTTTATGTCAACTTCATTGAATCCTATTAGTGTTAAAACTTTCAATTTACCACAATTACGTTCTGCTCTATAGACTCATTATTTTATAATCTTTACATGCTACATGTTTTATGTAATGTTTTTCATAGAGAACAGAATATCATATTATACATCTGTATATCCAATCATGCAATGACAGAATTTTATGCCTCATATAATTGTAAGGAATTGTTACCTTCAGCTCACATATAATTAATATTTTACAAGATTTGCCCTTCGGGCTTGTCATATTTGTCATATGAAGTATAAAGTGTGTGAGGTTAAACAAGGCAGAGTCATCAATCTGTTCAGAGGCCCCGTCTGGGAGCCTGATAACCATTCATATCCTTTCATATTCTTGCGCCTTTCATATATTGAGCCTGAAGCCAGTAGCACTTAGTGCATTCGCTTCATATACTCATCTTTAGGCACTTTAATTCAAGTTACGTAACTGATCATTTTAAAAAGTGTTTGTGGCATTAATCTTTTTTTTTTTCATTTTGCTATCTAAAACAAGTATGCTTGTCAGATATAGTATTTTTCAACTCATCTGTTAAAAGCTAAAGCGAACTTTAAACTTGGTTAAATTGGTTGAGTGCAAAAAAAACAATTTAAGAAATAAAAGATTGAGACGCATTCTTATGTGTGCAAACAATTAAGGAAAGACAATGCCCGGTCTTATTGTTGTCGTGCAGATGCAGTGGCTTTAATAATACAGCAAAGACTCAAAACATGTATGAAGATTTTGAGAGGCCTGTAGTTTGATTTTGGAGTATGAGAGCCAGAGACAGGTAACTTCTATTTTAAAAAGAAGGTTGACAATGACAGGACCACATTTCTCCCAGGAGGGGATTGTAATCAGGATTGGCAATCTACCAACAATCACAATTCGGCCAGTTCAGCAGGGACCAGCTAAATATCGATCTGTGTGCGGCCACCCCTGCTCATCATGTTATCATCTTCTGTCAAAGAGGCATGTTGGAAAACTTTTGTTGATCAGTGTCTACAGCCGCTGAGCAGTGTATTCTAGAAGCGATGGGTCCCACTGTCAGAGCACAATATCCTGGTGATAAGGGGGAATTCCTACATTCACCTTGTTTGACTGAACAAAAAAAGAACAGTGCATGCTCAGATTTACTTTTGTTTTACTAAAGTAAGAGTAGATAAGCCAGCCTCAGTATTTGGCCCATAGCACTAAATTGGGTCAACAGTGGCAGCATTATTCCTTCATTTGGCCTACTAAACTGTAGTCAGATATACAGATGTGGTCTATTGTGTGTTCTTCTCCAGGACTACTTCCCAGTCTTATTCTCCTACTGGTTAAGGTGTGTCACTGCTCTATCATTATTAACAAATTGGGACATCTTTGCTACTAAACATTCTGATTTTACAGAAGTGGATGGCCCAAGACCATGTAACAGCCTGAGATTCACAATTCAAGTGTCCAAGCTGGAAATATATTTTGTTCCATTTGTTTTCTTTAGTTTAGTCTGTATAATATAAAGCCAGCAACAATGGATGTAACCAAGGTGACGATGTTCTCAGGGTAGTGCGGGGAAACACATTTAGTGGCATTTTGGTCCTTCTGACTTCGCCTCAGAACACAGCCAGCATCACACATAATATAAAACATTTGTGACTATTTTCAAAGTATTCTTTTTGTAAACATATTTTGGCTTATGCCCCGTACACACGATCCGAAAATCGGACAACAGATTGTCAGTTTTTTTTCGCATGCTAATCTCAGATCGAATCGGAAGAGTTTACTTTAGTCACGGACATTCTCGCACGACAGAATAAAAAAATCGGAAGCAATGTGATGTGTTGTAGGGCATTTGTATTGCATTTTCGAACGACAGCTGTAACGATGAAATGAAAATCGTACGATCGGGCATCATACAAGAAAAATTTTCCTGCATGTCCGATCAAAAAAACACTGGATGAACTGTCATGATCGGCTCTGGAAAGTTTTGTACTAACGATCCGATTATCGTACGACCGATTGGAAAGCGGTATTTTCCGTACGATTTTCTGATCGTGTGTACGGGCTTTAGAAGTACATTTGTCTATAACAGCTTAGAAAAAAGATTTTTTTTTTTCCTTTCAAGCTATTTCGCAGCATAAAAAAAATAATAATTTTCAGACCCACTGATCTTCAAATTCTATGTCTTTTATATTCATAAAAATGTATTTGAATTTCTTATTAAATTGGAATTGCTTCTATTCCATTTTTCCTCCTTTCTCTCATGCTGCTTTCCAAAGACTCTTTGTAGTCGCTATTCTAAAACCATTAAGCTAATTGTGTCTTCCACATGAGTCACGAGGATGGTTAACAATCGGGCCGAAATAACACCTTCCACGATCAACTTGTTAATCCTTTGAACTTGTCAAAAATTACCGTGTAATATAAAGTAACTGCAAGCTTTATGGTGAACGATTTTATTTCATTTTCAATCAGACACCTCTGAGATCTTGGAACTGCAGTGCTTCTAGATGCAAAATACTAAAGTCTGCATTTCTCAAAGGAATCTTCCCTGTTCAAGATTCTCACATTGGCTTATAGATAGATTAGAGCTCCACAGTCAGTAACTGCTGAGTGACACATAAGTATACTGCATACTTTGAAACCTTCTCTACAGCGTAAAGTGGCTATAAAGGCAGAAGGATTTTTACCTTAATGCATTTTCTGCAAGAATAGGTAAAACACTTTCTGAATACAGCTCCCCCTTAGCCCCCCGCCCCCCTTATCCTTACCTGAGCCAGATCTCAATCCAGCAATGTGCATGAGAACAGAGGCTCTCTCGACTCTCTCCTTCCTCAATGGCTCAGATACAGCAGCGGGAGATCCTGCTGCTGTCAAACACAGCCAGCGAGGAGGGAGCAGGAGCAGAACCAAACCATGTTCTGTGTGTCTTATGGATACACAGAGCAGGGCTCAGGAGGGAGCACGCACCAACGCCCCCATAGAAAGAAACTTGCTATGTGGGGCACTTAGCAGGGGGAGCCAGGATCGCTGAAGGGCGGTCCAAAAAGAGGAGAATCATGGCTGCTCTGTACAAAACTTTTACACAGAGCAAGTAAGTATGACGTGCTGGTTATTTTAAGTAAAAAAATCTAGCAATTACAATCACTTTAAAGTGATACATACGGTAAAGAATAAAAATGGCTTAGGGCCAAATTTTTTTTTTTTTTTTTTATCTGTTTTTTTAAATAATGTTTTACATTTTTGTTATGAATATATGCTATATATGTATATTTATATATACAGGATGGCTAGATAGATAGATAGATAGATAGATAGATAGATAGATAGATAGATAGATAGATAGATAGACATGAATTATTTTGAAAATTAAAATGTAATACATGCAGGACTTACAGAATATTGTGGGTTTTCTAAACAGTAACCACAGCAGTAGCTGTTTGCCTCTCTCTCTCGTTCTCTCTAATTAGTTATGTGTATACATTTTAGGTTAATATTTATCATTTTACCAAGCTTTTTTATAGCAAATCAAATAAAGATAGCTTGGAAAATATGTGAAATCAGAATAAAACATATTCATATTCTATATTTAGAATTTACCTAAGAGAAAAATATTATTTAAAATAGTAAAGAAAAGAAGATACACGCAAAACCCTATATACATTACCATTAAAAGCTCATTTGCTTCCCTTGTATCTCTAGGCTTCCTATTATTTAGCATTCTATATAACCTGGAATTTCTAGATAGTCTCTATAAGACTCAAATGAGACCTTGGGCCCAAGCTTGTATATTCTAACTTAAACATCTTCTCTGTCCAACCACCTGCAAACTTCGAACTTTTAAAGACTTGGGGTGCCCAAAAAACCAACATACTTGTATGTTTTATTCTTATTTATATTTAACGCATTATATGTCTACACTACCCCCTCTTTTACATTTCCACAACCCACGCAATTTGAATATATATGTATAAAAGGACTTTCCAATTGAATTTCTTCAATATATAAGCTCCTTCAAAATGCTTCACCCGTGACCTTACAATCATTCATAAAGTGCAATGTGCTATTCCTTTTCCTAAATGGTAAAGAATTTGGGAGACAGTTGCTTAGTCATCTTTACGTGTTGTTTATATGGAAAAATATTATAGTGTTTTAGTATAAAACCCCTGAGGTCCTTTATACATATAATCCTGAGATACCCATATTGTGTTAGAGATGATGGTATTGATATGGAAAATTTTAGTTATGGTCCACTGGTTTAATAACTTCTCAAGATATATTTTTTCTCTGTTATCTATATATATTTATATATATATATATATACATACAATATATACAGTTTCTCACAAAAGTGAGTACACCCTTCAATTTTTTGTAAATATTATACCTTTCATATGACAACACTGAAGAAATGGCACTTTGCTAGAATGTAAAGTAGTGAGTGTACAGCTTGTATAACAGTGTAAATTTGCTGTCACCTCAAAATAACTCAACACACAGCCATTAAAGTCTAAACCGCTGGCAACAAAAGTGAGTATACCCCTAAATGAAAATGTCCAAATTGTGCCCAATTAGCCATTTTCCCTCCCCAGTGTCATGTGACTCGTTAGTGTTACAAGGTTTCAGGTGTGAACTGGGAGCAGGTGTGTTAAATTTGGTGTTATGGCTCTCACTCTCTCATACTGGTCACTGGAAGTTCAACATGGCACCTCATGGCAAAGAACTCTCTGAGGATCTGAAAAAAAGAATTGTTGCTCTACATAAAGATGACATAGGCTATAAGAATACAAATAAATTGTGCATAAAAACGGATAAACATTAAATTGTGTAAATTATTAATGAGTCCATATTGGGTCGCTTGACACCAGCGAAAAAGTCCCCAATATAGTGAATATATTGAGAGAAGTTGTGCTTTTCAAAACTCCAAAGACCACCTCTGTGAGTTCACCACCACGTGGCACAGATAGATGTGCTCTTAGCAGAGATCATTGACTTCCTATTATGGGAGGTCAAAACAAGTTCATATATGTTACAAATCGCATCCTCTGTTGATATCCCATCGGAAACGATAGAATCACTGTAGCAGCCCACACACCTGGCAATAGCCTTCTTATCTTGGATCATCCAGGGCGATGTCATACAGCAGCAAAGAGACAATCTCCAATAGTGTAAAACCATTTATAAATCAGCTTCATTAAAAGTATTGCACGTACACGAATTTGAATAAAAACAGCATTGTATCAGACAGTAAATGATCATTAAATACAGATAGACGCAATGACCAGGAAGATGTGAACTGCCACCTGACAGGTTTCGTCATAAAGAGGACTTCTTCCTGGGGTAAGCTGAGTGCACAAGCTCAGCGTCATATCCAGAGGTTGTCTTTGTGAAATAGATGTATGAGTGCTGCCAGCACTTCTGCAGAGGTTGAAGGGATGGGGGGGTCAACCTGTCAGTGCTCAGACCATACGCCCCACACTGCATCAAATTGGTCTGCATGGCTCTCGTCCCAGAAGGAAGCCTCTTCTAAAGATGATGCACAAGAAAGCCCACAAACAGTTTGCTGAAGACAAACAGACTAAGGACATGGATTACTGGAACCATGTCCTGTGGTTTGATAAGACCAAGATAAACTTATTTGGTTCAGATGGTGTCAAGCGTGTGTGGCGGCAACCAGGTGAGGAGTACAAAGACAAGTGTGTCTTGCCTACAGTCAAACATGGTGGTGGGAGTGTCATGGTCTGGGGCTGCATGAGTACTGCCGACACTGGGGAGCTACAGTTCATTGAGGGAATGCCAACATGTACTGTGACATACTGAAACAGAGCATGATCCCCTACCTTCGGAGACTGGGCCGCAGGGCAGTATTCCAACATGATAACGACCCCAACACACACCTCCAAGACGACCACTGCCTTGTTAAACCCTATTGAACATCTGTGAGGCATCCTCAGGCAGAAAGTGGAGGAGCGCAAGGTCTCTTACATCCACCAGCTCCATGATGTCATCATGGAGGAATGGAAGAGGACTCCAGTGACAACCTGTGAAGCTCTGGTGAACTCCATGCCCAAGAGGATTAAGGCAGTGCAGAAAAATAATGGTGACCACACAAAATATTGACACTTTGGGTTCAATTTGGACATTTTCACTTAGGGGTGTACTCACTTTTGTTGCCAGCGGTTTAGACATTAATGGCTGTGTGTTGAGTTATTTTGAGGGGACAGCAAATTTACTCTGTTATACAAGCTGTACACTCACTACTTTACATTGTAGCAAAGTGTCATTTCTTCAGTGTTGTCACATGAAAAGATATAAAAAAATATTTACAAAAATGTGAGGGGTATACTCACTTTTGTGAGATATTATATATATATATATATATATTTTTTTTTTTTTCATTTTAAAAGTACTGTACATCAACATGTCCTTTTTCCTATATGTCGTTGGACTTCATTGTGTTTGAAGTAGCAAATGGCCACAGTTCCACATTCTTGAAATCTGTAATACATGCACACCATAATATAAGCAGAGCAAACTTGTGAAGGAAGGTTGGACCCCTGAGTAAACAGTGAGTGGGGGGGGGGGGGCAATTATTGGATTGTGCCGGCTTTGTAGAACAATGAGTGCCATAGCAACCATACCTTCTGCTATGTTTACTCTCTTCACATGGAATCACAGTGTGAAGATGTATGCTTGTTAAATGTGTGGCTGTTATACAGGCAATTGTCACCTGCATATTTTCTCATAAAGAATTATCTATATACACGTGCCCTCAGCAATGCAGCATGTAAAGTGCTTGTATAACATTCCTACCTCTATGCTTATTGTATTAAGATAAAGAATACTTTCAAAGCGCACTGGTTTACTTCACTGCCGAACAAGGTCTCCTGTAGATGTAAACAAAGTTAATTGGATGCCACAAATTCAGCACTTCTCTTGCATCAATAATTAGAGGTAGACTGCACCGGTGACTCCACAGCAATAATAATATCACAGCTAGAGAATGCTTAGAATCATTATACGGTTAAAGGTGGTCATACATAGCAAAAGGTTAATGTGTAAAGATGCCTCATACCTACAGCAAGTGCTGATTTTCAAATAGGTCACAGACTGACTCATATAAAGCCTGTTTTAATGAGGAAACCTTGTTTCTGCAAAGTCACTCATGTGGTCTAAAAATCATTGCAACCATGCATGTATGGAACTGAGCACCAGAAAGGAACAGAAAATCACTTGATGCCCACAACAGCTGCTCTGCGTTATCCAATTATAAGGAGAGAATCACCTGTGCTGCCTCAAAAGTAATGCGTTTTGTCATACAATTGGGTGGCCAAAGAAGGGCAAATATGTTATAACAAAGTTATCTTTATCTAAGAAAGTTAGAAATTTGCCTGCTCTGGAATGGGTTGTGCTCTTCCATGATCCAGGATCTTCTTCCCAACCAAGAGATGGATAGGAAGGACATTTATGGGATGAAAGTTGCCTTTCTTCCCCCACTCTCAGCTATCTGTCGCAAAACGATTTTCATGTTGAAAAATGTCTTTGTACAATAACTATTTCTTAAATCTATGTTAACCTTAAGTCAACAGATGGATGAAAAACAGACATGAAGGTATTTCTATGGAAAAACGGATGTAAATGGATGATCATCTATTTACATCCGTTTATGTCAATATCCGTTTTTTGGAACAGACCAAAGTACTATTTTTCTTTTGTTAAAAAAAAATAGATTGGCCTCCTGTGCCGATCTGCGGCCAAGAAGGCAATCATGCTCATATCTGGTGGGCATGTCCTGTTGTACAACAACTTTGGGCTAAAATTTTCAGCATGTCCTCCAGCCTGATTAACACTACTCTAGACCCAGACCCGTCTCTTGCACTGCTGAGTCATAATACTCTGGACTGTACTAGAGCCCAGTTCCACCTTATCTTACAGGTCATGACGGGCCTTGAAGACCCCTACACTTTGCACTACTGAAACCAAACATGGAATAACCCAGGCCATGATCCATAGTAAAATTGAAGCCACTAGACAAAATACCGAAACATTTCAAAATCTGTCAACCCTGGGTTGATAATTTTCTACCTCCTGGTTTTGATGAGTCTCTCCTCGAAACCTGAGCCAGCACCCCTTATTTAAGCTGATCCCTGCACTGGCCAGGAGCTGTCAACCTCCTCCTTCCCTTCCTCTTTCTTCTCTATTTTCCACATTCATTCTTTTTTCTCTTTCTTCTCTTGATTTATTGTTGTAATTTCGTGTCTCATCCCACTGGAACACGATATAGTGAGCTATCATTTCACTATATCCATTGCTCACCAGTGCTGACCACTATGAGTTCTTTCAGTTACTGATTTCAGTGTAACTTGTGTTTTTCTTTTGTTATAATCTTGAAAGGCCTAATGCCTCTAATTTTGTTATGTAAGTTGCATCCCCATTGTGTAAGTTCTGCACTGACGATTTTATTGCAGCACGTCTACTACTTGTATACGGTATGTTATACTCCATTAAGGAGGTTCTTTGCTATACCTTGAGAAAGATTGAAAAGAAAAAAACAGATCGGATGAAAAACCGATATAAATGAACAAATGGTCTGTTTTTACATGATAAAATGGCTCCGGGGCTCGAGTAGTTAAAAAATCTAGCTGGTGGATGTAAAAAACTGACAGAACTGATGAAACGAATGGTCCCACATGTGTGGAAGGGACCTAACAGGACGTCAGATAAAGTAATCCACTGGATCGTAAAGAAGCTTTGACTATGTGAGAATTGTTATTGTTCATACAACAGTGATGGCAAATTAGTTCACATCATTTGTTAAAAAACCTTGGTAAGGTGGTAAGGCACGTATAAGAGACCATAAGGAGCTGATACAAGTATCTTACTTGACCCGGTAGTAGCTCCCCCCCACTCGTATCCAAACTTTGCTCTAATAAATCTCTTAGTGAGTTTTACTGAATACACCAGCTGAAATATTTACATAAATAATTTGTAGCACCTCTCTGACAACAAAACTGCTAGACCATAATTTATTGTTGTCAAGAGACCTGAACACAGATGCTGCATGTAGAAACTTAGTAGCTGCTAACATTAGGAGTGCCACAATCATATGCTTACCCTGACACACAGACTGAAGACACCACCGGCTATGCCTCAGGCCTTCAAGGCCCACTGCAGAGTACAGGATATGAGAGAATATTGCATTGAGAACAGAAATTCCAAGATCACTCGAATCCCCATGACAACAGACAGGCCAGAGAGTGACTTCTAATTTATTCTATTGAAATTACGCTCAGTCTGGGTGATTTCATAGATGTGCAGCCAAAATTGCAGCTACATCTACTAAATGAAATGATAAGGCTTTAATAACATTTCTGCACTGCTTGACTTTCAGCGCAATGAAATAAAAGAATTCAACACAGTTACTTTCCTTTAAAGGTTAATGTCTGCATATGTCTAGACCCCGTATGAATCTCATTTTTATTAAGGCTGAATGTTTTAATATATTTGTATTCAACAAGTCTAAAAAAAAAAAAATCGATCTTTTCAAGGCATGATTTATATGTATCTGTTCTGCAAAAACTGTTAAACCGAGGGGTAGCCTTAGGGCCGGTTCACACAGGGGCGATCCGACTTCAGGCACGACTTTGCTAGGTGATTTGAACGCGACTTCAATGTGACTTCAGCGTGACTTTGGGCGACTTGCAACGCGACTTAAAGCGACCTCCATGCCAGGTGACTTTGCCTGTGGCCAATCAGAGAAGGGAGGGAGGGGGTTGCCTGAGTAATTCGGGGGAAGTAACTGGGTAAATTATTTTCTTTTTCCTGTAAAGTCACTTCAATATAGATGGGGATCTGACTTGGAGGTGACTTCCATTGAATTCTATGGGCACAAGTCAGATAGAAGTCGCCTTGAAGTAGTACAGGAACCTTTTTTTAAGTCGAAGCAACTTCAGTAGTGTGCATTAAGACCACTCCCATTTATTTCAATGGGATTTCTTATGTCAAGAGACTTGTGGAGACTTGGGGCGACACAAGTTGGATCCCAAGTCGCTGTAGTGTGAACCGAGCCTTAAAGCTCAGGCTCACACCCACCCACATCTCACTACTGCTCAATAAGGGACCAAAAGTAAGGTGTGAAAGGAGGTGACAGTCTGGAGTCAAAGTTCACACTTTAGAGCAACCCACGTTAGAGAAACATTTTCAAGATACTGTATGCACAGCCACCTATAAATGCCTTATATGCCCTTCTGCTGGTAGCTTATACGTTTATGATAACATGTCGATTTTAAAGTGACTCTGTGACCAGGCTATAATCATTAATTCCATTGTCAACTAGAAACACTTTTCAGGTTGCTCACATAAACAAAATGTTTACAATTAGAACTTAAAGGGGTATTAAAAGGTATTAAAACCAAAATCAAAAATGTAATATATTGCAGCTTACCAGTCCTTAGATGTGGTGGCTGCATTCACTTTCTTTTATTAGGCTTTTCCCCTCTGTTTCCACCTGGTGATCTGTGCAGTAACACACCTCCTGCATTGCAGTGCCCCCACTCTGGATGAATGAACATAGGGGGCATCTGTGGACAGTAGCATTGTCAGTCTGGGAAAAGGGTAGTGTTTGGTGGACTAGCAAATTTAAAGACACTAATAAACTGAAGCCGAACTCCAGCTAATAATTTATAAGCTGTCACAGCAAAACTTTTCTTTTTGAGATAAAGGTTTTACATAAATAAAAGGTGACCATTGTAAGCACCCCTGCAAGTTCTAAATGGTCTGTCTCATCTCTGTAACTGATACATTTTGCTGGAAAGCTTGTTTTTTTTTAAAACAACAGACTTACTGGCCAGATCACCAGATGAAAATAGAAGAAAGAAAGAAAGCCTATCACCAGATGAAAACAGAAGAAAGAAAGCCTAAAAATGAGAACAAATGCAGCTATCAGATCTAACAAATGGTAAGCTGCAATATAATAAATGTTTGATTGTGGGGGCGGCCCTTAAGCACAAAATCACGTACCTGTACATGATTTGTTCCACAGGCCTTGGGGCACGTGCACGCCCCCGGAGCCCCACTCCCACTGTGATTGGACACAGTGGGAGCCAACCAGCGGGTCCGGCGGATGCAATGTCCCCTGGAAACCCGGCGATCATTCATAGAGAGTCAGAACGGCGGTCTGCCTATGTAAACAAGGCAGACCGCCGTTCTGCAAGAGAGGAAAATTGAGATCTCATGTTTATGCTAATAGAGAAAAAATGAGCCGGAACTGCTGGACAGGCTGTGAACAAGGCTGCTTCCAAGCCGAAACATGTAAGCCATTTTATGCTATTTACTGTATCGTGATGGAATAAAAAGAAGATTGAATCGATGTCCAGCAGTGCCGGCTCATTTTTTCTCTATTGGACTGCTATTGTTGTTGAATGCATGGAGGGCGTTCAGAGCCAGAGCACCTGGAGGGAAGTGAGTGAATTGAATTGGTAAATCTGCCATACACAGCAGAGCGGTATACACCTGTGAGCTGCATCATGTTTCTGCTAAGCAGAAACACGGATCTCTTTTTACTTTAGTCAAAGCACTCCCCCTACAGTTAGAAAGCACACATAGGGAACACATTTAACCCTTTGATTGCCCCTGATGTCATCCCCTTCCCTGCCAGGGTCATTTATACAATGACAGTGCATTTTTTTTTAGCACTGATCACTGTATTGGTGTCACTGGTCCCCAAAAAGTCACTTAGTGTCAAATTTGTTCACCGCAATGTCGCAGTACCGCTGCCATTACTAGTATAAAATATTAAAACATTAAAACAATAAAAAGCCCATAAATCTATCCCATAGTTTGTAGACGCTATATCTTTTGCACAAACCAGTCAATATACGCTTATTGGGATTTTTTTTTAACCAAAAATATGTAGCAGAATACATATTGGCATAAATTAATGAAGAAATTAGATGTTTTTACATTTTTTATTAGATATGTTTTATAGCAGAAAGCAAAAAATATTGTTTTTCTTTTCAAAAGTGTTGCTTTGTTTGTTTATAGAGCAAAAAATAAAAACTGCAGAGGTGATAAAATACCACCAAAATAAAGCTCTATTTGTGGGAATAAAAGGACATCAATTTTATTTGGATACAGCATTGCATGACTGCACAATTGTCAGTTAAAACAATGCAGTGCCGTATCGCAAAAAAAATGGCCTGGTCGGGAAAGGGGTAAATACCTTCTGGCGCTGAAGTGGTTAATAATACTGCCCTTCCATAGTAATTCAAGATGCTTTTTGTCAGTAACAGAGGTGTCGTTTTCTTCATCTTCTGACACTTCCTAATGGTCCACACTTCTGCCTTCCCCCTTCTGGCGCACCAGGGTGTCTGACTGTTGTTTGTGAAGCTTATAGCACTCTCTTAAAGTGTTACTAAACCCACAACAGTAAAATCAGTCTGTATATGCAGTAAAGCATGCTTGTTATACTCACTATGGAACCTAAAGACTTAATCCTTTGCATTGAGTATAAAGGCTGTTTGATCCTGTCTCTCTGATCCTCCTCTTCTCCCACTGTCTCAAAAAAAAAAAAAAAAAACTTATATTTACAGAGCCAGTGGATGGGCTGCACATGTTCAGTTTGGTGATTATGCTAGAGAGTTTTTTTCTTGGGAGGGTGCATGTGATCAGCACAGAGCCATGTCTAGACAGAGGATCAGTGCTGTATGAAAACTCCTCCTACAAGGTTTACTAGGAACTGATAGAAGTCACAAGACTGCTATATACTGCTGATGAGAAAAGGTATTTAGCAGTTTATATTTACTAAAATAATTGCATTTCTATGTTCTGTGGGAGACCAGATATAGTGAATGCAGGTTCTGGGTTTAGTAACACTTTAAGCTACCCATACACTGATTGAACTTTAAATTTTGATTAAAGTGTGGGCTTCCACACTCAACATAAGTTGATTCTTAAATTGACCTTTATTGAAGGAATACCTTGGCAAATTTTCCATTGAGCGGAGGCTGCAGCCAATCAGCTGCAGCTGCCTATCAGTCTATTCTGACAGCAGTGGATGTAGCTGTCAAATTACAGCATACAGGCAGGAAGGGATTTCCCCATCCCGCTCATTTGTGTGGCTGTCTTGGTGACAGTGGGGGAAAGGACTGAGTTTTATCCAACTGTGCTGGTCATTGGAACTCCCTGCTGTCACCAATAACGACTGCTGTCACACACAGCTTTAAGCAATCAGTAGATTGCAGGCAGCAGCCAGACACCTTAGTGATGTCAGGGCCAGTACCAGACTGACTACTGAAAGCTTCTGACTCATCTAAAAGTGTGAGAAGGTAGAGAAAATTACAATGATATTACTGACAAAAGGCATAATAAATTGTTAAATCAAGGGCAGCATCATAAGTGCCAATTGCAAACATTTTATGTACAGTATGTAAAGATATGGAAAAGTGATACTTGACGACACAGTCTTTTTAAAGTGATTGTAAACTCTGTTACAGCACTTGTACCTACAGGTAAGCCTATAATAAAATGTAAATAAGTATTGCGCTTAGGACTGGTGTGGGTCACTTCTGTGTCCCCTTGTTAAGCTGCTGCCCTCCAGTGAATTCCTCCTCAAGGGAAGAATGGTAGTATATATGTAAAAAGTAACTGGACACTGGCGCTGCTTGGCAATAGGTTTAAATAAGTAGGTAATAAATTAAATCCGCATTACAGCTTCTGGAATTTTGTACCCAGAACACCATTCAACTACATAAGGTGCATGAGGTGGAGTATATCAATCAAAATATTTTGAATATGTGCAAAGTCAGAAATGTGCAAATAAATAATGATATATATGTGCAATGTGTATTAAATAAATGAATATGCAAGAACTCCTAGATTTAAAGTAAAAAATTCTCTCCTAAAGTGCAAAGGTGCAATAACCAATTTCATTAAACAATAAAAATCAGAACTGTATACATTAATTCATTAATCCTTAAAAAATTGCATTTATTGATGTTGTGTAGCATAACCAGCATTTTTAAAAGGAGACAGGTTTAAAAACAATGTTGGCTCCCGGCCAGTAGGTAGTCCATATATAGACAACTGGATATAATATGTTATTAGCAAAGTTCATGAATACAGCCACTGTTCTTGTATCAGCAGTTCCCACTCTATATCAGTAGTCCAATCCCCCAAAGTGCGCGGTGCTATAGGTTATAAAGTTCTAATCCTGTAATGAGCTAACAAGGTAACTCATGGGGTACTTGGTGCAGGTCACACGTGCTCCCCTCAAGGTTCCCTGCTTACCGGAGAACGCCACCCCTGCAGGGGTAAAGTGCTTAGACGTATCTCAGGTACTTTTGTTGATCCTGGTAAGGAATGTGTCTCATCATCTTTGCAGCAGTTGATTATCTCTGCCCATAGACTTCCCTTCTCCTAGAATAAACCTGGGTCCTTAGCAACACTAGACAGAGAGACGTTGTCTGGATCCAGTGTTGCTAAGGACCCAGGTTTATTCTAGGAGAAGGGAAGTCTATGGACAGAGATAATCAACTGCTGCAAAGATGATGAGACACATTCCTTACCAGGATCAACAAAAGTACCTGAGATACGTCTAAGCACTTTACCCCTGCAGGGGTGGTGTTCTCCGGTAAGCAGGGGACCTTGAGGGGAGCACGTGTGACCTGCACCAAGTACCCCATGAGTTACCTTGTTAGTTCATTACAGGATTAGAACTTTATAACCTATAGCATAGAGTGGGAACTGCTGAGAGAATTTTTTACTTTAAATCTAGGAGTTCTTGCATATTCATTTATTTAATGCACATTGCACATATATATCATTATTTATTTGCATATTTATTTGCACATTTCTGACTTTGCACATATTCAAAATATTTTGATTGATATACTCCACCTCATGCACCTTATGTAGTTGAATGGTGTTCTGGGTACAAAATTCCAGAAGCTGTAATGCGGATTTAATTTATTACCTACTTATTTAAACCTATTGCCAAGCAGCACCAGTGTCCAGTTACCTTTTACATATAAGCCTATAATAAAGCTTACCTGCAGGTACTGTAAATATCTCTTAACTTTCACAGTTTAGGAGATATTCATATACGCTGCTGCTGACGTCATCGGCGCATGCACACTGAAGAAACGGGGCCGTTTGTTCAGGGCCCGCCCCGTGACCGACGGCTCCCGCGTATATACGCGCAGGAGTGACATCATCGCGGCTTCGGTCAATCACGCGAACCCAGAAGTAACTCCGATGAAACATGTTGGCCATGTGCTCACTGTGCCAGCATTGATTCAGGGCATCGTTCTAAGGTAAGTATTTCATAATGAGTAAGTATGCAATGCATAATCGCTCATTATGCCTTTGTCTCACAGGTTTTTTTTTTGTTTGTTTTTTTTTTTTTTTTGAGGTTTACAACCTCTGTAACTAACAGTGACTTACAATCACCATGGAGCAAGTCATCCTCAAAAGTCATAGCAGAAACCTTAAGGTCCTTCCTAACCATTCCAAGCCCCCCCCCCCCCCACACGTTTATATTACCAATTAGAAAGCAAGTCATCCCTAGCAGGGAGGAGCAGGGTGAAGGGCAGGGCTTTTTTTTCAGCTGGAACTTGGTGGAACTCAGTTCCACCACCTCTGGATCAGGCCCTCTGCTCCCTGTTCATCACCATCGCTTGTAAACACAGAAGTCAAGCTTCTGTGTTTACAAGTGACAGCTTGCCTCCCAGCGGCTCCCACAGATCTGATCTCCTGAGCGGCTCCCACTGAGTGCAGGATGGGGATATAGGAAGGTGCAGGTGCTCGGGGTGCAGTGTGGGGCACGGTTGAGTTCCTGCCCCTATTCTCTGAGAAAAAAAGCCCCGGTGAAGGGAAATGCTAAATGTTAAGGATGAATTTCTCCAAAGTGTCTGCAACTACAGAGATCAGTGAGGGTTTGCTTTAAAGTTTACCTACTGCTTGTAAAGAATCTCAAAATACTTTAATGACCATAACTTTTTAAAATGGGAATGAAGGACACCTACTAGCAAAAGTATGTAGGCATAGGACACCCCCCCCTGCCACACCCCCTTAAAAGAGAATTGTACAAAAAAAATGATTGGATAAACCCACAAGTGCTTTTTTTACCACTGCTATTCCTTTATATTGGCTTTTGGGAATTTACTTATGCAGCGATTTAGAAATTGGATGAAAGGTTTAGCACTGTAAAGCACTTTATGGTAGATAAGTAATGCATT
>BLSH010277625.1:2378836-2389018 GCA_018402905.1 Glandirana rugosa
TATTTTTGGTATTTTTTTGGTATACGACACTTCTATGCTCTACACGTCGTGGACTTTGATGCCTATGACCTTCGGACACGATCGTAAAGAGGACGCCACAACGATAGTCACACACTTCTCACCCTCTTCTCCCAACGTAACTGTTAGGTTGTGTTACCCGTCGTGTAACTTGTGAAAAATATTCACCAGTCTTTGAACATTTATTGAGTACTTTCTTATCTCAATGCAATTTTGGTTCGTGTCGTAACAAAAAGAACACTTTAAGGTTTATTCAAACTACACAGTGTACCCTTCCAGTATCCGTAGTTTCAGGTGCTGCACATCTCGTATCTTCACAGCATATGGTTTTTTTATGGTTTTTATGGTCAGTAAAAACCAATACTGGGTGAGCTGCTCCTTCCGAGAGGTACCGCCATTCCTCCAAAGCCGACTTGATGGTCAGCAATTCCCTATCACCGACATCATAGTTCCAGCAAGATGGTGCACCACCACATTATGGGTGTCAGGTCCGAGCATTCCTAGATGAACAGTTTCCTGGAAAGTGGATTGGTTGTCGTGGGCCAGTTGAATGGCCCCCACGGTCTCCCGATCTGACCCCCTTAGACTTTTATCTTTGGGGTCATCTGAAGGCAATTGTCTATGTTGTGAAGGTACGAGATGTGCAGCACCTAAAACTACGGATACTGGAAGCCTGTGCTAGCTTTTCTCCTGCGGTGTTGCTATCAGTGTGTAAAGAGTGGGAGAAGAGGGTTGCATTGACAATCCAACACAATGGGCAGCACATTGAACACATTTTATTAGTGGTCAGAAACTTGTAAATAACTCATGAAAGAATAAAGTTACGTTAAAACCAAGCACACCATTGTTTTTCTTGTGAAGTTCCCAATAAGTTTGATGTGTCACATGACCCTCTTCCTATTGAAAAAACAAAAGTTGGATTCAAAATGGCCCACTTAAAAATGGCCGCCATGGTCACCACCCATCTTGAAAATTTTCCCCCCTCACATATACTAATGTGCCACAAACAGGAAGTTAATATCACCAACCATTCCCATTTTATTAAGGTGTATCCATATAACTGGCCCACCCTGAAGACTGTTAGTTGTGTGCAGATTAATGGAGAACAATGAATTATCTGAACTAGTTATATTGGCTTTTGTCAAACCTAGAGTTCCTCCAGAGGATGCTAAGGGTTCCTTATAATCACTGACCCCAATGATCTTTTTAGTAAAGGGTTTCTACCTATGTACGTTAGCATTTTTCCCATTGACCACTAATGTACCATAAGGGGTAGATAAATGTAGATATTAGCAAGGGTTCTTTGAGACCAGAAAGTAATTTGAAGGGTTCATTTAAATTAAAAAGGTTGAGAAAGCCTGGATCATGTTGTAGGATGAACACCAATCCATGTGAACCAAGAGTCATATAGCGCTTTAGGATTGCATACAGATTCACACTCCCAGTCTCCAAGCATCTCCCACTGCAAAGGTGATTCTCATTCCGAGTGGATATCAACACAGGTCTTGCCTCCCAGTCAAGGATCCATGCCCCAGATGATGTCATTTGTGATGAAACGTGTATAGCGGAGCCTGTTTTTACATCACCACACTTTACTGGAAGTAAACCCTAAGCTCAGATTTTTCACGAGAACGGGGATTTACATACAGCACTGTTCATTTTTTTAAAATCTGTAAGTGCAACACAATAAGGACTTTAATTTGGACATTTTTGTTTTATTCACCTTGTGATGTATGAATAGCACAGCACTAGAGCTGCATGATTAATCATTAAAACGCAATCTCGATTCAACCCCCTCACGATCCTAATCCGGCATTTCCAAGTGCAGAGCTGTTCTCTGCTCAGAGCTGTCAAAAAGAAAAAAAAAAAAAAAAACGCAAACTGGCAAATGTTTATCAACATTCCTCAGTGCTGAGATAACTATAATCATTGTATCATTTGGTATTTTAGATCAAAGGGATGAATTTTGGTCTGTAAATGAGGTCAGTTTAACCACTGAAAGACTAAGCCTTTTTCTGACATTTGTTGTTTACAAGTTAAAATCTGTATTTTTTGCTAGAAAATTACTTAGAACCTCCAAACATTATATATATATATATATATATATATATATATATATATATATATATATATATTTAGCAGAGACCCTAGGGAATAAAAAAGCGGTTGTTGCAATATTTTATGTCACACTGTATTTGTGCAGTGGTCTTTCAAACGCAATGTTTTGGGAAAAAATACACGTCAATGAATAAACAAAAACTAAATAGTAAAGTTAGCCCAATTTTTTTGTATAATGTGAAAGATGATGTTGTGCTGCGAGAATCGTGATCTTTATTCTAAGCAAAAAAAATTGTGATTCTCATTTTAGCCAGAATTGTGCAGCTCTATGTAGCACTGAGTTTATGTATATTGTTTTCTGTGAAGAGTCATCATAGCGTGCTAGCAGCTTACATTAATATTTTTCCCACAAGCACAGTTACTGTTTTGGGCTGTTGGTAACCCATATTTTAAATTTAATGATATGTAACAACATTAAGTTTACCATTTTTATTGGAAGGTTTAGTCTTTAGGTTTACTAATATGTATGCCCAGTTTTACATGAAGGATTTGGTTTATAGTTTTTTACTATAAAGCAATACGGTAGTAATTTGTCCAATTTTAATGGAACGCCAAACTGGCTTGCTTAAGACAAAGCAGAACCGTGGCATTTCATTCTTAGAGACAGGTCAGTTTACAGAGGATAGGTTTTCAAGTCTATGTTGGCACTTTCACACTCTGCTTTAACTTATCTAGCTTCCAATTAACAAAGGAGGAAGAGGATAGCATGAAAGCAAGTGAGTAGAAATGTCACTTGAACTACAATGGATGAGAATGTTGGTATGGCAAATGTCAGAAGCTTGTCTGGGATTACAAGCTAATGTAGCTGTCCGTCACAGATATATAAAACCTGACGAGGCAAGACCAGTGAAAGAACCTGCAAGAGAAACTGGAGAGGCGCACATGACAAGTTTGGCGGCACATGGCAACAGGCTCAAGAACATTGACAAGGCCTATTTACTGTTAAAGTTAGCAAGTTAAATATACAATCGGACCAACCATTCTACACAAACGTACCTAAGTAATCCCTATTGTTCAACAAAAGCTTAAAATTTTAATATCGTTATTATTACAAGTTTCCCATTTTTACTTATTTGTCAGCATTTCTGTGTACTTTTTTACAATGGATTCTAGAAGTTGTGAATCTTCCATTGCTTTTTCGCTGGTTACCACCAACATTCCATACTAATGAGAAAAACCCACACATATAGAGATTTTTAATGATTTATATTATAGTTTTAACTCTAATTATTCAAAGAATAACGCATAATAGTTCAAGGTAAATGCGTTTAAATAGTCAGGATAACACTACTTCATTGAATATGTCAACAGATAGTGACATAGCCAGTACAATTCCCCCCTGGAGGCCATGCCAGCTCTATCTTTTGCTTTTCTTCTATATTTACTTTTTATAGATGTCTTGACATGAAAGGTCCTCTTCGGATCTTCTCCAGTGGTGGGCATTTCTCAATGATGCAGATAGCCGTGCTCATGCTATAACGTGAAAATGGGGTACAGTCTTGATGCCCCCTCAGGGCAGTTCTATGACACTCTGCACTTACAGGATGAGTTACAGGATGTTCTCAGTCTTCCAGCTTGAATGGGGTGCCATTCAACCTGGAAGATTGAGAACATTTAGCCAGGAAAAAGAATTACTGCTGAGACAGCATCCGAAAGATAATGAGTATTGCAGACTCAGCTGTTTTTTTTTTCATTTTAAAAGGCTCCTGGGGCCCCAGTCAATGGATCTCTAGAGTTACTGTATACACTTACACCACATGGTAGATGAGGGGTGTATTAAATCCATTCATAACAAGAGTTTATGTTGCGTCATACTATGCTCTTTTGTTATTTTTAACTATGAAATGCACGCAGACCTTACTTCCCCATGGAAACTGCCACCCTTGAACAGATTCCCTTTGTAGAGGTAATTTCCTGACAGCTCCATGTCAGGGATCTCAGAGTCTGCGCTGACATGGAGCTCCTCAGGAAAGGAACATTTTGGTAAGTATTTGATATACAATTTTCCGTTTTCCTGACAGCTCCATGTCCGAGCAGACTCGAAAGTGGCTGACATGGAGCTCATCAAGAAAGGAAAATTGCTGTATGTATTTGATATAAACTTTTCCTTTTTAAAGTTACACCCCCATGAAATTAATCTCTACATTCTATTCCATGATTTTAACCCAATCTGCTGCAATCCTGGCTTTTCAGCCCAAAACATGCTGGTACGCAGATGTGGGGAGTTTAGGCAAGGGCCATTAAGGTAAGGTATTAGACTCTTGCAAATTGGTCTCCCCTATATTGTTAGTTAGACTTGCGCAGATCTATATATTTTGCATAGGTCCTGCTTAACCTTTCTTGGTCTGTCAAAATTTGCGGCCCGATCACAGCCTATTGTGTCCACTATCCTGGTACTTTTTACCACCCTCTGTGGGACTGCCCTATGATTCAAGGTTATTGGAAGCAAATAGTTCAATTTCTACATGATAAAATGGGCCATATCCCTAAACTCCAAGCAATGTCTGTTGGGTTTCTTTACAGATTCTGAAATTGACAAATTCACTACAGTTTTCTTGAGATTCTATGTACAGCGTGTAAACTGATAGAACGCACATAGATCCAAGCGCCCCTCCCCCACTTTGAGTTGTGGATGCAAGAGGTTAACAACACTCTTCGGTTTTATAAACACAGGGGCTGCCCCACCAAATACCCAAAGTTTAAAGATACACATAGGGGGTTGATAATAACACACTCCACTCCCCAACTGGATGGTGAGGTCTGGATTGCTGCCTGCATTCTATAAGGGTTCTTTAAAAAGTTTCCGCACTTTGTTAAACTCTATTAGGTATAAAAAAAAGTGCGGAAACATTTGAAGACCCCTCATATTTTATTTTGATTTATTATCCTCATCAATATTGCACTGTATTTGATTATATTTTATTGCATTTTGGTTGCATTATTCCTCTCAATTTAACTTAGACAACAATTTTTCACTTACAACTTGTATTGTCTTATCTGGACATTATGTATAAACCTATGTGTGTTACAAGACTGATATAACTTGTTATTTGGTTGAATAAATTTTTTTTTTGTTTCAATGTGCAAAAAGGCTACTGGGCCATGATTTTTGTAGTATAATTTTTTTTTTTACCCAAGTTAGGCTCTAAATATTTTTTTCAATGCCCAACCTGATTAAGGGTTCATGCACGCTAGGCAGCAGAAAAAATGCCAGAACTTCTGGCAAAAAAAAGCAGCATAAAAAAATGTTCCTATGGAACATATTGTACACGAAAAATGCTTACTTAAAAATGCTTGACGTGCCTAAATGCTGTGATTAGACACATCAAATGTTTTTTTCTGCCCGAAAGCCCTCTTAAAAACACACTTGCAAACTATAAACACCAAAATGTCCATTGACACATAGGCTAACATAGAGTTGCTTCTACAGGCCGAAAAAAGAAATGGCAAATGCCTGCATAAGCAGCAATTTTATTCCCAGTGTGCACGAGGCCTAAAAGGTGAGTTTTAAATATGTCTGAAGTTTAGATTTAAGGCTGGGTTCACACTAGTGCAAACTGGATGTGGATTTTTCACATCCAATTCGCAATAGCAGGAGATTGTGACTGGCTCTCTATGGAGTTCACACATCTCCAGAGCGGCTCCGGTGCGAAATTGCACAGGATTCCTGTGCATCTTTTGGTCCATTTCAGGTACGAATTCAGCCGAAATTTCGGGCTGAAATCGGACCTGAAATGGTGAACAGGGATGCACCGGACCCCTGCTGTGAGCCGAAGCATGCTCCAGTGTGAACCCAGCCTAAAAGAGAAGTCTGGGATTTTTTTTTCACAATCATACTTACCTAGGTGGACACAGCATCAGTCCGATGCTGCATCTGCCCCCCGCCGGGTCTAACACTGAGAACTGAGTGATCAAACACCACCCACCATTCTCACAGCTCCCTGAGCAGAGAGCTGGTGGCTGTCAGTCACAGCTCTCTGCTCTGCCCCCCCCCTTCCGCTCAATGGAGTGCTGGGGAGGTGTTTTGCTTGCATATATCTAGCAAGGTTACTTGCGGTAAAACCAAGCAAAACATTTGGGGGGTCGACGTGAACCTTGCTAGATAAGCGCAAGCAAAACATTCAACACAGGAGGGCTGGCTCAGTCTCTCTGTGGCTCACTAAGAGCCTGAGCTGGGTGCCAGTCCAGGCATATGGGCGGATCCTGACTTTATTGTCGCGATCTTGCCCGAGCCTGGACTGGCTCTGTGACGTCAGCTGACAGCGGGCTTCAGCATGATGTCTGCTGAAAATGGGTCACAGGAGTGCAGAAAGAGCTGCACTCCTGTGATCCATAGCAGTACACCTAAACAAGCTTTGGCTGTACTTCTCCTTTAAGGCTTGAACACCTTTAATTCAATTGAGAGCATTCAGTATATTTCTATAATAAAAACAACAAAAAGAGTATCTGTCACTATTCATGAGGTTTTGGGGCCCAGTAAAACCTGCTGCTTCCCTATATCTACCAACTTTGTGTGCTCACATCATTTCTGTTCTCTGTAAATCAGAATGTCACCTTCTTTCACATCTATTTATCTAATGTTTCACCCTTCACAAGGCATTATCGCTCCAAAGATTTCACAAAAAAAAAAAAAAAAATGTAATTATGACTTGCCTTCAGCTGACCCTGTTTTGTGGAGCATGTTTGCTCTAGGGAGATTAAAGCTGATTTTGAGGAAAAACTGCTTAATACACAGATGAAATACATATAAGGGAACTGCTTTATTTGCCAAAGGGTTTGTATTTCTTTGCAACTAGTCTTTAATATACACAGCTCTGCCACACAGAACAATTCTGTCTGACAGGGCAGAAGACCTGTTTTTTTCTGATTGTTGTAGTTCATAAGCACATATAGGTATCCTTCCCATCCAGTGACTGGACGGTGAAAGAAGAAGCAGCTTACAGATGAGGATATCTCTCTGTCACTCTTCTTTGATCTGCAGCACAACTGTTTGTGATGCTTTTCAGTCACCCAGTCTGGGCTCTGCTCTTTATATAATGCTTTATTCATGAATACAGAGAAGCATTATTTTGCGTATGTTATATCTACCAGGAATTCAACTTTAAAATTACAACTGTCAAACATATCCTGTGATATCATCCATTATTATTATCATTATACAGCATTTATATAGCGCCAACAGTTTACGCAGTGCTTTACAATGTAAAAGGGAGGCAATACAATTACAATACAATTAAATACAAGAGGATTAAGATGGCCCTGCTCAGAAGAGTTTACAATCTAATAGGTTGGGGCAGGTAGTACAAAAGGTTGTAACTGTGGGGAATGAGCTGATAGAAGTGGTAAAAGATTAGTTGGAGGTGTGATAGGCTTCCCTGAAGAGATGAGTTTTCAGGGATTGCCTGAAGGTAGCGAGAGTAGGAGTTAGCCGGACAGGTTGAGGTAGAAAGTTCCAGAGGATGGGAGAAGCTCTGGAGAAATCCTTGAGAAGAGCATGGCTTATAAAATATAAGTGTGTCACAGACCCCTAGTCAACCGCTAGGCTGAATTTCCTGATGCTGATCTTGGCAATAGTATGAATGACAGGTGCACTTTAACCTCGTTTTGCTTTGCCAATTGCTTCGGTATTCTTCACATTTATTAAAACATGTGTATAAAACAAATTATTTAGACATCTTCGCTTGTGATGCCTTTTTGTAAAACTTGTAGCTCTGACTGCTGTCAGATACCACTATGCTAATAATTGTAGATGCAGGGAATTACCATCACGCTCAGCTGGAATTCAGGAAGACAATTCCAACATTTATTCTCACAGGACCCTCCAGGAAGATACGTGCAAAAACATAATAAATATGCAGGAAATGCTGTGTGCCCCAATTAATATTTTCATTTTCAAGCCTTTGTGTTTCCATGCAGTTCTGATTAGATAATTACGGCTAATTGATGGATCTGCATTAAGTTCAGCTGCTATGAGACTAGAAAGAAAATGTCATCCACAACAGCCCTTGACAAGCAAAGAATAGCAGGAAATGTGAAGTGCACTTTGCATAATTACTTACATATATAATCTTCATTATTTGTTTGTTTTACCAGCTTTTAACAGATAAATACTGACTGTACCCAAGTGCAGAAACGTAAATGGGCAAATTGCGATTTAAAATGTGATTCTATGTAATCCCCACTTTGTGGCATTCAGTAGAAGTAGATGATGAGGGACTAAAGTATAATATGACTGTTCATTTTGTATGTTTATTGTACAAGTAATGCTGGAAAAATCGGAAAATGGGCCAAAAATCGGTCATTTGGACAGTTCCTTCGTTTTTCGGCCAGTTAATGGGCACAAATCAGTAATTGGTTGGGATGTTTTTGAGCCAAAAAAACGAAGGACAAGTTTTGAAATTTCGGCCGAACGAACGATAAATCAAAAGGTTAATGTGTTTCCCGTCCAAACTGTTTGCACTAGATATATGTAAAAAAACTAGCAAAAAAACAGATTCATGTATGTCCATTGAACGGTTTATCAGTCTGGCACTATCGTTTGCTCTCACAGCCGATTGTTCATTTTTCAAAAATGGATTCAGACAATTTTTCGTATAGTGCATGGCCAGCATAATGGGCCACCATATGCTGGCTTATTGAACTACTGCACATAAATGAATACAACACCTATGGGTAAATGCAGAAGGCTTTGACGATAATTTGCATAGTGCAATTTTTAAATCATTACTTTAAAATTAAGATTCCCAATACTTTATTATATACTGCCATAGGGACTTTGTGGAAGTGCCTTGTTTTAAGCTACTGGAATGCCAGTTTTCATACCTATCAAATTTGTCCAACAAAACACTGCAACTGGTGCCATATATGACATACATGTAGGTTATAGTAGACACACTGGGGTTGATTTACTAAATCTAGAGAGTGCAAAAACAGGTGCAGCTGTGCATGGTAGCCAATCAGCTTCTAGCTTCAGTTTGTTCAATTAAGCTTTAACGAAAAAAAAATGGAAGCTGATTGCTTTCTATGCAGGGCTGCAGCTGATTTTGCACACTCCAGCTTTAGTAAATCAACCCCACTATACTGAAGAATGACTAAACATTTCCAGAAAAAAAATAGCCCTTGCATGATGGTTTCATACATTTTTATTTTATGTTTTGCTTCTAGGAGATACTTTGCTCCCTGTTAAAACGATACTGACCCTAACAACTCTCTAACAACTTTTTAACCACTTCCGGACCACCGTACGTCGTTTGACGGCGGTACTTTGAAGTGGAATACCATTGTTATGGTAGCAGATAGCTACCATAACCCCGGTATCTTTTTTTTCAGCCAGCGATTCTGCGTATGATAAAAGTGGTCTTAGCGGCGGATTCGCCGCGAGATCACTTTTATCAGCGGCGGGAGGGGTGCCCCCCCCTCCCGCCGCTTTCCGGTCATCTCCGCCGCTTACCGTACCCGCCGGCAGTGGCGGAGAAGATCGAGTCCTTCCCCCCCAGTGTCAGTGAGCCGAGTGAGCGGCTGAAGCCGTTCACCCGGCTCCATAACATGGCTGGGCGGAAGCTACGTCACAAGTAGCTTCCGCCCAATGCTCTTAAAGGGGACATTTTTTTTCCCCTGCCATTTTTTTCAAAAAATTTTTTTTAATGCATTTTAGTGTAAAAATGAGATCTGAGGTCTTTTTGACCCCGGATCTCATATTTTGGAGGTCCTGGCATGCTTTTTTCTATTACAAGGAATGTTTACATTTCTTGTAATAGGAAAAAAAGTGATCAAATTTTTTTTTTAAAAAAAGAAAGTTGTAAAAATAAAAATTAAAAAGTAAAATACATAATTAAAAAAAAAAAAATTTTAAAGCGCACCGTCCTTGCGAGCTCGCACGCAGAAGCGAACGCATACGTAAGTCCCGCCCACATATGAAAACGGTGTGCAAACCACACATGTGAGGTATCGCCGCGATCGTTAGAGTGAGAGCAATAATTCTAGCCCTAGACCTCCTCTGTAACGCAAAAATGCTAACCTGTAGAATTTTTTAAACCCAGTTTTTCT
>BLSH010277625.1:2389028-2414927 GCA_018402905.1 Glandirana rugosa
CGAGTTTTTGTAGGGTTGGTTAATGACTAAACACGGGTAATTGACCGGCTTTTTGCTTCCTTGACAGGTTTACTGGCTAAAAACCGGCTAAAAAGCTAAAAAGGTCGTAATGAACATGTTATTTGTATGTTTTACTTGTCAGCATAATATGAAATCAGGGAGTAGTAGATGAAGATGACTTACGGTGTTTCACCCCTAATGTATCTTAGTGTAAAATTTAGCGTTAAACGGGTAAATGCAAAGACGTGAACCCATGTGAGTCATAAATAGACAATTTTCGACCATTTTGTTTGTTCCTTGACAAGCAAAGAATAGCAGGAAATGTGAAGTGCACTTTGCATAATTACTTACATATATAATCTTCATTATTTGTTTGTTTTACCAGCTTTTAACAGATAAATACTGAGTGTACCCAAGTGCAGAAACGTAAATGGGCAAATTGCGATTTAAAATGTGATTCTATGTAATCCCCACTTTGTGGCATTCAGTAGAAGTAGATGATGAGGGACTAAAGTATAATACGACTGTTCATTTTGTATGTTTATTGTACAAGTAATGCTGGAAAAATCGAAAAATCGGCCAAAAATCGGTCATTTGGACAGTTCCTTCGTTTTTCGGCCAGTTAATGGGCACAAATCAGTAATTGGTTGGGATGTTTTTGAGCTAAAAAACGAAGGACAAGTTTTGAAATTTCGGCCGAACAAACAATAAATCAAAAGGTTAATGTGTTTCCCGTCCAAACTGTTTGCACTAGGTATATGTAAAAAAACTAGCAAAAAAACAGATTCATGTATGCCCATTGAACGGTTTATCAGTCTGGCACTATCGTTTGCTCTCACAGCCGATTGTTCATTTTTCATAAATGGATTCAGCCAATTTTTCGTATAGTGCATGGCCAGCATAATGGGCCACCATATGCTGGCTTATTGAACTACTGCACATAAATGAATACAACACCTATGGGTAAATGCAAAAGACTTTGAAGATAATTTGCATAGTGCAATTTTTAAATCATTACTTTAAAATTCAGGTTCCCAATACTTTATTATATACTGCCATAGGGACTTTGTGGAAGTGCCTTGTTTTAAGCTACTGGAATGCCAGTTTTCATACCTATCAAATTTGTCCAACAAAACACTGCAACTGGTGCCATATATGACATACATGTATGTAAGGGTCCTTTCACACATACGGACCGTTCATTTCATCCGTTCAGTCACGTCAAAATGGATGAAGTATCCATCAGTTTTTCATCCGTTTTTCATCAGTGCTCATCAGTTTTCCATCAGTTTTTTCATCAGTTTTTTCATCCGTGGTCATCAGTTTTTCATCAGTTTTTTTTTTGCATCCACTACCAATGCAAAAACGGATGGAAAACTGACCGTTCGTCAGTTTACATCCGTTTTTCGTCCGATCCGTTTTTTTGACGGATGAAAAATAGGACTTTCATCCGTTCAAAAAAACGGATGCTGACGGAAGCGGGTGAAAACTGATGAAAATAGCTGATCATCAGTTGTCATCCGTTTTTCCATAGAGTTGCATTAATGTCCGTTTTTCATCCGTCAACGGATGGATGAAAAACGGACAAACGGTCCATGTGTGTGAAAGGGGCCTTATAGTAGACACACTGGGGTTGATTTACTAAATCTAGAGAGTGCAAAAACAGTTGCAGCTGTGCATGGTAGCCAATCAGCTTCTAGCTGATTGCTTTCTATGCAGGGCTGCAGCTGATTTTGCACACTCCAGCTTTAGTAAATCAACCCCACTATACTGAAGAATGACCAAAATTTCCAGAATAAATAGCCCTTGCATGATGGTTTCATACATTTTTATTTTATGTTTTGCTTTTAGGAGATACTTTGCTCCCTGTTAAAACGATACTGACCATAACAACTCTCTAACAACTTTTTAAACCAATCATTTCACTTCTCGGGTCTTCAGTTACAACATCTACTGACCTTAAAGAGGAAGTAAACCCACATGGGGTTTACTTCCTCTATGTTCCCCTATAAAGAAGAAGCATAATGGGCTACTATGCCCCTTCCGGGGCCGTGATCTCCGGCTCTGTGACTGGCCAGAGTCGCATGACGTCACTCCTGCGCATGCGCACGGGAACCGCCGGACACGTCACTATCTCCGTGAAGAAACGGTACGGAGGCTGTTTCTTCACTGCGCATGTGCCGAAATGACATCAGCACAGCTATTACACTGCATATCTCCTGAACCATACAGGTTTAGGAGATATGCAGGGCACCTACAGGTAAGCCTTATCATAGGCTTATCTGTAGGTTAAAGTGGTTTTCACGAGTTAACAACCACTTTAAAGTGGTTGTAAAGCCAGAAAGTTTTTTATCTTAATGCATTCTATGCATTAAGATGAAAAATCTTCTGTGTGTAGTAGCCCCCCTAATACTTACCTGAGCCCCATCTCTATCCAGCGAAGTACACGAGTGCCTCGGCCGTCTGGGACTCTCCCTCCTGATTGACTGAGATATAGCAGTGGAGCCATTGGCTCCTGCTGCTGTTAATCAAAGTCAATTGGCCAATGAGGAGAGAGAGGGGGCGGGACCGAACCGCAGCTCAGTGTCTGAATGGACACACAGAGATGTGGCTCAGCTCGGGTGTTCCCATAGCAAGCTGCATGCTGTGGGGGCACTTGACAGGAGGGAGGGGCCAGAGCACAGAAGAGGGACCCGAGAAGAGGAGGATCTGGGCTGCTCTGTGCAAAACCAACTGCACAGAGGAGGTAAGTATAACATGTTTGTTATTTTTAAAGAAAAAAAGAGACTTTAGTATCACTTGTCCAAACGATTGTCTACTCTGTCACTGATAAAACTGACATCATACAGGAAGATAAATCACAAAATAAGCTTTCTACTCCATTTTGAACTCAAGATTCAATACCCCAAACACCATCTACATCTCTGATTCAATAAAACAGAATGAAGTGTCTTCTCTACCCACCTCTTATTCTACTACCTACACTATAAATTATGATTTCTCAAACTTTTCTCATTTACTATTACTAGTACAATTTTACTACAATATTGCTTTGTGATTTCAAGCATGTCCTGATTGCATCCATTATTTAAGAGTTATCATTAGATTCTTCTACCTAAGCTAACTATTTACTTGTTACAAAACTAAAGCTGGGTACACATGGGCCGAATATTGAGATGCAACGGGTGGTTTAGAAAAAAACATGACACTCGGCCTGTGCGTATGACGGTCTGTCCGACAGAAGCCGGCAGTTTAGAAAACCAGCATCTGACCGACTCCTGATCAGCGCTCTCGGCCAATGGCAAAGATCGCTAATCCGAGTGTTCTGGGGGGGTCACAACAGATCATACAACAGATCATTGGGGGAGATCACTGAACAAACCTTGCATGGTTAGTACAGCGGTTCTGACCGGTGCTGACAGGTTTTTTTTTCATTCAAACCACGGGGTTGAAGGAAAAAAAGGAATAGTATGTAGCACATTAGGGTTGATTCTAAACATTAACTACTTTCAATTAACAATCTAGTTTCTTTGCTAACAAAGCTACATTTCATAAGCTTTTTGTATAACTTTAAAATGTGAAATTTACCTTTGCATTGTGCCCTAAAATGCAATTCATCTGCCAGGAGCAAGGAGAGTTAGTCTACTTTTCCACTATTGCGACCCCAAACGCGTGTGATTTAGGCCCCTTTCACACTGGGGCGTTTTTCAGGTGCTTTTGCGCTAAAAATAGCGCCCTTATAGCACCTGAAAAACACCCCCCCATCGACTTGTGTGAAAGCCTGAGTGCTTACACACTGGGGCAGTACACTTGCAGGACCTTGCAGCATCTTTGGGGTGGTGAGGTGAGTGGTGTATTTACCGCTCTTCCACTGCCCCTGCCATTGAAATCAATAGCAAGCGCTTCCGAAGCAGCTGCACACTGCCTCGGAAGTGCAGTACGCCAGCACTTTTAACCCCATGTGGTCGGGGTTAAAAGTGACGCACTCCCGTCTGCATAGCGGTGCCATTGCACCACTACAACAGCGGAAAAGCGCCGCTGAAGCTAGCGGCGCTTTACCACTACGCCCCAGTGTGAAAGTGCCCTTAGAGTGTGACTTTGGAGTGCGACTTTGATGCAACTTTAAGTGCAGCTTTGATCCAACTTTACACTCTCTGGATCAAAGTCACATCAAAAGTTGCGTCAAAGTAGTGCAGGCACCTTTTCAAAGTTGCTGATTTTCAAAGTCGCATAGATGGAAATGGGTGCCATTGAAATCAATGGCCCTTTGTTGGGCGACCTTATGTGCCCAAAATTGCATGACAAGTTGCACTAGTGCAAATGGAGCCTTAGTCCTATGTAAGTTCCAAATCACAACTGAGGAATCTCTCCCCACTTCCATGTGACAGTGCTGGAAATCTTGACAACCAATCGGCAAGCAGCAACAATATTACTCTGGAGAAATTAGAGTATAGTATTTTGCTCCTGACATAGAAAAAACAGATTTACTTTGAACTCATTGTGACAGCAAACCGATATTGCCCCAGAGATTATTCAGCCAAGGGCAATGGCCAGGCTCGAAAGCTCTAATGCATTGCAAGTGTCTTACTGCTAACCCTCTCCCAGCAAGAAAAAATTGACTGTGACCCTTTACTCTGACATCATATACCTCTATTTTACTGCCTGAGGCCATTGCACTGTTACCATATCAATCGCATCCATTAACTGCTGTTAGCCATCCTTAGCTTGGTGCATGTGTCTTATTCTTTGTGAAGAAAGAGCACCAGATATGACAGCATTGTGCTGCTGCTGCATAAGCTGGCCAGTGAATTGGAAAGTATTGGATTGGGGAAAGATGGAAATACATTTTCCTTTAAAATGAATTTGTCATTTAATAATCTCCTCAGTTAAGTTTTTCCTTCAAAGAGTGTTAAAGTAATCATGGGATCTGAGACATTTTTATTACATTTCACCCCTTGCATTAACAGTTTTTATTACATTGACAGGCAAATGACAGTGCTTATCAACCATTACTCCAACCCCACCTAAAAGCAAAATTTGCTTAGCTAAAATAATTAGTACTTTCACCTCCATGCCTATAATCTTATAGTGTTTTATGAAAGCTAAACTCAATTTCCTAAGTGAGTCTTAGAGTTACACAAACTCAATCAATGACCCTCAGTGTCACAATTTCCAAGCCCAAAACCAGCCATGAATGCAAATTAGTAGGCACAAATATGCAGAACATTTACTATATCCTCAAATTTACACTTCTGTTGGGCCATACATTTAGGGTTGCCACCTTTTCTTCAAGTCAAACCCGAACACTTTAGCGGCGCACAGCAATATTTTTTTTTATATAGTATACCCTATACATATATTTTGCAATTAAATAACATTTCTAATCATATGAAGTTAATCACAAGAGTCCACCTTTACATCAGAGTCCACAGAGTTCCCTTTTTACATCTGAATTCACAAAGTTCTCCTTTTTCATATGAATCCACAGAGTTCCCCTTTTACACATGAAACCACAGAGTTCCCCTTTTACATCTGAACTCGCAGAGTTCCCTTACACTGTAAGGGTGCACTCTGCAGACTCTGATGTAAGGAAGAGCTCTAGGGACTGTAACATAAGGGATGCTCTGGGAACCCTGATTTAATGGGAAACACTGTGGTGTAAAGGAGAACTCTGATGTAAGGGGTGCTCTGAGAACCTTGATTTACCTTAGTGTACTCACTCAGAAGCAGGAGAGAGAAGGGGGGAGACTTCAGTCACAGACTGGGGCGGATGGTGAGCTCACTCACCCCTTGGCAGTTAGCACCTCTCATCCTGATGCATCTGAGGCTGCTGAACTACAAATATCCGGCTCCCACTTTCCTTTTCTGAGGAGTGTGGGCAGACACAGAGGGGTAGGGGCAGAAGAAAAGGAAAGTGGGGGCCAGAAATTTGTAGTCCAGCAGCCTCAGATGCATCAGGATGAGAGGTGCTGACTGCCAAGGGGTGAGTGAGCTCATCATCCGTCCCAATCTGTGACTGAAGTCTCCCCCCTTCTGTCTCCTGTCTCTGAGTGAGTACACTAAGGTAAATCAAGGTTCTCAGAGCACCCCTTACATCAGAGTTCCATGTGGACACAGGGCAGCGTGAAAGAGAGTGTAACAGACACACTCAGCTTAGAAAACTGAAGCCAGAAACCCTGCTGGGAAGCCATAGTCCAGTCTGAATAATGTGTCCAGGTTT
Organism: Glandirana rugosa; assembly: GCA_018402905.1. Taxonomy (NCBI): domain Eukaryota; kingdom Metazoa; phylum Chordata; class Amphibia; order Anura; family Ranidae; genus Glandirana; species Glandirana rugosa. The sequence goes on from BLSH010277625.1 coordinate 2,395,249, forward strand.
CAGGCAGTATGAAACCCAGATGCATGATTCCAAACCTGAACTGTCTGGGTAAATACCGGCCAGGTGGCAACCCTACATAAATTGCTGCCTTTATATACTGCACATTTGAATGCTCCTTAATATACATGGAATACTTACAGCAGACATTTCTTGTATGGTATGGTATCATGTACAGTATCTTTTACAGTGGTTCTCAACTCCTATCCTCGGGACCCACTAACAGGCCAGGTTTGCAGGATAACTGAAATACATCACAGGTGATATCATTTGCTGCTCAGTGATTGTAGTATTCTAGTCTGCATCTCCCCAAGGTAATACTTAAAATCTGGCCTGTTGGTGGGTCCCGAGGACCGGAGTTGAGAACCACTGTTTTAGATCATGTACCTTTATAAACCTGAAAAGCCAAATTCTTTCTCAGGAGTGCAGTGAAAGGGAACAGAAAAAAGATTTCCTCCTCCGCTGCCTAATCTTCTACAGTGACACTGCCTGGTGCTATCAAGCAATTAAATGTGTTTTCCTTTTTTTCTGACCTTGATGTCTCATTTCGGGCAGAGCTCCCGATAAAAATGTCAGCAAGAAAATCAAAGTTTACTGTGTTTGTTCTGATTTTGTTCTTATTACTCATCGTGCTCCTCAGATCAATGAATCCTGAGCATTTCATCATGTTTGATTCATGTTTTTTTGATGGCTGGATGGAGATTTCACATTAAAACCAAGTCTCTTTGAAGGTTAGTGCAAACTACCCTGACACTTGCTCAGGTGAAAAGGAAACTTCTGAGCCATGTATTTGTAATATTATATAGAGCTAATAAGAACTGTTTTGGCTGTAAGTAAATGATTGAAATTTACTTTTACGTAGCACATAATATATTAATATAGCAGGTACAATGTTCTTCCATTTAGCAATTTAAATGGGAATTTTGAACACATGCATAACATATATATTTTTGGAAATGTTAAGCTAAATCTATTGTCTCTTTTATTATTGATATTGTAAATCGAAGAGCTTGATGCATGTACTATCTAACACCAGCAACCTAAAGCATGGTACATATGGGCCGAATATCGTCCGATTCAACAGAAACATTCGTCCCGTGTGTACATCAGCCTGTGTATGGCCAGCTTCTGTTGGGCAAGCATGCTGGAAAACCGGCATCCAATCAGCACTGTCAGCCAATGGCTGTGAACGCTGGCCAGTGTGTTCTGCTGGGGGGCATCCCCTTGACAGTGGATAGTTAGTACAGCGAGCTCCTCAGTTTTTCTTCATTCAGCCCGCTGGGTTGAACAAAAAAAAAAAGATAATAAATAATAAATGTAGCGCTTAAAAAAGAAAAGGATGACAGTGAATGTAACACAAGGTATGTGAATTCAATAAGTTCATAAACGTATAAAATTATGAAAAAAGTCCAATCCAATATTGTGCAAAAAACATTAAATATGATGGTTGTGGTAATTGAGTGCACTTTGTGACCTGTGCAAAGCAAAATACAAAGAGTCAATAAAAATAATAATGTTAATAATAATCTGAGGGTCCTTCAGATGTACAAAGGTCCGCTTCAGGGGCTGGCACACAATAAAGGTAGTAGTGATGCTTCAAGTGGCAAATATAGCGTTTGGAAACAATAAAGGTGTACGCTTACCAACTTGGTTGGGCTCACGTACCATACGGTACCGTGGGTCAATAATGCTTGTTGGGATGATATCCTAGATGGATCCCTCCTATTGCAGCCAGTGGGTCCTGATGATGAATGACCGTCCTGGAGGTCAATCTGCATCAAGGTGACAGCTCAACTTATTTGTCCAGAGAGTGAATTGGAAGCATCACTACTACCGTTATTATATTTATTGACTCTTTTTATTTTGCTTTGCACAGGTCACAAAGTGCACTCAATTACCACAACCATCGTATTTACAGTCAGGTCCATAAATATTGGGACATCGACACAATTGTAATCTTTTTGGCCCTATACACCACCACAATGGATTTGAAATGGAACAAACAAGATGTGCTTTAACTGCAGACTTTCAGCTTTAATTTGAGGGTATTTACATCCTAATCAGGTGAACGGTGTAGGAATTACAACAGTTTGTATATGTGCCTCACACTTTTTAAGGGACCAAAAGTAATGGGACAATTGGCTGCTCAGCTGTTCCATGGCCAGGTGTGTGTTATTCCCTCATTATCCCATTTACAAGGAGCAGATAAAAGGTCCAGAGTTCATTTCAAGAGTGCTATTTGCATTTTGAATATGATGCTGTCAACTCTCAATATGAGATCCAAAGAGCTGTCACTATCAGTGAAGCAAGCCATCATTAGGCTGAAAAAACAAAACAAACCCATCAGAGAGATAGCAATTAGGTGTGGCCAAATCAACTGTTTGGAACATCCTTAAAAAGAAAGAACGCACCGGTGAGCTCAGCAACACCAAAAGACCACGGAAAACAACTGTGGTGGATGACCAAAGAATTCTTTCCCTGGTGAAGAAAACACCCTTCACAACAGTTGGCCAGATCAAGAACACTCTCCAGGAGGTAGGTGTATGTGTGTCAAAGTCAACAATCAAGAGAAGACTGCACCAGAGTGAATACAGAGGGTTCACCACAAGATGTAAACCATTGGTGAGACTCAAAAAAAGGAAGGCCAGATTAGAGTTTGCCAAACAACATCTAAAAAAGCCTTCACAGTTCTGGAACAACATCCTATGTGTTCCCTAGGTGTGTTCTAACTGTGAGGGGGCTGGGCTACCAAGGGCATAAGAGATCTAACTGATCCCAGTGACAGGGATCAGTAGATGTCTTACATGCCCACTGACAGAGCGGGGAACCGCCGTGTTTGCATCGGCGGTTCACTGTTCTTTCCCTCTGGCGGGTCATTCAGAGTGCGGTGGGTACTCTGATTTGCGGAATGCAACTACACTGCCGCCGTACATATACAGTACGCGGTCGGGAAGTGGTTAAGCGCTAAATTTGTTATTTATTATTGTTTATGCACTATAGGTCTAATGATATGTTTGCAGGGCTGGTGCAAGGCTTTTTGACACCCTAGGCGAAACCTCATTTTGCCACCCTCTTTGGCTCTGCCTCTGACTCCTCCCCCTTTGCTCTGCCCATGTATTACGATGGAGGTGGCGAAGGTGGAGATTTTTGAAGCGCCTCTACCCATTTCTTTAGCCGTGGTCCACAGGCCCACACCTGTGTCTCTGGACCCGGCCTAAAGGCAAATAATGGCGGCACCGGCTCGCTTCCTCATGCCAGCCGTGGTCGCAGGTATATGGACAGGCTACGGTAGTATATAAACAGGCTGGGGTAGTATATAGACAGGCTAGGGTAGTATATAGACAGGCTAGGGTAGTATATAGACAGGCTGGGGTAGTATATAGACAGGCTGGCGTAGTATATGGACAGACTGGGGTAGTATATGGACAGGCTGGGGTAGTATATAGACAGGCTAGGGTAGTATATAGACAGGCTGGGGTAGTATATAGACATGCTGGAGCAGTATATAGACAGGCTGGGGTAGTATATAGACAAGCTAGGGTAGCATATAGACAGGCTGGGGTAGTATATAGACAGGCTGACGTAGTATATGGACACGCTGAGGTAGCATATAGACAGGCTGGGGTAGTATATAGACAGGCTGGGATAGTATATGGACAGGCTGGAGTAATATATGGGCAGGGGCTGGGCGCCCTGGGCAGAAGTGCGCCCTAGGCGGCCGCCTACTTCGCCTAGTGGTAGAGCCGGCCCTGTATGTTAGCTGCTCAATACTCTTTGCGCAATTGATTTTACGTTTTATTTAAAAAAAGATAGTGTGTACTGGGCATAAGGCAGTTAAAAAGAAAAAAGGGAAGTTTAACTTCCAACAAATAACCTCCTATATATAAAAGAATATAAAGAAATATAAAGAAAATGCCATTCTCTTTGAGTACATTAGCACACACATACACAAATATGCTCAAGTCACATCTTCCACAAATGGAGTAAAATATCACACTTTAATAGCACCAATGTGATTGGGTAAATCTAACAATGGTACTTTTTTATAACACACTTATTTACATTCATTAACTGTGGTTGCCCAATTTTGCAGATTTTGGGACAGTTCCTACTAGCTTAGATTATTTGATGTTTTGGTACAGCCTCATTGATCACTTAAAAAAGTGTTGGTGCTGAAAAGTCCTTTGAGTATAGCATAATCACCTTTCAGATATAAAATAAAATTAGTTGTATCATTAGATGAGCTCATCAAAGTGACCTTCAACAATCCAGTCATCAATTTGGAGTGTCTTTTGACCTATTTTTCCTAACTTTGCTGTGTTGATGCAGAAGTGAAAGTTAACTGCTTAAGAACCGTGCCTCTTTTTGAGATTTGGTGTTTACAAGTTAAAATCATTTTTTTTCTGCTATAAAATTACTTAGAACCCCCAAACATGTTATATATATATATATATATATATATATATATATATATATATATTTCTAACACCCTAGAGAATAAAATGGTGGTCGTTGCAATACTTTATGTCACACCGTATTTGCGCATCGGTCTTACAAACGCAATTTTTTTGGAAAAAAAATAAGACAACAGTAAATTTAGCCCATTTTTTCCATATTGTGAAAGATAATGTTACGCCAAGTAAATTGATACCCAACATGTCATGCTTCAAAATTGCACCCGTTCGTGGAATAGCAACAAACTTTGGCACTTAAAAATCTCCATCGGTGACATTTAAAAAAGTACACAGGTTACCAGTTTTGAGTTACAGAGGATGTCTAGTGCTAAAATTATTGCCCTTGCTCTAACAATCGCGGCGATACCTCACATGTGTGGCTTGAATACCGTTTTCATATGCGGGCGTGACTTACATATGCGTTCGCTTCTGCGCGCGAGCTCGGCGGGATGGGTCACTTTACAATTTTTTTTATTATTTATTTTACTTTTCATTTTTTTATTTTTACACTGTCCTTTTTTTTTTAAAAAAAAGATCACTTTTATTCCTATTACAAGGAATGTAAACATTCCTTGTAATAGAAAAAAAGCTTGTCAGGACCTCTTAAATTTGAGATCTGGGGTCAAAAAGACCTCAGATCTAATATTAACACTTAAATGCAATAAAAAAAAAAAAAAAATGACACTTGAAAAAAAATTCTCCTTTAAAAGCTTTGGGTGGAAGTGACGTTTCATGTCGCTTCCGCCCTGAAATGCTATGAAGCCAACTGGGGGCCATCTTCCCTTCAGTCGGCATCCAGGCATTGGGGCAGCAGGATTGGATCTGGTGATCTGATGACCGGTAAGGGCCGGGAGGGGGGCCCCTCTCCCGCCCCTGGATAAAAGTGATCTTGCGGCGAATCCGCCGCAGAGAACACTTTTATCTGAAAGAGGACCGCCCGCCGTTTTAAAAAATACCGGGGTTATGGTAACTATCTGTTACCATAGCAATGGTATTCAACGGCAGACACGGCGGGGGGTCCGGACATGGTTTAAAGATGTGGCTGTGCTGTCTGACGTAGGTACCTGGATCTCAAAACTGCGTGAAATTACAAATCATTTGGCGATTAAAATAGATCACGTATATGCATTTCAGCTGTGTATTTAGTAGTCTGGTGTTCAGCTTTAACCTGAGATAATATTTATCTTATTCAACTAGACAAGATGTAGAAACTTTAAAATCCCCACTTCTTCAGAACAAGGCACAAGTCAACAAAATGGCTCAAAGATATATAACGGGAAGCAGGATTACCCTGGATTGTCATCGTGGAAGATATCTGTAAAGGGGATTACTGGTAAACCCTAATTTGATTCTGTTCACCATGCCCAGTGACACCCTTGGTAAGGTTAAAATGAATATGAGTGGCAACATACAGGAGCTCCTTAGATAGGGGAGGTATAGACTTGTAAGGATCTGCAGATACTGAACAGTCTTGGGAAAATGATAGTTATGTAGCTGAAATATGTACAATTTTAAACCCAAAGGGATTGATAAAAAAACTGATATAAAAACAAATCAGGTGTTATTTCAGTACATGCCATGAATATTTGGCCAAAAAACCCACTGTGGACTGTTTTTTCATTAGTAATGAACTATGAAGCAGTCTAAATAATGCAAAACGTCATCAGTCCTTAATTTAATAAAGTAAGCTGCAATACATTCAACCAAACCATGTAATCAGCCATTCCTGAGCTAGAGGAACTATTTTCTTGTAATATATGTTTGTGTTCAATCCATGTCTCCGCTGTTTACAATTTAGTAAATTAGGACTTAAAAGTACGTCACAATTATATGTACTTTTATGACATAGTCAAAATCAAATTTGACTTGCAGCAATTTCACTGATTACTGCAATGCAGGTTACTGTGAGTTATGGTAATGAAGGAAGGATAATTGAACTGGCCTTTTCAATATTTTTTAAAGTATAACAAATAGAAAAAAATCATACTCAAAGTCTCATGCAACAATTCAGAGGGCTATTACTCTATTATGCACACCTGAGCAAAACCCTTGTTGCGCCTTAGGTCATAATGAAGTCATCAATCATTGTGTCAACCATGATAAAAGGTTTACCTTTTGTGGCTGGCTTGCCATAGTTAGGCAAACACTGTATAATGTGATTCATTTTACCAACTATTCTAAAAGGTTTTAAGCATCTCTATTGCTTTGGTTTCCTTAAAGGCATAGTTCACCTTTACCGAAAAAAAAACTGCCCATGCAGATAAAGGACATCTGTAGATGAAAACAAGCTATGCAGAATAATACCCACCCTATAGATGTAGGTCAGGGCGTAACTACCGCAAGGCAAAAAAGGTGTTTGCCTTGGGCGGCATCTTTAGGGGGGGGGGGGCGACTGTACTGGTATATTTTTTTTTTTTACTGGGATGGTGCCTGGTGCTGGTATTGTTTTTTAGAGTCGGCGGTCGGCTCTCTTGTAATAGCAATCAGAGCAGCTTACTAGCCCCTCGATTGCTATTTTAAAGGCAGGAGGGGACTCCCCCTCCCTCCCCCACCTTCCCACTGGGAGACCCAAGCGAGCTGGGATCGGCTGTTCGTAACAGTAAACCAAAATTAATGACATACCATCACTTCTGATTTACTCGGAAAACAATGACGCCAGTTTTTAAAAATCTAAAGCATTCAAAAACACAGATCTTGGTGTTTTGAATGCTTTTAAGTGCAGAGGCGTGATTTGGGGTCTTACATGATGTTTACATTCCTTGGGACAGCAATAAAAGTAAAAAAAAAATTAAAGCAACAGAGTAAAAATGAAAAAAAAATAATAAAATAAATTAATTTAAAAAATTTTAATGTGTCCCTGTCCTCCTTCCGTGTTCGCATGCAAAGGCATGCAAACAGCAATCGTCCCACACATGTGAGGTATCACTGCGTACGTCAGATAATGGCTTTATTTCAATCAGGGTGAATAAAAGTCAATGATTTTTTTTAAAAAAAATTAAAAAAATCAGATTTTTTAAAAATTTAAATCATATTTTTGTTATTTTTATCAAATGTATTTTAATAAAATGCTTTTGGAGTAAAAATCTATCTAAATATAATTTTCTATTTAAGATACATGAATGATTTAGTTTATTCAGCATGAAATGTAGCATGAGGCTGTCGATTCTGCAATATTTACATTTTTGGTAAACTCATTCAATGAATCCAAGCTCTGCAAGCTGAGACAGCATGCACTGCATTGATGCATTCACACAATTTTACAGTAACCATGAGATAAAACAAAGTTCAGGAATATTCCTTTATCCCATTGTTTTGCAACTCTATGTACACTACAAACTGTATGATTGAATTGGTTCTGATATCGCTGTTTTACTAACCTGACAGCTTATTATTCTAAATAGGAAACCTTCATTTTGTTTGCAAATATTAAAGATTCCAACTATCAGCAAGAATAAGTCCTCACATTTAAAGAGCGCCTGTTATTTCAGATCCATCATGGCAGCACCTGTTAGCGGGCATCCACTCACCTGCTGCTACCACATCCCTCACCTTTTTTTCACCTAATTTAAAAATTATGATTTAAATCAAGCCTTTTTACTAGTGATTTAAATTATGGTTTAAATTGTGACTTAAATCGACTTGATTGCAATTAAGGGTAACTATCCTTTATAATAAACTTAATCAAGGCATTACATCTCTTAACTCAGCAATTTACAGTGGTCTCTAGGAAAATAGCTAAATACACAATTCAAATATGTTTATTGCTTTCTGTAATTCAATTTTGTGATATGTGCACCACTTCTATAAGACAAAAACTGTCAGGTTACAAACTTATTCTAGGTTTAGCAGCACAGCTTTCTACAATGACTCCCTGCCTCCAGCCTCATCAATGGACAATGAATCAGCATCAACACTTCTGCCCAATAAGCAAGAACCTATAGCAGGAGGCATAGACCTGTACAAGCATGCAAATCACAAGAATGACTGGCCACAATTGCAAAACTTTTCTCTGATAAAACCATAGCCAATATTAATCAATATGTCTAACATAGGATCCAGCAAAAAGAACTAATTTCAAGCAGTATAACGTCATATTAACATTGCTGTTTTTTATTTTTTTGTCTGTTTGAGACAGTTAGGCTTAATTCACACATAGGAATCCGACTTGACATCCAAAATCCAAATTGAAAGCAATGGGAGCCGTCTTAATATACACTACTGAAGTCGCTCCGAGTTCAAGGTGACTTCAGAAAAGGTTCCTGTACTACTTTAAGGTGACTTCTATCCGACTTGTACCCATAGAATTCAATGGAAGTCGCCTCCAAGTTGGAACCCCCATCTATATTGAAGCGACTTTGAAGCGACTTTACAGGAAAAAGAAAATCATTTTTGAAGGCGACCCCCTCACTCCCTTGTCTGATTGGCCACAGGCAAAGTCGCCTGGCATGGAGTTGCATTGTAAGACCCCAAAGTTGCGCCAAAGTCGCGTTCAAATTGCCTAGCAAAGTAGTCCCCGTAGTCGGATCACCTAAGTGTGAACCAAGCCTAAGTGACTGCAAATATTGATAAAAACATATCGAAACAGTGACAAAAGAATTATAACTGGCATATTAGCTTAGTACATGAGGTGACCTTCTGCTGGCTTAAATCATACAATCATGTGTTAGTAAGATTTTACCACATTCACTAAGGAAAATTCCCTTGCAAACTGAACAACCTAAGTAAAAAACAAAATAATCCTTGTGCTCAGAACTAAAATATGTGATTAAATAATAAAGTGAAAATACATATATGTGTATCAGACTGGACTGCTGCACTTGGAATAAAGACAAAAAGAAATAATACAGAAAAAACAAGACTGCACTGTCCACTGACAATTATAAACTTTAAACATAAGCAAGTGACACTCTCCCAACTTATGATAAAGTTATATGGTGAAAAAACAATCAAAAAAATTGGTATCCCAATGCAGATATAAATGGGTGCATATGTGATTCTGATATCATGTGAATTACATTGATATTGAAAAGTTCAAAAAATGTGTCTATCAAACTCTTCTCAAATTGGTGAATAAACTTGCTTCAGAACAGGTGTGCTGGATTATTTGGGCCCAATTGATCCAGCACACCTGTTCTGAAGCAAGGCTGCTTTTGTGATCTGATCCATCTACTGTGAGGAGTCTCTGGTTCATTCCACGCTCTATATGATCTCTTATAACTTAAGGCCCGTACACACAGTGCGACGGTTCTACAAAAACGGTCTCGCAATAGCGACGATCATACAATGGAAGTTGGATGAGCAGACTAGAAAACTTTGGTTGTACAACAATGTTGTATCCTGTGTACAGAGAAGTTGGTCCAACAAGTTGTACGTGCAAAACACGCATGCTCAGAAGTCAGGAACGCTCAGAAGGTCCATTCTGGAAACCTACGTTCCTAATTCACAAATAAGATGCACCTGAACTTCCTCTTTATACGGTCGTAACACATCACCACGTTAGGCTTGGTCGTACGATCGCTTAGTGCACGTCAGTATGCGAGACACAACAGTCAACATACGATTTTGGACGTCTGGTCGTATGACCGTCGCATCGTGTGTACGAAGCTTTAGAGATCATGGATGTCCAGTAAGAGGCTAATTTTACACTTGGAGGATTTGAGTATCACTGCAAATTACTTTGATGTGTGCTTATTTAACAATTTGAGAAGAGTTTGATAGACACATTTTTTTAGCTTTTCAATATTAATGTTATTCACGTGATATCAGGATCACATATTGGAAGAGTTGGGAGAGTGTCACTTGCTTATATTTTACATTTATAATTGTCAGTGGACAGAGCAGTCTTGTTTTTTCTATATCAAAGTGAACAACCTATCTGCCTTTAGGAAATCAACGTCAGTATCTTCCATACAGGTATCTTTGTACCGTAGGAAAAACGTGAGAAGATATAAATCGCTCCCAAATTTACATAGTTACATAGTTAGTCAGGGTGAAAGAAGACACAAGTCCATCTAGTTCAACCAAAAAAAAAAAAACATTTATATATATATAACCAAATAATGCCATATACAATCCTTCACCCACAGTTGATCCAGAGGCAGGCAAAAAACCCCAGCAAAGCGTGATCCAATTTGCTAGAACGGGGGAAAAAATTCCTTCCTGATTCCCCGAGAGGCAATCAGATTCACCCTGGATCAACTTTACCTAAAATGTTAGTACCCAGTTATATTATTTACATTAAGGAAAGAATCCAGGCCTTTTTTAAAGCAATCAACCGTGCTGGACAAAACCACCTCTGGAGGGAGTCTATTCCACATTTTCACAGCTCTAACTGTGAAGAAACCTTTCTGTATTTGTAGATGAAATATTTTTTCCTCTAGACGTAAAGAGTGCCCCCTTGTCCTCTGTGATGACCTTAAAGTAAATAACTCAACACCAAGTTCACTATATGGACAACTTATGTATTTGTACATGTTGATCATATCCCCCCTTAATCTCCACTTCTCAAGAGAGAATAAATTCAGATCCTCTAATCTTTCCTCATAGCTAAGCTCCTCCATGCCTCTTATTAGTTTGGTTGCCCTTCTCTGCGCTTTCTCCAGTTCCCCTTTTTCCATAGTTTGAAGGGACTGTTCCTCTTTTGGAACCAAATTTTTCTTCTCTTTTTGTCTTCAGTTCTCTTTCATTTTGGTCTATATAAAATGACAACTACCAAAAGTGTTATACTGCAATAAACTTTTCACCAAACCTCTAAATTATAGCACTGATTATTTTGAAAATCCAGAATGAAGTAAATGAGTGGTGGAAAAAGCAGTTATGAGTTTAACCAATTTTGTCATATTATTTCTTCATGGCCCTTGTTACTTGGAGCGTGAAATAGCATGTCTTCATACTTTGTGCTAAAAGTATCCCTCTTTCCTATCTCAAAAACATGAGAGGTATGAACATGGTTTTTTTAAGGGACTCTAAAAGTGCAGTCCTAGTCATCTCTTAGCCCCACTCTTTTAAAAATAAACCATGCAAAACCATTTAAGAGAACCTATAGCATGTATCACCCTGTAATCAGTGGTGTATCATCCATGGGTGCAGGGTGTTCACTGAACACGGGCCCTGAGGGATGTGGGGCCCACTGTGCTCTGAACCACACTGCACCCATCGGTGATCTCTCCCTGGCTGACAGCCGGGGATGATTGGTGCGGTGTGGGCTTGCACACGGGCCCACCAATTTCATGATACGCCCCTGCCTGTAATCATTTAGTATCTAAAGTTGCCTTGTCTTTTATCCCAAATCTGCATTGCTAGAAGAATAACAATGTCAAAAAATAACACAGTCTAAAAAAATCTATTTACAGGGGCGCAAAATAAAGAGGTATACCACATAAAACAACATGTTTTAGCAATGTGCTTCAATCTAATGAAACAATACATTGAATATATTTAATTAATTCAACATATACGGTAATTCAAATACATGCACCTCTACAAATCTGCAGCGGATGTAGCCTACATAAACAACAAGTCTGCTCACACCTCCAGATCCTAGTTTCTCTCTGTAGTTCTGCTGATGATTCTAATTACTGAGAGATCAGTACTGCAGTGACAGGTGTTGCAGAAACATATCTTACGAAAAAATCTTACTGGAGGAGATTGGAAGCAATAACACATGGCAGCATTCCAGATGATAAGCTTGAATGAAAAAGCTGAAAATATAATGATTCAATTAGAGATGGTCTCTTCATTGCTTTCAAAAATTCACACAAAAGGAAAATAATGCAGTTTAGAAAATATATTTTCTGTAAATAAGCAAACGTATTGCCAAAGCTATACCTTTTTAGTGGCAAAAGAAACAAACCTTTTTGAAGCCATAGGCTCTTTTATCAGGCAATTACTGCTCAAGGTTGAAAGGACAATATATAATATATATATATATATATTCTACACAAGGATCTTGTGTGTACTAATAAAATATAAAGGAAAGAAATAGCTATACAAATGGTCGAGCATCAATGGTAATTGTTCACTAGAAGTAGGGTGTGAAAAAAGTAGACATTTAGTCCTATGTAACTTAAGCTGAACAAACTATGTAGTGTGATTCCTATTAATCACTTCAGCCCTGGAAGGATTTCCCACTTTAGGACCAGAGCACTTTTTGCGATTCGGCACTGCGTCGCTTTAACTGACAATTGCGCTGTCGTGTGACGCTGTACTCAAACAAAATTGACGGCCTTTTTTTCCCACACATAGAGCTTTCTTTTGGTGGTATTTTATCACCTCTGTGTCACTTCTGATCACCGCTATAAACAAAAAAAGAGCGACCATTTTGAAAAAAAAAAAACAATATTTTTTACTTATTACTATAATACATATCCAAAAAAAATATATAAAAAAACAAATTTATTCATCAGTTTTGGCCGATATATATACTCATATTTGTGATAAAAAAAATGCAAACGGCGTATATTAATTGGTTTGCGGAAAAGTTGCTACGTTTACAAACCATGAGAATTAATTTATGGCGTTTTTACTTTTTTTTACTAGTAATAGCGGTGATCTGCGATTTTTATTGGGACTGCGATATTGCGGCAGACATGGACATTTTTGACACTTTTTTGGGACCAATGACATATATACAACGATCAGATCTAAAAATAGCCACTGATTACTGTATTAATGGCAGTGAAAAGGTTAACTAGCAGGGGCAATCTAAGGGTCAACTGTGGCGTGTTCTAACTGTAGGGGGGGATGGGCTGGCAGGGGGATGAGAGATCTAACTGATCCCAAATACAGGAATCAGTAGATCTCTGTCATGCTGCCTGTCAGAACGGGAAACCGTCATGTTTACATCGGCGGCTCCCCGTTCCTCCTGTGTAGTAAGCGATCGCGGGTCGCTGAGTCCGCCTGAAATGCGGACACACTGAAGGAGCGCGCGGTGGGAACGAGAGTGCGGCAGTGCGCGCTCGTCCCCTAGCCGTGCTTGCGTGAACCGCTGTTTATAGACGCCGATTCACGGTACGCTGCCACTCTGCAGCAATATATCTACAGGACACGGTCCGGAAGTGGTTAAACCTAATTATCAAGTCAAAAATCTGAAAAAGAATTCCTACTGTTTTGGAGAGCTGCTAAAAATATTCATAAAAATATTTTTGAGTATGAAATTATTAATTTATTCAAATATCGTTTATATCTTTCAAGGTATTTTCTCTTTTAATTTTTTTTATTGGAATGTCAATGAAGGTGCAGTGCAGTTTGTACATTTGTTACAAAATTTGGGTCATTCAAGTCATGGGTGGTACAGTAAAATTATGTAAGATATCTTTTCTAAGGCTGGGTTCACACCCACATCCAATTCGCAGGACACTTGAAAACACATTGTTTTCAATGTGTCCGGTTCACATATGTGCGGTGCATTCGCACTCTGCATTGCACAGAAAACGTGTGCGTTTTTTGTGCAATGCGGTGTGCATTCCCAGCCCGTTGAGTTCAATGGGAGCGCATCTAACACGGAGATGCACTCTGCACTGAACGGGGATATTTTCCCCTGCTCGTGGCCCCTCCCCCATCTCTCCCCCCGCAGCTGCTGCACTGTGGGATCGGACAGGAGCCGCTCCACCCCTTCCCGGCAGCAGACAGGCTGGAATTCGCACCGGACAGGTGTGAATCCAGCCTCACTTCCAAAAAGAAAGCAAATAAAGTATAAAATTTAAATTAAATGTGTAACTTGTGTCAGTCCAAAATTATGGTGTTCTGCAAAAAACTAATTAGTGATCATAAAGTCCTAAAAATGAAGTGATAACTTCAAGCCTGTGACCATGCTCAGTGCTACTCAAAATACATTGATTATGGTGCAACATATGTGATTCATCTGTAAGATGTCATCCACATTGGTGTCTCCACACCCTCCAGGTAAGTGAACCCTCACTTTACGTCACACTCACCAGACAAGGTCGATTTCTTGGATTAATAAGAGAGTCAAATTGCACCAATGATCTCCAATAGTAGGTACGTTCAATATTTCAATCACCAAGAGCATCTAGGATTCTGTGCACCACTTCCAAATGCTCAAATAAAGGACATGTACAGTTGATAATGCATGAAGGAAAGGATCAAGAGCCTCTCATGGTGAAAGATAGCTCTATTAATAGAATCATTTAAAGCCAATGCACTTACATGTATAAAAATGACAGAGAACTCAACCAGGAAGCGCCTCTGTGTGTAATCAGCATGCGCTCCAACAAATGGGTGTGAAGTCCTGCCCTTTTTCTTTTTTAAACGCGTTTCATAATCAGTATGCAATGTCCTCCGGAGCAAGCACCAGCCGGCTTCACTCTGCTTTTTAATACCAGGCCGTATCGATATCACAGATGTACCTATCAATTATGTCCACTGTGCAAAACGCCCTCTTGTAAAGGTTAAAAAGAACAACTTAAAACAGCAATAGCTGAAATCTAGCTTCTCTGTCACCTGTAAAAATGTTATAATTCTACAACAGTATCAGAATTAGGCATGTATAAAAAATATAAAAACTTGAATTGTCTAAAAATATATGTATAATAATAAGACTAGTAATTAGAAATAAAACTATTCAAATCAATGTCTATATTCAGACCTTCAGGGTTCAGTGTCCCCAATTCTCATTCTTAGACACTGCTTTCCTCATATCTGTGCCCCAGGGACTCCCCATTTTATCCCACAAAAAACAATGCCATTGGATCCCTGTCAAGGTGTAACCTGAAGTGTTTGGAAGCACTGTTTGCGGAAACCTCTTTTTATGTCGTTCACATGTTCCCTAGCCTTACTCCCAGTTTCCTGGTTGTTCTTCCCACATACTGGAGCCCACAAAGGCACTCCAGTAGATAGATTACAGATACTTTTACAGGATATGAATTTGTCTATTTCATATTCAATCCGTGTGGTGTTGGATATGAAATAGGTAGTCTTCCTTTCTTGACACACCATTCTACAAACAATGTACCTGCCACATCTAAAAAATCACCTTCGAAAAAGGTGACCAGTTTTTAAAGCGGTAGTAAACCCGCTGCCAAAAAAAAAAATAAAAAAAAATCCTGCAAGACAATAGCATAATATGTTATTATGCATCGCATACTAACATATTATGAAATACTTACCTTAGAACGAGGCCCCCGATGCCCGAGTCGGTCAGCGCTAAGGACGCTGACATGTTGGTCCTCTTCTTTCTTCCGGGTACGCGGCTCCGGCGCTGTGAGTGGCCGGAGCCACGTGACGTCACTCCCGCGCATGCGCGCGGGAGCTCTTTGCTCCGGCAGCCAGCTCTGAGTTGCCGGATTTGCCTCGGCCGGATCGTCAGAGCGCATGCGCCGCTAATGTCAGCTGCTGCATGCAGGGCGAATATCTCCTAAACCATGCAGGTTTAGGAGATATTCTTTTTACCTACAGGTAAGCCTTATTATAGGCTTACCTGTAGGTAAAAACAGCTTTGGGGGTTTACTACCGCAAGGTTGGGTACATTGTCAACCAGCTTGTTCCTTAGAATAGGGACCTTTCTATACACCAACCATGGTCTTGCAGAGAGAATTTCTGCTAATGTCCTTTCCTTAAGCATTATGGGCCAATGTCTCTTTATTATGTTTTCCAATATCCTCTATTGCCAATTAATATCCATAATGAACACCATCCCATAGTCCCTGCTTTTCTTCTGCATGTCCTTTAGCAATTCTTTCCTATCCATAGATATCACTTGTCTTTACATCTTCAAGGAACGGGATATTGGCAACACTGGGTTCATATTTAGCTCCCTTGGCAACACCCTTTTTCTGTCTATAGAATTTTTTGTTGTGTGAAAAGAAATGACTGCCCATTGCTAGTTCCAGGACTCCCAATATAAACTATATTTGTTTACTTCTTAGGCCCGACTTACTATCTAATGCCCACTTGACCGCATCTAAAGCATCTGGCTGACTTATATTTGTATATAAGGAGTCCACGTCATAGCCAGAATGCAATCTTCCTTGATGGATACCTTTTGTAATATATTAATGAGATTTTTACTATTTCTCAGATAAGAATGATAATCATGTGCCAAAGGCTGCAAATAACAAACATAGTTCCAAAGTCTGCAGAACAAACTAACTATAGGTCTATCTGGGAGGGGTTAAGCTTATCCTTATGTATCTTGGATACCTGATAAATAATTGGTCATTTAGGTGCCTCCGCTACTAGGTATTTGGCTTCTTTTTTTATTAAAGGACTTGTAAAGGCAGAAGGTATATAGAATGCATTAAGATAAAAAAAAAAGTTTGTGTGAAGCAGCCCCCGCAGCAGGGGCGCCATTGGCTCCCACGACTGTCAATCAAATTCAGTCAGCCAATCGGGGACAGAAGGGGCGGGGCCATGTCAGAGCTCCATGTCTTAATGGATACACAGAGCTGTGACTCGGCTCAGGTGCCCCCATAGAAAGCTGCTGGCTGAGGGAGGGACGGACCAGGAGCAGCAAAGAGGGACTCGAGAAGAGGAGGATCTGGGCTACTCTGTGCAAAACCAAATAAACAGAGGAGGTAAGTATAACATTTTTGTTATTTTCTTTAAAAAAAATGAGCGTTTACTATCACTTTAAGAATACCATCTTTATGGACTTTTTTAAAATCATTTTATTAAAGTGATTGTAAATGATCACCCTGTAAAAAAACATTTTGTTTCAAATAGAAATGAAAGGCAAAACGTTTGTGTTTGGATATTTAAAAAAACTCTCTGATCTCAGCTGCATAAGAGCTGGGGTGAGGAGAAACAGCAGCACACGTATCTCCCCAGTGAATGGCTGGCCAGGGGGGAGGGGGCAAGTCTGATCACTGGAGGAGAGAAGGCTGTGTTTCCAGCATAGCTAGAGAACTGACCATGGTGTGTTCTTCTGACTAATGTGGTCAGTTTTTAATAGGAAAGCAGAGGGACTGGCAGGAACACCAGAGATCTAACACAAAGCAAGCAATACAAAAAGAACAGTACAAGTGCAAGTACATGGTACAGCATGCACATATCAGGAATAAGAAATGCTGGGTTTACATACTCTTTAAGTTTCCCTTTCTATTTATTGCTTGGATCACCAGGTAAAATTTAATATGTGTCCTTGGCCTCTTCTAATTTGTTTAACTCTCTCATAATCACTTTTATTCAAGACCATAATCCCTCCCCCTTTACTACTGATCATATAACCTATATTTTCCTATCTTATAGTTCCTTGACAGCAGCCATTACCCCCTTTTTTCCTCTGAAAGGGCCCACTGCAATACCGTTGATATAATTTTCCACCATAGGATTAAAAGTGGACTGATTCCTCAGACCACTATGTGTAAACTCAGAATCTAATTATTCTTTTGCTCCTTGTTTACATAATATTTTTTAGTATTACGTTTTCTCACAAATCTCTACATTAATTTATCCTTCCTTTTTTGAGCAAACTTTAACCGCTTGCCAACCGGCAGCTGCCATAATACAGCAGCAGGTTGGCTCATTCCCGCGAATCACGCCGGTTGCGGGAACGTATGGTGTGAGCATGTGTGGGGAGCGGGGCAGCCAATCGGTGGGTGGGGCGGACTCGATGTCCGCCGGCCACCCGTGATCGCTCTCGAGACACTGCAGAACAGGGATCTGTGTATGTAAACAAACAGATTCCTGTTCTGACAGGGGAGTTGAGTGAGATCATCTGTTCCCAGTGTTTAGAAACACCACAGACGGAACACATTTAACCCCTTGATCGCCCCTAGTGTTAACCCCTTCCCTACCAGGGACATTTACACAGTAATCAGTAGCTATTTTTAGCTCTGATCGCTGTATAACGGTCATTGGTCCAAAAAAAGCCGCCATTACTAGTAAAAAAAAAATTAAAAAAATGATATGCCATAAATCTATTCCCATTGTTTGTAGACACGGTAACTTTTGCGCAAACCAATCAATATACGCTTATTGGGATTTTTTATACCAAAATATATTTTTTATTTTTATTGTATTTTTGGAGGCGTTGATTCCCCATAAAAATCCTATTTTTTTTTTTACCTTGCACACCCCTACATCCTCTGTACCTCTTTCTTCTTCTCTTGTAAACCATTGGGGGGCCTCTTGCTGTTCCTCTCTGGGAAACCTGTTGAAGTTTCTGAGGGCCTCTCCTGTTCCCCCCCCCCCTCTCCAGTTTGGAACATATCTCCCTCTCCCATTGCTCCTGTAATTCTGACTTTCTCTCCAAGGGGGTTCCCTGAAGACCCTCCTTTGAAAATCCCCACTATGCATGTTGTATTCCCTACTAGGTATGTCCAGATATTCCTGTCACAGAGGTTGGAACTTATTCTGTGTGGGAAAAGAGTACTGCAG
The DNA here is from genome assembly GCA_018402905.1 of Glandirana rugosa. Taxonomy (NCBI): domain Eukaryota; kingdom Metazoa; phylum Chordata; class Amphibia; order Anura; family Ranidae; genus Glandirana; species Glandirana rugosa. Next base: position 2,414,037 of record BLSH010277625.1, read on the forward strand.
TGTATCCTTTTACCATCTACTGTATACTGCGGATTACCTTCCCTCCTCTGAAGTTGAGATTCTCCTCTAGTTGTAGTAAGTCCCACACTTCTACTATCTCATGTGGATGTCTCCTAATGCCTTCATTTTTGTTCTGGGTTTTTAATGTAGCATGTACAACACTCCTAGTTATGTCTTCCCTTTCTACAGAGGAAGCTTTTGAATCAGTAACTACTTCCCCCTCATCCCTTATCCGACTGCCACTTGTAAAGTGTTTTTGGTTTATAATAATTAGTATCCCTATGATATTTCTTTAACTTTTTGTTCCTGGTGTCACTTCCTGTTTTTTATCTCTCTGTCATTTTCATACATGTAAGTGTATCAGCTTTTAATTATTCTAATAATAAAATGTTCTTTCACCAAAATAGGCTCTTCTCTCTTTCATGCATTTACCAACTGTACCTCGACTTTATGTGAGCGTTTTGAAGTAGTGCACAGGATCCTAAATGCTCTTGGCAATTTGAATATTGAACATACCTACTATGGGAGATCATTGGCACAATTTGATTCTCTTGTTAATCCAACAATTCAATCTCCTAATTGTTCTCTTAGTTTAACACGGTTACTAGAGGGTATCATCCATACAAGTTATAAGTTTAACGGTTCTCGTAAATCCTAGGACACGTGATGAAGTTTTGCGAGTGTATTTCAGCTCCATGTCAACCATTTACGTACTTTCTCTCTTCTCGGATAAAACCACTTTCTTGTAAAATAATAATCTTATTAATTTTCGACTATGTGAATGTACATACTTTTACTGTCTCTCTATTTTTTGTCCTTCACTGTGGTCCTTGTTTTTCAATTTCTTTATAGTATCCCTATGATTAATAATATTTGGTTTTTGTGAAATGT
>BLSH010277625.1:2415272-2468108 GCA_018402905.1 Glandirana rugosa
CCTGTCCCTCGGTCTTGTGTCCCTAAAGTCGGTCTTGTGTCCCTAATATCGGTCCTGTGTCCCTATAATCGGTCCTGTGTCCCTATAATCGGTCCTGTGTCTCTATAATCGGTCCTGTGTCCCTATAATCGGTCTTGTGTCCCTAAAATCGGTCCTGTGTCCCTATAATCGGTCCTGTGAAGCACAGAACGGCTCTTAGAAGCAGCACAGCTCTGTTTAATGTGAAACTACCTTACTCATCCCTTATGTGTTTTGGCTACAGTCTCTGTGTCCTGGCTAAAATCCCTGTGCCCTGGCATTAATATCCCTGTGTCCTGGCTAATATCTCTGTGTCCTGGCTAATATCTCTGTGTCCTGGCTAATATCCCTGTGTCCTGGCTAAAATCCCTGTGTTCTGGCTAATATCCCTGTGTCCTGGCTAATATCTCTGTGTCCTGGCTAATATCCCTGTGTCCTGGCTAATATCCCTGTGTCCTGGCTATAATCCCTGTGTTCTGGCTGAAATCCCTGTGTTCTGGCTCCCTGTCCCTGTGTTCTGGCTGCTGCATTTCCCACCCTAGGCTTATACGCGGGTCAATAAGTTTTCCCATATTTTTTGGGCAAAAGTAGGAGGTCGGCTTATACACGGGTCGACTTATACACGAGTATATATGGTACTACCTCCATTTATTAATTTAAAGTTGACCAGTTTCACCATATCTGAATTTATAATAAAAGAGGACAGCAGAATTGGTTTGTCAATTCTAGTGTGTGTGAAATTCTAATGATGTGGAATAGGAAACGTCAAGATCTTTGGCCTTGAAAACGTAAAAAGAAAATGATATGGTTACCAATAAAATGCCTACTTAGATACACTTTTTTAAATACTGAAACATATTAAGACAGACCTGTAACGGGCCTAAATCTGGCCACACACACATATAGGCTGAACAGAAAAAATGGATTTACAGCACAGATGGAAAAATCCCCATATGAGGCTAATTGTATTTTGACAGCCAGTCTTGCCAGCTGTCAAAATACCTGAATGGTGCCTGCATCTGGTTAGATGCACCTGCTGTTTGAACTACAATTTTCTACCTGATTTGTCAGTTGAGGGATGTCAGGCCGGATGTGGCCAACAGAATCACCCACTGAGCAAATTTCAGTTAGTTCTCCAGGAACTGGCTGAAATTCAAACAGTGTATGGCCAACTTTAGTAGTGGACAGTCAATGTAGGAGAAGTATCTTTATAAAAAGGAAGACCTAGAATTTGGAAGTTTGGCTGAAGTTTTGAAACTGACCTTTTTAGATTTAAAAAAAATTAAATATCATTATGGTGATATTACAGATGATATAATAAAATAATTGTAAATAACGCGCTTTGTATTTTCATGCTGAATAGTCCCCTGTCCCTTTAAGCACAATCCCTCTTTAGCTTCTTTTTACATTTCTGTTGCTAAGTTCACCAATTTGAGGAAAGGCAAATTATATGCAAGGTATACGCTGCAGCTAGAGTCTTGTGCTGAAATTTACTAAAGTACATATTCTGAACAAGCAGTAAAAGCACTTTAAAACAAACCTTATTTCACCTTTGTAGCTAAAGAGAATTGTGGAGAAATTCATCTGTAAATTTCACCTTTAAAAAAAAAAGAATGCACATCTTTTTTTGCAGATAAAAATTGTAAATGTATTATTTTTTTTATAACTAGGAGCCTGGAAAGCATTGCACCCACGATCAGCATGCCTCCTGCAGACTTGTCAATGTATCTGTCTGCTTGTACCTCGTATGTATAGGCAGATAAACACTGACAGGAACAATCAATGGAACTCCAGAGCACTCAGCAGTGGCCTTGTAGTTCATTGAGAACTACAAACTGACAGCCGCAAAAGTTGCTGGTACTTGTAGTTTCCCATTCACAGAACTCTATGAATGAATGACATGGCCGGGTTGGTGAAGCCTTCCCAAAGGTGAACATTTCCTTTAAAGCTCAAAGTAGAGACACTGAAATCTGAACTAATTTCCTCTTTATTATAGAAGGCTAACAAACTGCAAAGATGTTTCTCTCCACAGAAAGTAAACGCATAGAAGGAGTTTCTAAGACCCCTTTTACAGGTTTCAGGTTGACCTAATTGGAAGTTTCATGTTAGCCTTTGGACAGATGCTTGTAAATGGATTTTTGTCTGTTTACATTCAATTCGCTCTGAGTAAATCCAAGCTTATAAATAAAAAAAATTCTGCATCCTTTTCCATTAGAAACCAACGGAAACCTGGTTTCAGAGTTTCTGTTGTGATCTTTGATGAAATTTGAGAATCAGTTACCTTTCAGTACATTCAGCTACAGAGATAAGTGTTTTAAAGCTCTTTTACTGCTTGCCTGCCTGAGGTCAGCACTGGCAGCCTACATATTTCTCTTATGATGGTTTTTCCTTAATGGGATCTGGCACAGAAAAAAATGTAGCCCCATAAAGCTTCTGATTCATTGTTCAACTCCCAAACCACATATTAGTACCAGGGCATGGACATCACTGAACAGGTGCAACTAGGAAGCAGTATGAGGAATGGAAGTCAGATAATGGTTTTGGCTGATAAATACTTTTAAGACAAGTATTTGCATCAGTATAGGGTCCCCTTAGGAGGCTGTACTAATGTAATGCTCTAAATGTGCCCTACCATTGGTCCATTTCAGCAACATTTTTAAAAAATATATAGAGTACTGTCTTCATTATATGGCACATGCAGTAACAAATACCAGGTCACGTTCCACACATTTTTCCACTTTAAAATGGCTTCCAATTTAGATATAGTATTCACAGTGCAGTAGAGGAATATAACCATTGCACCAATGTGTTAAGCAAGGTGTGATATTTGAAAGTGACACTTGGCAGTGGCAGTTTGAGCGGAATTTGAACGAATATGAGGATATGGGGGGTATCCATCTTGCTCAGTGAAACGCGGCCTGCTGGCAGCACCTGAGCTGTTTAGATCTATTATTAAACACTAGGAACAATACACAACCATAAATCAAGAGCCTAAAATTTGTCGATGCAGCAGAGTGCCTGCTCTGCATCATTTGTATATTGCTTGCAATGCTTGCAGAAAGATGATATAGGACAGACTGAGATGAGAAGACACAATTTGTGATCACTGTCTGAGATTTCAATCTAATGCTGATTAGTGGGGTTTTAAAATAAGAAATATTTATTGCAATTGCTACAAAAAAATCCTATATCAAGAGCTGAATTCTTGTCTCTGGCAAAGAAACCTAAAAAAAAGTTATTTGTTAGTGTTAAGTTCAAATAAAAAACGCATACAATGTTGATATAAATGGCTGCCACTGGGCATACACATATATGTGGCAGCATGGCAGTGGGCCTTATTGTCATGTTGCACATACAGTATATGTGTACAGCAAGTACCACTGTTTTCTGCTGGGGGTGCACTCACTCACTGCCCACAGCACTGTGACCGCACTGTCACTGGCAGCTCACAGTCACTGTTTACAACTGTTAGTGTAGCCCACTGGTAAGAGGTTAAAGTGGTACTAAACCCAGGACCCTGCATTTACTATATCTGGTCTCCGACAGTACACAGAACATGGAAATGCAATCGTTTTCATCAGCAGTTAAAGAAGTCTTGTGTGTCAGTGTCTGGTTAAAGCTTGTAGGAGGAGTTTTCATTCTCCTGTGATTGTCCTAGGACTCCTGACCCTCTGTCTGGACAGCGCTTATTGGCCCTGTGCTGATCACATGCACTCTGCCAAGAAAAAAAAACTCTGTAGCAATACACACCTAACTGAGCATGTGCAGCTTGTCCCCTAGCCTCTGTACTATCAGGGGATAGTTTGGGGACTGTGGAAGAAGGGGAGGAACAGAGACGACAGGATCAAACAGCCTTTTTACATAATGCAGAGGATTAACCCCTTAGGTTCCACAGTGTGTATAACAAGCATGCTTTACTGCATATACTGACTGATTTTACTGTTTTGGGTTTAGTAACACTAATCTAATTAGAGCCAAAATGAACAACAAGCCTCCAAGAAATCTTTCTGACATTGTCCTTTCAAATTCTTGGCTCCTATTTTTTAAGAAGTCAGACTGCCTGTTTTAACCTTGTAAATGCCTCCCAACCTCGTTGCCACTGTGTGCATTGCACGTGATTGCAATGCAGTTGTGGCGCGGCCCCACTCTAAGGCAGTACTGCCTGCTGAACTCAATGGGGGGATAACTTTTGCTGCGTCATGTGTACACGCCTAGCCACTTGTCTTTGTAGGGAGGGGCGTTTGGGAGCAGTAAAAATGTGGCACAACTGGCCCTTATTGTGTTCAGTAAAACTGCACTAGAGAGGGAGCTAAAGGAGCCACATGTTAATATTTGAATGGAATATTTGCAAAATAAATGATATATTGCTGTATACTGCTGATGCCATAGTTCTAGTTTTCTACAACACAGTTTCAAAGATGTGCCAGTGCTGACCATGAGGTGACTGGCAATCATATTAATACTGTTGTAATGAATATGCACAGCTGGGATTCATCCGTTTTCATGTCTGGAGACCCTGGCAAATCACTACAATAGCTGGGCCTCAGGCTTGTTGGGTTCAATTTCTGGCTCGCTGTTGGTTGGCAGGAGTAGTGATGGCAGCATTACTCCCAGTCAAAGTGGGAATGCGGTATTGGCTTTAGGGCTTCTGGAGGAGACATTTTATTTATTGGGTGACTGTAGGCAAACAGCTACAGTTAAAGCTGAAGTACATATGTATGAACTGTCTTACCTAGAAATCTATTTGTGTCTTTATTTAGCCAGTGTTTTGATCCAGGCTCTGCTGCCAGGTAGGTGGCATCACTCTGCTTTACTTAAAACTAAATCTATCAATTTAAATGTATCCCGAAACAGGTACATTCAAGGCAGGCTGTGAATGATAACTGTAATGGTTGCTTATGCCTTCATCTAAACTCTCAGGCTGCTGTCATAACTGATCACACTTGCAGCACCATGGCAAATACAGATCAAACCCTTCTTTTATTTTCTCCCTTTTGGTACATTAAATATATCAATAAAAAGCATTTTGTTATTGCTGCACGATTAATCGTATTAAAATCGCAATCTCGATTCACCCCCCCTGCGATCTCCATCAGGCATTACCTCGATTTTCAGTGCAGGTAAGAGTCCAACTTGCGGGGCGACTCAGCGCGACTTGACTGTAATAGAAGTCAATACAAGTCGTCTGAAGTCTCCCCAGGAATCTTTTTCTAAAGTCGGAGCCACTTGAGTCTCTCCTATCTGAGCAGACTGCCAAGTCTGGGCAGAGAGCCAAGTTAAGTTGATAAAAGAAGTAAAAAGATACTATGTTTCAAATGATCAAAGGGTTGAACTCCCGTGTATAGAAGAGTTTGGTTTAACCATTTAAAGACTAAATCTTTTCTGACATTTGCTGCTTACAAGTAAAAATCCAGTATTTTCTGCTAGAAAATTACTTAGAACCCCCAAACATTATATATATTTCTTTATAACAGAGACCCTAGAGAATAAGATGGCGGCTGTTGCAATATTTTATGTCACACGGTATTTGTGCAGCGGTTTTTCAAACGCAATTTATTTTGGAAAAATTGTACTTTCAAAAAACAACTAAACAGTGCTGTTAGCCCAATTTTTTTGTATATATAAGATGTTACGCCGCGAGAATCGTGAGAGAATCGTGATGTTTATTATAAGCAAAAAAATTGTGATTCCTATTTTAGTCAGAATCGTGCAGCTCTAATACCTACTGACCCTGCCAGAATCCTTGTGAGCAGAAATCTTCACTTTCGACTGCAGTGATGACAAAATTCGAAGACGCAGGATGAAATATTTTTCCTCAACAAATTTTTAACAGTAAATGTGGTTTTCATTCAGGAAAGTCTACTCATCCAAAAGTAAAATATTAAAAGCAAATTAAGCCTCAAAGTACTTTTGGAGTACTTGCATCATCAAGTCATCAAATGCACTGATCAGAATTTTCATATGAATGTTCATGCAAGCGTTTGTTTCGAGGTCCCACTAGTGTACTTCCAGCTTTATAGTGGTTTTTATGTCTTGCCATTGAAGGACAGGCAGGCTTTGCTCCCAGCACAGCCAGAAAACTGACCCAGCTCTGAAGGATGCACTTCTATGCCTAGTGAGGTCAGTTTGAAATAGGAAAGCAGGGGGACTGGCAGGATCACCAGTTAATAACAGATTTATGGGTGCTTCCACCTTCACGCATCACAGCTCTGCCCGGTGCCCCTGTGTCTGTGCCTTATAAAAAAATGCAGCTATATACCTGTTTCAGAGTGCCGATTGGCGCTCACGTGACCCGCCTCTCTCAGCCTGACAGCTGTAGGGGCGGGGCCGAGGATCCCCCCACTGATGTTAGTCAGGAGGTGTGGAGGAGAGGCGACGGGTCACATGAGCGCCAATTGGTGCTCTGAAACAGGTATATAGCTGCAATATTTTTATAAGGAACAGACACATGAATAAACCGAGAAGCTAGTGTAAATTTAACCCTAATTTCAGCAGCAGGAGGGGAGGGGGACAGGCACGGACACAGAACTGACAGGCAGAGAGGGAGAGGATGGAGGAGAGGACAGAGGAGAGAGCAGATGACGGAGGCACGTAAACTGGCCATGGTGTCAGGGCTCAGCAGCCCTGATATACCGTGGTCAGTTTACAAAGGGGAGGGCAGAACCAGGCAGGATCAGCCAAGTATTTCATGTGATATGGGGGGCTAAATTACACAGCACAAGCACTGTGCTGTATAACATGCTTTAAAGGAACAGGATCTTTAATTATAATCACTGGGTATTTCACATGAAGGAAGAAGTACAGGGAGAGGGAAACTTTTTAACGCATGCACATGGTACAACATACACATATCAGGAATTTGAAATGTTGGGGTAACATACACTTATTTCACAAGGAATCCTTAAAATCAAAAGGTCCAAGTCACACTACAATTATAATAGTACCTTTTTTAATAGAATGTGCAAATTATGAATACATTTTAAAAAATCAGCAAATATTAGACTGACTATGTAAAACTTGTAAAGTTGACAATGTATTTGTGACTGTTACAGCCTGTTTGGCAAAATGCCTTTACTCGAAAGCAGTTTATGATGGTACGTCCAACCATTACAAAAAGAGGCTAAACTAGCATCCAGTAAATTTAGTATGCCTGGAGCATGGTATGTAGCATATTTCTGGTCTCTGCCTAATTCGGGCTTCCTTTAAAACAATTTATCATCTTCATCTAAAGGAGCCATCACAAAGCACATAAAAAAAATGCTGCAAGTGATAATTTTAATGCCTAGATAAAAGAGATAGAACCAAAGGGAAAAGGAAGAGTGCCGATGAAAGATGCGGCAGAAGAGAGGAGAGGACCAGATGAGAACTATAAAGGCTCCTTTGGAGTCTGGTACAAATACACAGGGACGTTTTGTTTGCACAGACATCTTCCGAGCTATGAAAACAAAGCACAGATTTTCTAATATTATTCTGGTCACCACCATTCACATGCTGAGCATCGGGGAAAAAAAGAAGAAGCTGCAATACCACAGAGAGAACAAGATAAAATTTTAGCCTTAGAATGTACCCATATACGGTACACAAAGAAGTCTGGATAACAGAAGAAGAAGAAAAAAACAACTGGCTGATACATATAACATAAATAGGAAGGGGGGAATACCGCGCTTAATTCCTATGAAAGCAGCAGCCTAATACACAATCAGTATATCATAAGTCTATATTAGATGAAGGGCTGCTCTAATCGAGAAGATGAACCAGGTCCTTAACCACTTGCCGACCGCCGATCGGCATCTGACGGCGGCAAAGTGGCTCGTTCCCGCAAATCGCCGTCATACGACGGCGGCTGCGGGAACGTGTATAGTGAGCGCGCGCGCGCCGCCAGAGGCGCGCCCGTGCGCTCACTGTGTCCAGGGGGGGCCAGGGAGCGGGTGCGGCGGCTTCGATTGCCGCCGGCCACCCGCGATGCCCCCCCGGAGCGAATGAGCGGAGGTCCGTGTATGTAAACACGGACCTCCGCTCTGTGTGAGGGGGAAGGGCTGTGATCACAGTCTTCCTTTACGTGGAGGCTGTGACCACTTCCCTTCCCCAGATAGTGCAGTCCCCCCACAGTTACAACACGCCCAGGGAACATAGTTAACCCTTAGCGCGCCCCCTGCAGGTTAACCCCTTCACTGCCAATGGCATTTACACAGTAATCAGTGCATTTTTATAGCACTGATCGCTGTATAAATGCCAATGGTCCCAAAAAAGTGTCAAAACGTTCCGACATGTCCGCTGCAATATTGCAGTACCGCAAAAAATCGCAGATCGCCGCCATTTTTAGTAAAAAATAAAAAAAAATTAAAAACCCCAAAAATGAATTCTCATCATCCGTAAACGCGACCACTTTTGCGCAAACCAATCAATAAACGCCGATTGCGATTTTTTTTTTATCGCAAATATGAGGAAGAATATAAATCGGCCAAAAACGGTGAAAAAAAATGTTTTTTTATATTTTTTTTTTTTGGATTTGTATTTTAGGAAAAAGTAAGAAATTTGGGTTTTTTTGCAAAATTGTCGCTCTTCTTTTGTTTATAGCGGCGATCAGAAATGACGCAGCGGTGATCAAATACCACCAAAAGAAAGCTCTGTTTGTGGGAAAAAAAGGACGCAAATTTCGTTTGGGTACAACGTCGCACGACCGCGCAATTGTCAGTTAAAGCGACGCAGCGCCGAATCGCAAAAAGGGCTCCGGTCCTAAAGCTGGAAATCCTTCCGGTCCTTAAGTGGTTAAATCAAAAAGTCCAAAAAGGTAACAGGTACAGAGATAAAAAGAAAATGGCAGCTGATCAAAGCTTACCCCATGTTAGCTGAGTCTGGGGGGGCGCGCTGACGTCACCGTCGCTATACTGGGTACCCAAGGGACACGTTTTACCGGCTCTATACGCAAATTCGTTTTGACTCTGTGAGTAGTTTTTTATTGTTTCTTGAATAAAAAGTTATACAGTATTATGCTATGCAAGTTTTTCTTTTTATATTGACTGATCCGATCGGTACCACTGACCAGGGGGATTCTGACAATAGAAAGCATTGGACCCATTCCTGCACCCCTGGAGGGGGTTGGGCTACTTGCCTTATTGTTTAATCTATCTGGTAAGCCTCCTGTATGTCGGTGTTGGACCACACAGCATGTTTACTCAGCACCTTGGGTGATCACGATTACGCATAGAAGTTTGCCTATGAATTGATATAGTCATTGGAATTACCAGACTCAGCTAACATGGATTAAGCTTTGATCAGCTGCCATTTACTTTTTATCTCTGGATCTGTTACCTTTTCTGACTTTTTGATTTAAGGACCTGGTTCATCTTCTCGATTAGCGTAGCCCTTCATCTAATATGATACATATATCACCAACAACTATATAACTAAGCAGGAACACAGATCTTTGCCTTCCCCTAGTCAAAGCATCTCCCTCACAGTTAATAAGCACAGCTTAGGCATACATTTAACCCTTTGATCGCCCCTGATGTTAACCCCTTCCTTGTCATTGTCATTAGTACAGTGAGAGTGCTTTTTTTTTAGCACTGATCACTGAATTAGTGTCACTGGTCCCCAAAAAGTGTCAAAGGTGTCAGGTGTCCGATTTGTCTGCTGCAATATCGCAGTCCCGCTATAAGTCACTGATCACCGCCATTACTAGTAAAAAAAAATAATAATAAAAAATAAATAAATAAAAATATCCCATTGTTTGTAGATGCTATAACTTTTGCACAAACCAATGAATATACGCTTGTTGGGATTTTTTTAACCAAAAATATGTAGCAGAATACATATTGGCCTAAATTGATGAAGAAATTAGATTTTTTACATTTTTTCTTAGATATGTTTTATAGCAGAAAGTAAAAAATATTTTTTTTTCAAAATTGTCTGCCTTTTTTCATTTATAGCACAGAGGTGAACAAATACTACCAAAATAAATCTCTATTTGTGGGAAAAAAGGACAAAAACTTTATTTGGGAAGAGTGTCGCATGACTGCGCAATTGTCAGTTAAAATAATGCAGTGCCGTATCCCAAAAAACGGCCTGTCATGAAAGGGGTAAATCTTCTGGAGCTGAAGTGGTTAAAGGAAACCTTTATTAAGGACAATATACAGGCCCAAATAAAGGAAATAAAATTAAGCTATCTATTAATCTCCCATAAATGAATAATGTACGACAGCAGTTACCACGTTAATAATTTAAGCCAAGGAGTGCTCTCCATGAACAAATGATTGATTCTCCTAATCTCCCAGCACACACAGCCTAGATCACATGGTTTCTGGCTACCAATCAATAGACAATTCAAAATATAATGTATCCAATAGAAAAGACCCCATCTGAAAGTCAAATACGAGGCTCTCTCAGATTCATAGATAAATTAAAAAAATGATATCCAGAAGCAGGGTTAATAACTTAACACACACTAATAAATGCCATTAATCAGATCTCTTTTACATGTATAACTACATCTATGATTTCCCCTTTCATTTGCAACTCACAGTATCTCACAAAAGTGAGTACACCCCTCACATTTTTGTAAATATTTTATTATATCTTTTCATGTGACAACACTGAAGAAATGACACTTTGCTACAATGTAAAGTAGTGAGTGTACAGCTTGTATAATAGTGTAATATTGTGTAATAGTATAATTTGCTGTCCCCTCAAAATAACTCAGCACACAGCCATTAATGTCTAAACCGCTGGCAACAAAAGTGAAGTACACCCCTAAGTGAAAATGTCCAAATTGAGCCCAATTAGCCATTTTCCTTCCCCGATGTCATGTGACTTATTTGTGTTACAAGGCCTTAGGTGTGAATGGGGAGCAGGTGTGTTAAAATTTTGTGTTATCGCTCTCACTCTCGTCTACTGGAAGTTCAACATGGCACCTCATGGCAAAGAACTCTCTGAGGATCTGAAAAAAATAATTGTTGCTCTACATAAAGATGGCCTAGCCTATAAGGAGATTGCCAAGACCCTGAAACTGAGTTGCAGCACCGTGGCCAAGTTTAACAGGACAGGTTCCACTCAGAACAGGCCTCGCCATGGTCGGCCAAAGAAGTTGAATGCACATGCTCAACGTCATATCCAAACGTTGTCTTTGGGAAATAGACATATGAGTGCTGCCAGCATTGCTGCAGAGGTTGAAGGGGTGGGGGGTCAGCCTGTCAGTGCTCAGACCATACGCCGCACACTGCATCAAATTGGTCTGCATGGCTGTCATCCCAGAAGGAAGCCTATTGTAAAGATGATGCACAAGAAAGCCCACAAACAGTTTGCTGAAGACAAGCAGACCAAGCATGTGGATTACTAGAACCATGTCTTGTGGTCTGATGAGACCAAGATAAACTTATTTGGTTCAGATGGTGTCAAGCATGTGTGGCAGCAACCAGGTGAGGAGTACAAAGACAAGTGTGTCTTGCCTACAGTCAAGCATGGTGGTGGGAGTGTCATGGTCTGGGGCTGCATGAGTGCTGCCAGCACTGGGGAGTTACAGTATATTGAGGGAACCATGAATGCCAACATGTACTGTGACATACTGATGCAGATCATGATCCCCTCCCTTCAAAGACTGGGCCACAGGGCAGTATTCCAACATGATATCGACCCCAAACACCCCTTCAAAATGACTGATGTTTTGCTAAAGAAGCTGAGGGTAAAGGTAATGGACTGGCCAAGCATGGCTCCAGACCTAAACCCTATTGAGCATCTGTGGGGCATCCTCAAAATGGAAGGTGGAGGAGCGCAAGGTCTCTAACATCCACCGGCTCCGTGATGTCATCATGAAGGAGTGGAAGAGGACTCCCATGGCAACCCGTAATTCTCTGGTGAACTCCATGCCCAAAAGGGTTAAGGCAGTGCTGGAAAATAATGGTGGCCACACACAATATTGACACTTTGGGCCAATTTGGACATTTTCATTTAGGGGTGTACTCACTTTTGTTGCCAGTGGTTTAGAAATGAATGGCTGTGTGTTGAGTTATTTTGAGGGGACAGCAAATTTACACTGTTATACAAGCTGTAGACTCACTACTTTACATTGTAGCAAAGTGTAATTTCTTCAGTGTTGTCACATGAAAGGATATAATAAAATATTTACAAAAATGTCAGGGGTGTACTCACTTTTGTGAGATATTGTACATAGCCCTCATACTTGGAAATCTAGTCCACTTCATAAAGCCCCAGGGTAATGTAAATACAATGCTTGCAAATGACATGCATTAGCAGCATATTATGCAATAAGTACAATTCTCATAATAGAGCTTCCTATGACAATAAAATGTTATTTTCAGCTGTGTGTTTGCATTGCTATCAAAGCATTTCTTTGTATCCAGTAGTAAGCATTCAGTCACCCTGACTATAACAGATATAACCTTCCTTAGAGAATATGCCAGCTGCAGCCTAGAGGGTTCTGTTACTACCACTAGAGCAATTAATCTGGTTAAGATAATAGCAGAGTCGGCAGAAATCACATCCACCTGCTTAGGTTAGACTGTCAGCTCTCCAAAGCAGCATAACATAAGTTCATTTTTACAGGGGATTGGGGAATCTGTCACAAAATGCATCTATGGCTCCAGAAGACATTCTGTTAGCAGATGAAAGCCTCCTTCCGTTCATTATCATTATATGTACAGTGTGTTTTATACCATGGTACTCTGCCAAGAAAAACAGGACGAAAACACATTCATAATAATAACAGCTGTCTACTTAGGTTTTTTAATGCCAGTACCTAAAGCTTACTAAAAGTGCATTCACTTAATGAAATAATGCCAATCCTTCGTTCAATTCATATTTAAAACTTAGCTTCACTCATCTCCCTTAATCCTGGATATAGTAATTCTGGATGAATGTAAAAGATTTCATGCAGTCTGCTGGGAAACTAAAAGCAGTATGTCTAGCTTGCACTGGTAATACGCAGGGTGTGCAGTAAGCATTAAATACTGGTTCTTAGCAGAGCATATACTGCATATTACTGCAGAATCCCTGTAAGTACTAAACATATTTTTGATGGCCAGAAAAATAAAAACACCTGCTTGGTACCATGATGGACCATCTCTGTCCCTGATAACAACTGTCATACCTTATGGCAGTGACTCCGCAATGGGTCTGCAGTGTTCAAGCCAACCAGGCAGACTTTGGTACATCTCCCAACTGCTCAAGGCTGCTCAGTCAATGCAACCTTCCACCAATGCATTTTATGCCATAAGTCTACCAATATGTTCATGCAGTCAGAATTAGAATTGCTGGACTAGATTGCATTGTTCAGACATCAACAGTCAAGTAATGACATTCAGTAACCCACTGCAGGAAGAGTACCTTGGTTAGTTATGGTAAATTGACTAGAGTTTGGCCATTATGTTTATTGACCTTGGGACACTACCCATGTGGAGATCATTTTGGTGAGGTGTCCTGTTTTCTAGTTCATTTATTGTACACTGTAGAGACAGCTAATCCTTAAAGTGAAAAATAATTATGTGGTTTTAGCAGCATACCTGGTAAAAATACCTTGCATGCCACAATTCAAGCCCTGAATGGGAAAGCACAAAGGAAATGTAGGCACAGAATAGTCTACATCACCAACCTCATCTCAAAATATTACTAAAACTGTCCTCTTCCCATGACCTCCTACTGTCTAGCCCCCTTCTCATCTCCTCCCATACTCAACTTCAGGGCTTCTAATGGGCCTCCTTCTTGCCCCTGGAACTCTCTACTCCAATCTGTCTGGCTATCTCCTACTCTGTCAAGCAATCCATGAAAACATTCTCTTCAGGGAGGCCTATTCCACCTAATAAACTGTCATTTTACTTTCTTCATCAGCTCATCCCTGACAGTTATTACCTTGTGTATCACTTGAACCTCCCTTTTAGATTCTCTCTCATAAGAAGGACCCTATGAACCCTCTTGTATTGAACAGTATTGTAAATGTACTGCCCTCCCTTTATTTTTTAAACTGCTGTGCAAGCTGTTGGCACTATATAAAGTATGTATAATAATAATCATAATAAAAGTGAATGCAAGTGTGGGTCCACACTGCAGAAGCAGTTTATCTACTTTACTATTTAGAAGAGAAATGGCTCTTTGTCGAAGTCATGTCTTGGCTACTGCCAAGAGTGACATCATTTCCGCTTTTTGCATTCTCCGTTGGCCTTGGTTTTATGCCAGGCTAATTGCAGAGAGCTAAGTGGTATCAGCTGATCATCAAAGCAATACTATCATCCCAGATGTTGCCTACTATACAGAATAGTAGTTATATTTCTTCAATAACTGTACACTTGCCAAGTCAGCTATTAAATCAAATATGTGCTTTATGGTATGCATTTTTTATTGAGTTACAAAACACTCAATGTTCTGCAATGTTTACCAGACAGTGCTTTGCCTACCATCAAGCTAGGTACATCTCTGGCCTAAGGCTGCACAAAGCCCAGGATATGAAGCAATGTTAGTGGCATAGGGCAGGGGGTAATACTACACTGGTAACCTGTTAGCAGCCACTGAATGATTTTAAAAGGACTTTTTCATGCTGTATATGCAAAGCTCTGTAGTAAATTCAGCATAAGATTACTGCATTGTACTAGTGAACGGTTATGAAGCAATGCCACCAGCATCAACTTCCCCTCTATTTTGGCAGCATTGCAATATCCCTGGAAACCTAGCAGTTCTCAAAGAAAAATGCCAGCCCTCGGTTCTCATAAAGCTCTCAGATATTGTGCAGCTCTCAAATCCCTTTCAACTAACTTGAGGTTCTCAGAATACAGGCCTATACAAGTCTTTGAGGACTCACTGCACAGGTGTGGCAAAAGCACTGAGGCCTCGTTCACACTATGTGGTTGATTTACTAAAACTGGAGAGTGAAAAATCTGGTGCAGCTCTGCATAGAAACCAATCAGCTTCCAGGTTTTATTGTCAAAGCTTAAATGAAGAAGCTGAGGTTAGAAGCTGATTGGCTACCATGCTCAGCTGCACCAGATTTTGTACTCTCCAGGTTTAGTAAATAAACCTCTATGATAGGGGTAGGCAACCTGCGGCCCTCCAGCTGTTGCAGAACTACAAGTCCCATCATGCCTCTGGGAGTAATTGTAACTGCCAGGCTTGCAATGCCTCATGGGAAATGTAGTTCGACAACAGCTGGAGGGCCGCAGGTTGCCTACCCCTGCTCTAGGTCCTTTGAGTTAACCTGCATACATCAATGCAGGCTCAGCACAAGGGCATGTAGAAAGCAACTGTTTTCTATGTACCTGTTTCACATCACAACGTTGCATTGAGGTGGGTTGTGGTGCACCTCAGCACACTGCATCTCACCCACCACAGTGCATCTATGCGTTGTGATGCAAATGCTTAAATTTTGGGACACTTTACTAAAGTTTTAAAAAAAAGAATGAAAAGGTAAACAGTGCCTTCCATTGTAAAGAAGCAAATAACTGCCCCTATACAACAAACACCCTGAAGAGGATTTCTGCCAGAGAGGCTGTAAAATTCAGAGTGGGCCATGGTTGTTCTACCGAAATAAGTAACTAGTTAGATGGGGAAGTTAATGTAGATCACTTCATAAGAGCTAAGGCAGGTAGGTTAGTATTGGTTTAGTTTAAGATACAAAGAGTTTTACTTTATGTGCTACTATGTCTTAAAGCACATAGCTGTGTAATGGATACAAAAAACGTTCCCTATAGGTTTGTTGAGTGCAAGAGCAGAAATTGTGACTCATAGGGCCCGGTGCAAAGAACAACTTTTCACTGAGGCTGAGCCTATTTATTACAGAAGAAAACAAATGCTAACAAATAGCTATCTGCAAGTGAGAAAATGGCTCCAGAATAGTCAGGTATAGAACAGCAGATCTGTATTTAATTCTAAATGGTAGTACGCACAATCCATTTTATAATCTGCTAATAGTATGCTAACAGGATCCTGCCATTAAATGCATAATATGGTGCAATCTAAATGATGCTGTAATTGGCCTGCAGGGCTATATTTTATTGAGTATAATGGTGTCTACAATACAAATCACACTTGTTGCAGTTTCCTGAATTCTCATAAAAAGAGAACCATGGGATTTCAAAGGCTTTTTTTTTTTTTTTTTATACATGATAACGTCTCTTTATTGCAGACCATTTAAAAGGAATCACAAAATATTACAAATCTTCCAACACCAATGAATCACCTTAATGTTGCTCTAAAGAAGAAATATGGTAGCATATAAAATGAGACCACTAATTTTAACAGTAGCTATTTTGTGTGCAGATTTTTTTTTTGATTCCAATTTGTTTGAGAATATACCATTCACAGACTAATAAATCACTGGGGGGAATAGAGCACCACAGTCCTACAGGCACAAAAATAAGTTTGAAAATACTCTAGAGCAGGGCTGGATTTACTATTATGAAGAATAGGCAAACAATTATACAGACAGCTTTCCCCTGAATAATTAGTGGTCATGTATTTTTTCGCATCATCAGTAGAAATAGTCATCTCATACACAGTTCTTTTTAAAATATTATCACAGTAATCTAAATCAAGTTAGAATAAAAAAATAAAATGTAAAAGAGGTGGTTCTAGCAGAGGGGTGTTACTTAGGGCAGTTGTTCTCAACCCTGTCCTCGAGTACCCCCAACAGGCCATGTTTGCCAGTTTTCCTTTATCTTACATATGTTCTTAAAATCAGAGTCAATGGCTTGGAATTTTGGACAGCTATTTTATCTAAGAGAAATTCCCAAAACATGGCCTGTTGGAGGTACTTGAGGACAGGGTTGAGAACCACTGACTTAGGGCACCCAAAACTGTGTACCTCCAGTGATGAAAATATGGTCCTGCTCAAGAAGCTTATTGAGCATATGACACAAGAAAACACAGCTCATGAGTTGCCAGTTTTTCAGCAGAAGTGAAAGTACAGAGTGCCCTAAAGATCAGGGTTCCTAGGCTCTCTAGAAGACATGCACAGCTATGTGCACCAGGTGCTTAAAATTCATCTATATTACTACCTTAGGTATTCTACAGTGGCCACAGAAGTTCCAAATATGTGGTCATTTTGTTCTAATATCATTAAAGTTTTTTTTTTTCACTTTCAACATATTTACGGACTGTGTCAAGGGGCATTGGCCTTGAGATAAAGGCATCAATTTGACATAGCTTGAGACACTTGAGGTCATCCACAATTCTTTAACAGGTGCATTACACCTGCAGTTAAAAGAATTATGGCCAAAGCATGTTGGGCATATTGCTCATGGGGGTCACAGGAGTGCACTTACTGTTGCACTTCTGTGACCGAGAATCATCCAACAGCGAGCTAAAGTCTGTTGTCAGCTGACGTCATAGCGCCGCTACAGTCTGTGGATGTATTCCGACAATAATTTGAGATCCATTCAGATGCCTGATCAGCAGCTGGCTCTCCAGTGAGTGCTGGAAGGTTAGAGCACAGAGTGGTGACTGACAGTCATTGCTCTGAGCTAGAGCGGCACGATTCTGGCCAAAATGAGAATCACAATTTTTTTGCTTATAATAAAGATCACGATTCTCTCATGATTCTTGTGGTGTAACATCTTACATATACAAAAAAATTGGGCCAACAGCACTGTTAAGTTTTTTTTTTTCAAAGTGTCATTTTTCCCAAAAAATTGCGTATGAAAGACCGCTGTGCAAATACTGTGTGACATAAAATATTGAAACACCCGCCATCTTATTCTCTAGTGTCTCTGCTAAAAAAAATATATAATGTTTGGGGGTTCTAAGTCATTTTCTAGCAGAAAATACTGGATTTTTACTTGTAAGCAACAAATGTCAGAAAAGATTTAGTCTTTAAATGGTTAAACTAAACTCTTCTATACACGGGAGTTCAACCCTTTGATCATTTGAAACATAGTATCTTTTTACTTCTTTTATCAACAATGACCTCAGACTTGGCAGTCTGCCCAGATAGGATTGACTCAAGTTGCCCCCAAAAAGATTCCTGGGGAGACTTCAGGCAACTTGCATTGACTTCTATTACAGTGAAGTCGCGCTGAGCCGCCCCGCAAGTTGGACTCCATTAACTGCACTGAAAATCACGGTAATATGTGATGGAAACCGCTCTTGACCGGCTCTGTGACATCAGCCCGCTGTCTGCTGAAAGTGGCGATTGAACTGCACTCCTGTGATGCACAGGAGAAGTACTTTTCATTTAAAGCCGGTGCCGCAGTTATACAGGTAAGTGTGGATGTTCTTTTTTTTCACTTCCTGCGCTTCTCCTTTAACCTCTTGTTAACATGCCTTTGACCTGCTTCAGGTGGGTTTTGCATTCCCATAGACTTGCATTGTAATGCAAAACCCATTTGAAGTGAACCAAAGCCCATTAACAGAGGGCCTTGTGTTTTATCTGAATGCCTAACACCCTGATAACACACCATTGTATTTACAGCAGGGTTGGAATTCTGTAACCTGAAGCAAATCATTAATAATGTAACAGAATCAACATCACATATTGTGATCTGATTGTATGGCACGGAAGGCAAAGAGCACTGTCTATAAAGTCTGATATACATAAGAAGGAAAGCATAATATGATAATAGGTCTACCCATAGACACAACACAATGCCCTGAAGAAAAAGGACATTTTGTCTCAAACCAATGTCCATCTAGAAAGATTATGGACAGATTGTGTATATAAAATATATTTTTATCAATTAGTGTTGCCAGTTAAATTGACCTATGTGGTTTCAATTTTGTGGCTGTTTTCCATTAGAGGAACAATATTTTCACATATCTTTTTTAAAGCGGATATAAAAACACAAAAATGCAGTTCTATAACCATTAATACACATTTAAGTGTATTTTTCAAATTCAGGTAATGTAACTATTTAATTTTTTTTTAGATACAGGTACAAGACAGGATCCACAGAATCAGGGTATATAAGATGTACAATTACATATCACAACATACAAAGTTAAAGCGGAGTTCCACCGTATTAAAAGTCAGCAGCTATAAAAAGTGTAGCTGCTGACTTTTAATAATCGGACTCACCTGTCCCAGGCTCCAGTGATGCAGCCGCCCACAGCGTCACTCTTCTCCCCATCCTCCTCTATGGCGCCGACATCACAGGTGTGGGCACCTGGCTTTGGCTTCACAGCCGGGCGCGCACTGCGAATGCACAGTCATGCTGCACTCTGTGAATGGCCGGCGTATCTTATGGGACCTGTGACGTGTCCCAGAAGATTGGCAGGTGGGAGAGGGAGGAAGGTGAACTTCCTTCCGGCTCCGCGGCGCCAGGAGTGGAAGTGGACCTGGGACCAATTGTGGCATGTCGGGGGGGTCACCTTCCGTTAAAGCGGAAGTTCCACTGTTGGGTGGAACTCCGCTTTAAGCATTACAACGTATAACAGGTATGTAAGGGGCACCGTTCTATAGAAAGCCCAACCGAATGTATAATGACTCTACAAATCCTGCCCCCACCGGTTTTCTCTTATTGTAGCTAGAAACTAGAAGCCAATGGAACCCAGAGATTCCAAATAAAAAAGAGATAGAACAAAACAAAAAAAGAAATAAAAGAAAAAGTAAGTAGAGTAGAGAGGAAAGGAGAAGAGAAGGAGAAAGCAGAAAAAGCTGTGACGAGAGCGCAAGGGGGGAGGGGGAAGGGAGGGAGGGGGGTGGGACTCAGGGGAAAAAGATACTGGGGGGATATGGATACCAAGGAGTGTCCGAAGTCTATATGGTTGGTTGACTTTTTACTTCTTGCATGGTGTAATCAGTAAACAAGGAGTGTAAGATATAGGCTCAATCAGCCGTGTCATCTTCAAGCAAGGCGCAACCCTCATCAGAGAGGACAAACAGATTCCATAAGGTCCAGATTTTAGAATACTTTTCATGTTGGTGTCTGGAGGAAAGGACAAGGTCTTCTAGTTTGTTTATCTCCTCAACTTTTCGAAGCCACAGGCCAATAGGTGGAGGGTGTGGAGATCTCTATTTAAGAGGTATACAAATCTTGGTGGCGTCAAGAAGATGTCGAAGGATTCATTTCTTATAGAGTTTTTCTGGAATATCAGAGGCGTGGAAGAGAAAGAATGCTGGGTCATTGGGGATTTTTCTTTCTGTGAATTTTGGCATGGTGTGGTGAATCGTCTTCCAAAACTGCCAGAGTCTAAGGCAGGAACAAAAAATGTGACGCAATGTTAATGTGACATCTCCAACATCGATCAGATGTTGAAGGGAAGAAGCTGTGTAATTGTGATGGCGTACGGTACCACCGCAACAGGATTTTGAAATTGGTTTCCTGGATCTGAGTGCAAATGGACGACTTGTTTGTGAATTTTAGGATGTGATGGTGTTTAGGAGGAATGAAGGTGCCATTCAAATCCTGCTCCCATGCTAACAAACTGGGCAATTGGTAGTCTTCGGGAGGAGTGAACACAAAGAGCATTCTGATAGAAAGAGAGCAGAGTAGCAGAGAGAGCTCTCCTTTTATGTTCCAGTCATTTTATGGGGGAAGGGGAGGAGACATGAAAGTGAAACTGCTGCAGAGAGAAAATAAGGTACTCTCCCCTCCAGAGGCGTAATTCGAGTCTTCAGGGCCCCAGTGCAAAAAATTATGAAGGGCCCCCTGACCCCTGGCCAGGGCCCTTCCCTCTTCCCACTGATCCTGGGGCCCTTTACTCCTATCACGGGTCCCTTTATTACGCTACCGCAGTGGGGCCCTTTCACAAGTTCTGCAGCAGGCCCCCTTTCTGCCATCTCGGGCCTCCCCATGGTGCTGAAATACCAGGGCCCGGTATTGCAACCTTTGCAATCCTGATAGTTCCCTCACTGGTGTCAGTAGTTTTTCATTTTTATTTTAATTTTATTATTTTTTTTAACATTTCATTTTATTTCTTTTACAATATTTTTTAGGGGCTCTGTTGGGGGGCTTTGATGAGATATCAGGGGTCTAAACAAACCTCAGCCCTCAATCTCCATCTGTGTAACCTCAGCTGCACAGAATGAATGCACAGGAATAGTTGGGCACCAAGCCTCCCATTCATTCAGAAACGGAAGTATAGTAAAAAACAGTTTACTATGCATCAGTTATGAATGAACCAATTGGTACCAATAACTGACTCTGTTCATTCAAAAAAGTAAGGAGCAGGTAAATTACAAATTTACCGACCCGTTTCCATCTCTCCATCATGAGACATCTTCTACAGGAGCTGGCAAGAGAGAGGAGGGGGGAAGACAGCAGCTTTGCGAGGGTGGGGGGTGGGGGAAGCACACAGGGACCCTGGCAGCAGCAGAAGACAAGTAATCTGGATAGAGGAAAATGGAGGAGATTGGGTCCTCTAAATGCCACCCCTGCCATCCCTCCTATCCAGGTGTACAAGGGAGGCACACGGCCCTCTGGACCATGGGGCCCGGTTGCAATTACAACCCCTGCAACCCCTATCGTTACGCCCCTGCTCCCCTGCCAGACAGGGCTGTGCTGTGTTGGAAAACTATGTAAATCTCAGGACTGGATGGGCAGAAACACAAAACTTATGGTTGGTAAAAGAGCTCTCATATATATACAGTATATACTGTATATGCATTATATCTGTTAATTTAACTGATTGCCTGGAGTTTAGTTGTACATTTCAGTTAATCAAATGATTGTACAAAATACACATCTGCATTTCCAAATCATCTAAGACTGTGTAATCATTATATTAACATCATCTGCTACTGATGCATGTCTAGTTTATGAACAATCTTTCAGGTAGATAAGACTGTTACTGATTATAGACAGATCTTTCACAAGTCTGATGAGCACTGTGAAGTTTTTGTCTGAACAAAATATATCCAATCAGTTTTAATAACCCTAATATATATAACAGTTTTAGTGTATCTGATGTAATCATCTTCATAACAGGACATTTGTGTAATCTAAAAATACCCCCAGGCACATTTTACATTTACAGTCATTTAAAAAAGTGCAACTGCTACTGTAAAACTGAAACGGACCAGAATCTAACCTACAGAATTTAAAAATAAGCACAAAAACAAAAGGAAACTGTGCAAAGCGCCATGTAAAATGACTCATAATTGCTGCTAAAAAGAAAAATAAACAGCAGGGAAATTGCAAAGAAAATCTATCCAAACCCTCCTGAATTTCAGCTATAGAAGTTTACAGGGATGGGGAGAGGGGGAGTCCGTGAAGGTTAAGAGCATTAATCTATTCAACCAGCTTCAGAATCTAAATGAAACAATCTATGCACTACAGTGCTGCTGCTAGGGATCCTCCTCACCTTCCTAAACAACAGGGAATAGATCATGGGGCAAAACCTTTCAAACAAGTAGAATGCAGGAAGGGAATTATAACCTCTTAGCACCGGTGTTCTGTCGAATAATGCAGATCGTTGGATAATGCCTCCGACGATCTACGCATGCACAGTAGTGAGGTCAATCCAGCCGTTGGCTGGCTGGAAGGGAGGGAGAGCTGGGTGGAAGGAATGGAGGAGAGGAGAGGAGGATGGAGGGGGCCCGGCTAATTAGAAGGCGGCTCAGGCACAGCAGAGGCGGAAGAGAAGAGGGGATGGGGAGAGTCCACACCTGGAACCACACAGAGCCTGGCCGGGACTGAGTGAAGGTGGGTAGATAAGAGGATGGTAGGACCGAGTTCCCCTTGGAAGTGTATAGATCAGGGTGACGGTAGATCGGTGTTCCCTCAGAGAAGGACAGACTGGGGACAGGCACATCGGAGGTGTTTATATCGGAGTGTCTCCCGTAGATCAGTCCTCCCCGGTTAGGAATAGGACGGATTTTTTCCCAGGAGAAGAAGGAGGGTGGATCCCCCCGGAGGATAATCGGTTGGTTCCCCCGGTGTTGAGTCACCCCTGTCGAGCGGTGCAGTGCTAGGGTCTACACTGACAGCTCTGTGCGCATGCTTTGCTGATCATCGGATAATGCCTCCAACAATCTGCGCATGTGCAGTGCTGATGTCACGCCAGCTGATCAGCAGATCATCTAGAATGATGTCACTACTACACATGCGCAGATCATTGGAGGCATTATCCGGTGGTCTGCATTATTCGACAGAACACCGGTGCCTCCTGGCCCTTTAAGAGGTTTATGATGCCTGGAGGTAGGGCGTGGCTTAAGAGCATGTGGCTGTCATAGTGGTCACATGGTTTGAAAGCTTTTGGTAAGGCAACGATAATGCTCTCGGCAAAGGAGTACTGGTAGCAATTCACACAAATTTGCGGCCCCTCTGCGCTAAGGACCAGGTGCCGAGAGGCCGCATATTTGCATACGGCCAGCGCTAAGGGGTTAAAATCCTTTATGGATGGTACCAACCACAATCTAAATTATGATGGTGATGCTCACTAATAAAGGGTTCCTACCTATATATTTGGTGGAGATGCCTCGGACCTAAGCTCCTCTGTTCTTCATCTTCAACAAACTATACAACACTACAGCCTCATGCACGCACAACTTTTCTGATCGCCTTTCTCCTGGCCGAAGAAAAGCAGCATTAAATACACGACTAAAGCCTCCCTTTTTAAAAGCATTTAGATACAATCAGGCACGTCAAGCGTTTGGGCATTCATTAATTTAATTGGCAGAAAAGTAATTTATTCTGGCCACTGGCAATGAACGCTCAAATGCTAAATGCACCTAGTGTTAAGACGTATTTACACACGTGTAGGCTTGTTGGGCATTTTTCCTGACCAAATGCTCCTCTCCTGATTTTGATGAGTTCAGATTTCTGCCCCTAAATGTTCCTGCCTTTAAACACGTGTGTGTGTATGTGTGCGTGTGTGTGGCATTAAAGGGCAGAGCAAAAAGTCAAACACCTGTAGAAAGGGCGTTTTTAGGTGCAGTGTGCGTGAGGCCTAACCTGTTAAATACCTCCATGAACCTAGGTTACCTCACACATTATATAGTCTCATATGGTGCCAAGACACCAACTTACCTAATACCTACATACTGCAAATCCCTAGAATTTTCCCAACCTTAGAATGAGTAAAGTTATGAATAATATGAGAATGGAAAACTTGTGTTTCTATACTTAAAGCTTTTTCAGTTTTTCGATAGAACAGTACAAGTTAAAGTCCCTGTCAGGTTTTCCTGCTCTTCAAGGCTCAGTTGGTCAGATTTCTCCTCACTTTCTGTTCTGGGGTTAAGCTTTTACTTGACATGAAGTGAGGGAAAATCTGCAATCTGCAAGGGAACATAGAAAAATAAAAAACTCACAGTAGTTTTAGCAATATCTTGGATGACTCAAACAAACCGTTTCTACTTCGGTCTGTGCTGCTGCTAAAAAAATTTCCATGAGTGCCTATGAAGACGTCCTTTCTGATGAAACACATGTAAGACAGAGCTATAGCGGTGACGTCATCACGCCCACCAGGGTGGATGACCGAGGTTTATGTATATTGTTTGCTTTGATGTGAGTACCTGCTTATTTTACATAAAAGTTTTTAAATAAGATTTTTCACTATAGGCGATTCTCCTTCCTCTTTTTATTATATGGTTAACTGTCCGGCTACCTAGGTGCCTGTGATGTGATCCAAGTGGAGCCGAACACATAGATGAGAGGCTGATCTGTGAAAGTGAGCATCCATCATCCATCCACCCAGGTCTGGGATTTCTCCCACAAGTGCTGTTAGACCTCAGATCTTTTGAGGTCTAACTATCTGGCAAGCAGTAGTGTTGCATTGATTTGGTAGCTGGTGAACAGTGGTGGAGTACTAAAGATATTTTTGCTGCACAATCTTCAGCTTCCATCTCTTTTACCCTTTACATCTGGTGGAGTGTTTGCTTGGTCACTGGACTTCCTTGGACTTCCCTGGACTGGACTGGACTGTATGAAATAACTCTGGTCGCTGGACTTCCTTGGACTGGACTGTATGAATTAACTCTGGTTGCTGGACTTCCTTGGACTGGACTGTATGAATTAACTCTGGTCGTTGGACTTCCTTGGATTTCCCCCGGACTGGACTGTATGAAATAACTTTGGCCGCTGGACTTCCTTGGACTTCCCTGGACTGGATGAAATAACTCTGGTTGCTAGACTTCCTTGGACTTCCCCGGACTGGACTGTATGAAATAACTCTGGTCGCTGGACTTTATGGACTTCCCTGGACTGGACTGTATGAAATAACTCTGGTCGCTGGACTTCCTTGGACTTCCCCGGACTGGACTGTATGAAATAACTCTGGTCGCTAGACTTCCATGGACTTCCCTGGACTGGACTGTATGAAATAACTCTGGTCGCTGGACTTCCTTGGACTTCCCCGGACTGGACTGTATGAAATAACTCTGGTCATTGGACTTCCTTGGACTTCCCTGGACTGTATGAAATAACTCTGGACTTCCCTGGACTGTATGAAATAACTCTGGACTTCCTTGGACTTCCCTGGACTGGACTGGATGAAATAACTCTGTTCACTGGACTTCCTTGGACTTCCCTGGACTGGGCTGTATGAAAAAACTCTAGTCACTGGACTTCCTTGGACTTCCCCGGACTGGACTGTATGAAGTACCTCTGGTCACTGGACTTCCTTGGACTTCCCCGGACTGGACTGTATGAAGTACCTCTGGTCACTGGACTTCCTTGGACTTCCCTGGACTGGGCTGTATGAAAAAACTTTAGTCACTGGACTTCCTTGGACTGTATGAAGTACCTCTGGTCACTGGACTTCCTTGGACTTCCCCGGACTGGACTGTATGAAGTACCTCTGGTCACTGGACTTCCTTGGACTTCACTGGACTGGACTGTATGAAAAAACTCTGGTCACTGGATTTCCTTGGACTTCCCTGGCCTGGACTGTATGAAATGCCTCTGGTTACTGGACTTTCTTTTTGATTATTGTGTGTAACACATTCTATGTGGAGCAAAGACCTTTATGTCACTTTTATATTTTTTCTCATGTATATATGCAATTCCAGTTATTGGTATTATCTATCAATTTTGGATGTATAAATTTTATATATTTTGATTGTCATTTATTTATTCATGTTTTTTTTGTGTAAGACAGCACTACACTTTTTAGTTGTTTGCTTTTGTTGCTTATAAGTGTGTATAATTGGTGCAAGCAGCTGTCCAATTTTGTCCTTTTAAATAGCACTTTAAGCGCAGGATATTTTTGGAGTTTTGAATAATACAACCAAAACCACCCTTTCAGCTGGAAATCCCAAAACGTAGTCACTTCTTTCATGTTGTGGGCAGAATGTCCTTAAAGTGGTAATAAACCCAAAAGCAAATGTTATCTTATCTTATCATACTGTATCTGACCAATTCTTAGACGTGATGGCTGCATTAGTGTTCTTTTTTAGGGTTTCTTTCCCTTTTTATTTGGTTATCTGCCCAGTAAGTCTGTTGTTTTTTTAAAGAACACATTCTCTTGCAGATGTAGCTGTTAGAAGGATGAAACAAATCATTTAGTACTGACAGGGGTGCTTAAAATGATCAGCTTTTATTTATATGAAACCTTTATCTCAAAAGGTGCAAAACTGTTACTGTAAATGCTAATAAAGCGTTAGCTGGAGTTTGACTTCACTTTGTTAGGGTATCTAAATCTGCTAGTACATCGAACACTCATTGCTGCTGTCTGATGTGCCTTCTGTGCTCCTTCATCCAAGTCCAGATCACTCGGTAAAAACAAAGGGAAAAAGCCTAAAAAAAACCCAGAATGCAGTCACCACATCTGAGGACTGGTAAGCTGCAACATATTACATTTTTGGTTTTGGGTTTATTACTGCTTTATTGATCTAGACCCCCACGTTCCATGCTTCCTGACTATCTGTATATATAAACCTAAAAATCTTGTAAGAAGACAGTACAATCCAAGGGGTCTTGTCCTCTCTTTGGTTTAGTTTAATCAAAATACCAAAATTTCTTTTACTTTCAGATGGCATACATTTCATTCTCTATTGTGTTATTACTTCTATTTGTCAGTGCACATTGGATTACATTTACTGGATTCATCTGTGGTGTACTGTAATCCTCTTTTTATTTGCACGAACGGTTACATTTTTCCAGACAAATTCAGGAGCTGAATTAGTTACAGTTTTAGGACAAGGGGAGGGGGTCTAAATTTTAGGGAGGGGGGGATCTGTCTGAATATAACCGCTAGTGCGATTTAAAACAAATATTATTATATTTATAATGTAATTGAATATGATCGTAATACAATATATAATTTAAAAAATATATGTATACAATATATATAATATAATTAATATACATTTATTATATTTATGATATAATTATAATTATTATACTACTCGGCTGTGTTGTTAAAAGTGCACATATATTAATTTTCTCATTGTGTTTTAATTATTTTCAACCTACTCCTATTTATCGGAAGACTCTTCAAGTTTAAAAACTTACTACAGAATCGCACACATTTGCTTCCTTAAATTCATTGACACGTATTCACTATGCGCTATGGGAAGGCACTGCTGTGTCACAGAATTCACAGAGCCTGCCTTCTAAACTACAGCAGTGCTGAGAGAAGGTGTTTCAGGAGGCAGAGTCAGTACAGGAATCACTGCTTGCAGGCAGCAATGTTACCATGGGATATGTAGTCCTTGGCATTCAAAAAGGACCTAAAGGAATGAGCAGAGGAGAAGCTCCCTTTAGGCTTTGTAGTAGGAAGATGTCAACCTTTCCTCCTAATAAACAACTTGCTTTAAGGCTTCATGCACAGTGGACATTATGAAAAAAGAGCTGTAAATTAGTACTGACGCCAAGAAAAAAACTGCATTAAAGACACAATTTTATTAGTTTTGCATTGGCGTCAATGCACGTTTTTCTGCGCTAGCTTTAAGCCGGGTTTCTATGTCTCTATTCAAAATCAATGATTCCCTATGGGAGCCCATTGATTTGAATAAAAGTCACACCAGAAGTCGGATCACGATGATCCGACTTGCGGTGCGCCTTGTGTGCTGAGGATCTTGAAGGGATCTTTCAGCTGTAAAAACGATCTAACGATGAAAAACGTGCAAAAACGCAGCTTAACGTTGTATACACAGCGTTAAGCCTTGTCAGGCATTTCTCTGTTTCTATTCAAAATCAATGGTTCCTATGGGATGATCCGACTTGTGGTGTGATTTGTGTGCTGAGGATCTTGAAGGGGAACCCCCGCAAAAATGAAAAAAAAATTGCATAGGGTACCCCCCCAAGAGGTACCAGACCGTTCAGTCTGGTATGGATTTTAAGGGGAACCCCCACGCTGAAAAGACGGCAAAGGGTCCCCCTCCAGAAGCCATACCAGACTCTTATCCTAGCAGGCCAGGAAATGGGGTGGGGACGAGCGAGCGCCCCCCTCCTGCATGCCCTCAACATGGCCTGGCTTGCCAGGCTGCGTGCTCAGAGAAGGGTCTGGTATGAATTCTGGGGGGGACCCTACGCCGTTTTTTCGGCGTGGGGGTTCCTCTGAAAACCCATACCAGACCGAAGGGTCTGGTACCTCTTGGGGGGGAACCCTACGCAAATTTTCAAGATCCTCAGCACACAAGTCACACCGCAAGTTGGATCATCCCATAGGGAACCAATGATTTTGAATAGAGACAGAGAAACGCCTGACAAGGCTTAACGCTGTGTATACAACGTTAAGCTGCGTTTTTGCACGTTTTTCATCGTTAGATCGTTTTTACAGCTGAAAAACGTCTCTTAGAACCCACTAGTCTTGGATTTTTTTACAGCTCACAAACGCCACAGCCAAAAACAGTTGATAACAGCCTATGTGTGCATGAACCCATAGGATAACATGATGGGGAGTTTATTGGCTGAAAAAAAAAAAGTCTGCAGCTAAAAACAGCAGCTGCAAAAATGTCCAGTATGCATGAGGCCTAAATATCATATTATCATCCAACAGGCATTTAGTGACGTATCTCCAATACAGAGTGACTAGCTCAAACCCTGTTCAAATTGTATGTTGTCTGCACTTTCTAAACCTCACTGTTGTACTAGTTCGGAATCTTGATATATTCAGGCTAGCGGCCTGACAAGAGGGCTCAACAAAAGTGTCCAAGATAAGCAATTACATTGCAAAGACGTACCTATGGATAAGGCGCAGGCAGGAATTCATAAACTGAAATAGAAGCTGGCAGGCTATTTTTTTTCTATTAATTTCTCTGTCTCTCATATGGTGTAGACAGTCCAAGAGTGTACAGCTCTTTCCTTGCAAAGTGGAAAGCACTGGGAGGAAGAATTTGTTCACCACAATGGATCTTCTGCCTGATAACTAGACAAACTTGTGCCTGCTGAGTTGGAAATTGAAATGCTAACCAAGCTGAAATAGTGCAATCAAATAGTTTGTCTGCATGTCTTTTCTAGCACCTAAATTGCAACACGGTTGGCAAAATGTACACAGTCAGCGTAAATTACTCATAAGTTTAGGTGTAAATTAAACTGCTTTCACCATTGGGATGAACATATGTTTCACTAGAACATACAAATGAGTAGACACATAAGATCTGCCCTAAGACTTAGCAATATCACTTCTTAACAAAAACTACTAAACACCAAATCTAAACTACTAGACAACCAAGGCTTTACAATCAGGACACAGGAACACATATTAATAACATATATAACAGAAACCAAATAGCTGTAGAGCAAGTGTCTGCCGGTAGTACATATGGTCCAGCACTCCCATGGAGATGTCGTGAACTTTTTTTCACAATAACCCACACCTAAGTAGAAAAATAACTAGACAGAAAATATACATTGGTAAAAAGGGACATACATCTACACTTGACAGTAGTTGGCAATTATAGTGTTAGAGGAGAAGGTTTTAAGACCCATTTCACACTGAGGCAGTTATCAGGTAGTTAGCACTAGAAATAGCGCCTGAAAACTGTCTCCCATTCATTGCAATGAGTGCTTTCACACTCGGCGGTGCGCTTGCGGAACGTTACAAAAAGTCCTGCAAGCAGCCTCTTTGTGGTCTTGGATCACTATAAGGCCTCATATGCACGGGCATATTGAAAAAACTATCTGTAATGTCGGGACCGATGCCAGGAAAAAAATTGGTGTTAAAAATGCGATTCCATCTGCTTTTTGCATTGGCGTTAATGAGTGTTATTGAGCGTCAGCGCTAAGTCGCGTTTTGTTTGAAAAGACATCCCTCTGCTATTTTGGACATTTTAAATCAGAAAACGCTGGCGCTAAAAACGCCGGTTAACATTGCTACGGCCCTAATGCACGTTATTGAGCGCTCAGTATCAAAAACGCTCTAGCGCTGCAGCTTCAGAACGCGCTGGTCGTGGGTTCTGCTTGCAGCTTACAAACGCCAATGCCAATTACAGCTCAGAAACTTCACTGTGTGTATGGGGTCATTGAATAACATGGAGATGTGTTTTTGAGCTGCAAAAAATGATGAAACACGCGGCTGTAAAAGCGCCCGTGCGATGCAAAATGGGTCTTTTTTCCTTTTTTAGGCCTCATACACACGGGCGTATCTTTAAAAATAAACAAAACGTTGGACCCAATGTCAAGGAAAAACAATCAGCGTTTTTCGGCGTTATGCATCGGTGTTAGTGAGCATAAGTGAGCGTCGGCGTCAATAGGTGTTTTTTAAAAAAAATCATCCCTCTGCTATTTTTCAACCTAAAAACGTCAGCGTCAAAAAACGCCGGAAAACGCCGGTACAATATTAGTTGGCGTTTGTTGGTGTTTTGTCGCGTCGGCGTCAAAAAATGCCAAAACGTTACAGCCTCAGAACGCGATGGCCGTGGGTTCTACTTTCAGCTCACTAACGCCGACGCCATCTACAGCTCAAAAACGCTGACGTTTTTATGGGGCCATTGACTAACATGGAGAGCTGCAAAAAACGCCAGAAAACGCTGGCGTCAAAAAACGTCCGTGTGTATGAGGCCTTAAGGTCACGTTGTCACTTAACTAGCAATTAACTTTTCTTTTTCACTACCTTTTAATTTGTTAAATAAACATCAAAAAGCTTTGGTATGTCTGCTCACTAAGTGCAAACAATACCCATTGGTCCTTGCAGAAATTTAGTGAGCTGTTAACTTCCTATTTTACGCTCTTGTCAGATGGAATTGCTCCCAGCTCTCTTAGATTACAAAACACCTCTCCTTTATGGTATGGAGATGATAAGAGGGGTCTGTAATGTTAACTCATTAGTAGTCCTGAGGTGGCAATGCCGCTTCTTCATAGATACCTAGAGAGCAAGCAATTGTGCTGCAAGTTTGAAAATGACTTGCTAAGCTATTGCTAGACTTGCCAGGCTTCACAAGTTTTTTGCAAAATTGCAGCAAATCCGCATTGCATGACTCCAGATCAAACTTTCTTTGAAAACATTCTGCAAGTTCTGGTTCATTTATGTTGTGAAATAGTCATCCCACCATAGGGGGCGCTGTGGTTGAATGTTCATGCTGTAGAGTTGCAGAGCTCTTGCTGTAGACTCACCACTACAACTTTGCTCTTGCTAGAGACTTGCCACGCAAATTTGCTACAAATTGGAAAAGTGTCAACTAGAACTTGTGCTTTAAAGTGCTCCTCAAGTATACAACTTGCCAGTGAAAATGTGAGCAAGTTAACAGACTTACAATTCAACACTGCCACAGATTTGTAGCAAGTTATCCTTGCTTTCTGGGTACAGGACAGTGAGTGAGCACTTTCATCATAGAACATGAAGTTTGTTACTGGATGGAACTCCATGTGAATATAAAGAAAAAAAGCCAGAAAAAAATAAAACAAATGCATCCAATAAAATTAAAGACTGGTGTCTGACTTCTTATTCTGTCCCATGATTAAAGAGCACAGTTAAAAGAAATTATATTTTCAAAATCAAGGTAATGAAGTGGAATTATAAACATTGGTTACATTTCTGCTGATTGATATATGTTGTGACTTCCAGATATCAATTATTTCATAATCAGTCTTTTTCCATAATAACTGGTCCTGAATTAATGCTGAATAGTTTACACATTTTTTATCACACATATAGTAAAATAAAATTCTGTTTTCATTTCAGTAAATGCTTTTTTACGTTGATATTACCATTAAATATTACTTTTACAAAGGAGTTTTTATGTTATTCTTTGTTATAAAAAGCACTACATGATGGTTAAAGTGGTAGTAAACCCTCCTATCATTTTCAGCCAAGGAAGCTGCCATCTTTGCCTCTGTTTAATCTACAACTGCCATGATGCTGCACATGTGATCAGCTATGACACCAGCCATTGGATGGTTTGACAGTTTGGTTTAGAGCACAGCCAATGGGAGTGTTACATTTCCGGCACGTGCCGGAAATGTGACTGGTTTTTAACCTGTTAAATGCATGGGTTTACTACCGCTTTAAGGCTACAAGCAAGACTACAAACATTTTGTTTATACATTACTATGGAGAAACCCATAATTTAGTTGCCGGCAACTATTCCCAGGTCTTTAATGATGACTGAGGGCTCAGATATCTGCACCCTCTAGAAACTGGGGCTTTTGGCTCTTTTTTGTGCTTGCTAAAAACAGAACTCATAAAGCAGCTTTAGGGGGTAAATCATGGTGACACTATCCCTATACACTTAACATTTAAAATACCTACCCCAGGCCTTGGTCTCCTACCCATGGGAGATCCCCCTAACATGTTTTGCCAAGTAGGGGATTTCTACAATCCCTCTCTTTTGGCTATAGTATGTAATGGCAAGGAATTGGTAATAATGTATTAAAATAAAGTGTACCCAAAAATTGTGGGCATATTACAACTTTAATAATGACATAAAACAGTCAAGAATATCCTACATGGGAAGAGATAATCTTTGTTGATACATAAAACCATTATTTTATGACATGTTGTTAGGAAAAATGTATGCCAATCTTAACACACTGGAAGAAAAAGAGAAAGGAGATACTGCGCTAATAGACTGAAAATAGCTGCTAGTACCACAATTGACATCAATTGTGATATAAACATATACCAGAAAATATGGACCCATATACCATTAGCCATTGAGTCAAGAAAGCTGGTGTGATTTTGAATCACATATGGTAAAATTCATCTGTGTATTGCTTATGAAAACATACAAGTCCTCAGAAGAAACCAGATATGGGTGAACCACGCTTTCACAGATGAGTCCCCCATTTGGTTTATACATGTGGAAATGCATCAAACATCCACATATAGTGCAAAACCATAGCTTAAAAGTTTATCAAAACACGTACAGAACACTTACACAAAATCAGAAGAAACAGCGCTGTTAATATTCATCACTCATAGATGTAATCCCAGGAGTTAAATAAAGAAGAACACAATGACCTCAACAGGAGCTCAAACCGACGCATTTCATCAAATTTGACATCATCAGATGGGGATGCACAACGATGTAAACCCAAAGTGGAGACTTTTACCTTTCAAGATTTTCTAGACTTTGTATTGTCACATTGCATTATATTATTTGGACTTTAGCACTTTATATCACTATCATTGATTGTTTTGACCTAATTATTGTTTACACAATATTTCAGCGCAGCACTTTTTTACTAGATCTTAACACACTATTAAGTTGCCAAGCCATCTGCATTGTATACATACTTACTGTATATCCTGTTTGCATGTATTGTCAGAATATCTCCTCTAATCCCTATTGGTCTTGCTTCTATCTGAAGGTTAATTAGCTATTATTCGTTAACTGCATACAGCAAAAACTACAGAAATAGAGTTGGTATATTATAATTGACAGTCTAAAAGAAACAGTTTGTTTGTAACTTACTAAGGATGTTTTTTCCTTTCTCGTCATTGCCTATATTAATCAATTGCAAGGCCTCTAAACCATGCCACTTCTCCTTGAAGACTGGGGATGAACAACTCCATAGAGAATAAGATATAAAAAACTGGAATGTTAAGTAAACACTTGCTGTCAAGGTGCATCTATTGAATGCATCAATCAGATATTCTGATCTGTAGTCGGCTGCCTTGGGGGGACGTTTCATAAACAAAACCCAGCTCCTGCCAAGATAGAAATATAAATATGTACATTTTAAAGAATTTTTATGCCAGCACATAACGGAAGCCCAAAGGTGCTTAGAAAGAAAACTGTCAGCGATCCAGAGGACAGTTTAACCTAAAAAACTCAAAAGTGTATTCTAAGATGCATACCAATTAAAGCGGACTTTGCAGTAAAAAAAAAATGAAGGTCCACTTAATATATTAGAGTCCCTTCCCCCATAAATAGCAGCTTGAATGAAAGACAAACACCTATTGAGAAAAAGGTTAATGAAAGTACTTAACTTACCTTGGTTTTTATATGTGGTGCCGAGTGAAGGTGACATCGCTACCCTCCCAGCAAGAACCCAGGTAAATGTTAATTAGTGAAATCTCATAAGAAGATGCTCCTACATTGTGACAGGCATCATCTGATGAGATTTCAAGTGCTTGGTGTTTTGTGGAATATTGTCTGAAGAATGGATATGTCACTCCCTGCAGTAGGGAAGCTGAAGTATTATAAGTATTATAGGGAGAAACAATATTCAGGAAATTGCCAAACAGATTCAGCTCAGACAGTGCATTGCTGCAAAAGAAAATACTCGGTATCAAAAGACATGTTACAGTATATTGATCACCACTAATGGATGGCATTAATGTTCTCACCATCCAGTCCATACTTCAATTATTAAACACTTATTGACAATACCCATATATATGTGAACCGTACTGCGCAACAACAAAAAAACTAAAGAAACAAAAGAGAAAAATGGGAAGGAGATGAACAAAAGAAGGGGATAAAAGGAGGGTGCGTCCCTCACCTATCTTCTGCAAGAACAGATCCATAATCCCTGGAACAAGTATATTGGGTCCAATAGAACCACTTTTTGTTAAATGTATCTTCCTTACCACGTAAGGCAGCAGTGATACTTTCCACGGCATGAATATCAGCAATCTTGGTAAGCCACAACAAAAATGTAGGAGTCCTGTTTCCACACTGCCAGAATACAGGCCTTTGCCACGTTCAACGGGTGAACTAACATTGAGTTTTTATATCTACTTCTAGAGAGATCAGCATAGTAAACACGATATCTGGCAGGGTCAGTGCCAAATTAAAGTCAGTGAGTCGCCAACAAGTACTCACTGTCTCGGGATAGATTTTTTTTCAAGAGAGAAGGGACCTTATACCAGTGTGTGAGGACCTTGAGCTCCTGGTACTTACTGACCACTGAAGAACAGTGAGCAAAGTACAGTATATGTTCCCGCTGCTCGGCAACGAATGATGAGCCCAAATCTTTTTCCCATTTTAGTAGGAACCCTGGGGAAAATCCTTCTGGGAGATGAATACTGTAATCAGTTTGTACACCTCTGAGACCACATGAGTTGAGAGGCCCAGTTCAAGACATAGGCTTTATAGTGGGATTTTCAATTGAGCGGACCACCCACCCCAAAGGACGTTGATACGAAAGTGAGTGAGTTGCTGCATTTGCCAAGGATCTAACGGCGCGTCAAACATCAATCGCAGTTCATTTTTAGTCTTTAGTCGGGCACCAACAAGAAAATCCCCCAAATGGAAAGTACCTTGTGCGAAAAGGCCTTGAAAACGACTATCAGTGAGGCCAGGAAGAAATGCAGGGTTGCCCAATATTGTGGAAATAGCTTCCCCTTCTAGTGTGGAAAACTGACGACATTGTCACACCACAGGATGGTCTGTGTGATGGTTCCATGGAACAAATGGACAGACACCATTAATGTCTGATTGTACCGGCTATACTATGCTATGACCACTCTTTAATTAGGGAGTCATTGATATATGGTAAGCTTGTTATCTTGCCTTTATCTGGGTGGTGGTTGGACATAGCTGGCACCATTTTTAGGAAGAAGGGACATATTCATCTTTACACTTAAAGGGACTTTTCCTCTTGAATCTTGGGACTCTAAGCTATCTTTAAATGTGCACTTAATTAATTATTGTCAGATATTCAGACACTTTTCATTTATTTTATCACATTTAATGATAATGTTTTGAAATATTTGTTCATTGCATTGATTTATGATTCACATTTTCATTGATGTATATTGAATGGGGTTCATTTTTTCAATATTGCAAACCTTTATTAATACATATTGATTCATTTTAGCACTACACATCATTTTGTATTATGTGTAAAGATAACATTCTGCGCATAACTGATCATAGCATTCTTCCTGACAATGCCTTCACTTTTCTTTCCCCTCAGGCGACCAACACTATTCATGTTCATGCATCATCCCAGGTCAGCATATACTTCTTAAAGTAAAGCCTCTGCCTTACATGTTGCAAACAAGTAAACCACCAGGAACTAAAAAAGTAAACGTAGTAAAGCGCAATCCTCCAAAAATATCAAATGCATAACTTAATAGAATTCATTGTGTACCAATCCTGAATAAAACCAGATACATAATAAAGCATTACAAATCATACAATAAAAGCAAACTGTAATGTGCAAATAAAGCAATAAAGTGCAATATACAGATACCATCAATCACTAAACATCGCTGGAGCCTGGGACAGGTAAGTGTCCGATTGTTAAAAGTCAGCAGCTACACTTTTTGTAGCTGCTGACTTTTAACTGGGTAGAACTCCACTTTAAAGTGCAGTGTGCAAGTAACAATCAATAATGTAGTATAAGTGCAGAGTGCATATAGCAGTGAAAAATATTGTGATTCAAAAAAGTCCATATATATTAATGTTGAAACTATGAAGGAAGATACATGAAATCTTCAATGTGCCAACACAGCAGCCAGGACTGTTAATCATCCCCAATATGCTTCCCCCAGAACCCCCAGGGTGCAGAAACTATGCAATCTCTCCCAAAACTCCCGGTTGGTTGGTTTTTTATGCATAATGACTACTTTGCCCCTGCAATTTATCAACCCTTGATGTTGGGTTTAGCAGGGCATTGACGAGACACTTCCATATCAGTTGCAGAGGTTTTCCAGCACTATCATTCATGCCTGTAAAAAATTATATTTGTGTGCATGTTGAAAGGTGACTTTGGAAGAAGAAATATTATTGCAATACACAATAAATGTACAATAGTGTCTCATATATTGGCTTGCAATGTGTACCTATCAATAACTTTGAAAATTTGCATATACTGTAAAAAAAATATAACCGATATCAATAAATTCCTCACACAACAATATAAAGCAACAGAATCACTTTTAAAAATATCTGTAAATAATACACAAAATCACTTCTTCAACTCTAGGCAAGTGACAGTGCGAAAGCATAGAAGTGCAATCAAAGAGGTAGGAGGAACTAGAAAGGGACTGATCTGTGTGAGACAACATGTATACACATAGCCCAACATAGCATTGTGGTCATGTCTAAGGAGGATTACGATAGGGAAATGGAAAGGCTCCTGGAGGATACCAACACTTACAAAAGGTTAAGGGAGAACCCTATAGCGGAAAATAAAGATGAATTGGAAGCACTCATTGAAAGGGGAAAGACAAAAGGATGAAAGGAGGCCCAGTATGTAGTTCCTGCCACATGTCGCAATCCAATTATATACTGTATCCCTAAAATTCACAAGAACCTGAAAAAACCCCCAGGTAGGCTCATTGTTAATGGGATAGGGGCCATACTAGGACAGTATGTGGATGAGTTTCTACAACCTCTGGTTAAGCACACACAAGCTTATCTTAGAGACACTAAGCATCTCCTCCAGCTCCTGAATCCAATTAAAATCAGAGCCCTGTGTATACTGGCGATGGCCGATATTGGCTCATTATATACGATTATTAATCATAATGATGCACAGGAAGCGGTAAAAAAATCCTCTGGATAAGGACAACTTATTATGTTGGAAACAAAAGAAATTTGTCAGAAGAAGTTTACGGTATTGCTTTAAACATAAATACTTTTGGTATAACAACAAGTTTTACCAGCAAACTAAAGGCATAGTCATGGGCGCGCGGGTCACCCCGAGCGTGGCCAATCTATATATGGACATGTGGGAGATGCAAGAAGTTTTTGCAAGCAGACCTGCCAAACTCATGCCATATTTTTGATATATAGATGATATATTCTGTCTCTGGCAGGGGGATGCCCAAAGTCTCAATGAGATCCAACAGAGGTTAAACAACAATGATAAAAGGATTGAATTGACCTGGCACAGTAGTGAAGAATATATATCCTTCCTAGATTTGGATATAGAGTTTCAATGGAATAAAATCTCCACAAAAACATACTTCAAACCGACGGACAGGAACTGTAATATCCCCAAGGACAGCTGTCATCATCGTCCTTGGTTGGAGAATATTGCTAAAGGGCAGATCCTGCGGCTTAGGAGGAACTGCATAGATGTCCACACATATAGAGAACAGGCAGAGGTGATGGGCCAAAGATTTATTGAAAAAGGCTATGAAGAAAAGAGTATTAAACAACAGATCGGACAAATTGAAGATGTAGACAGATTAACTCTCACTCAAGATAAGAAGCCAACCGACTTAGGGGCGCTAATTTTGGACTACAATATGCAAGTTAGAAAAGTTGAAAACATTTTCAGGAAATATTGGCCAATTCTCAAGAAGGACAAAGAACTTGACCAATTGCTTCCACGTAAACCGTGTTTTATATACAAACGAGCTCCAAATCTTTGTGATAAGATTGTTAAAAATGTAATTGATCCACCCAGAATGCACAACCTCACTTTCTTGGGTGTTAAGGGGTTCTATGAACTATGGGGTGAATACTGCGCTAAGTGGAAGGTGCTAAACAGAAAAAAAGATAGCTGAGCTGCCACACAACAACCAAACTAATTGTGAATATCTATATACAAAAAGTGTAGCGCTCAAACCTGGAATAAGAAGGCGAATGTGTAAATATTTGGAAATCAAAAAATCAGCTAAAGTGCTAGTGCAAGAAAGGATGAATTAACTCAGAATCCATCCAATAATGTGACACATGTGATATATAGTCCCACAATAAATTATGATTGAAAATAGATCACGTTAATAATTTTAAAAAGTCCAAGTAGGTGAAAAATACAAAAATTGTGCAAAAAAATCAAGTCCCAATAAGGTATATGTGCAAAACCAATACAGGTGAGTTCATCTATAATGTTCAAATACATGTTCAAACAGAGTTGACAATCCAGTGGAGTGATTGGTGAAATGAAGCAGGTGGCATGCAGAACTCTATGAGATCCGACAATATTTACATTAAAGGCTTACCAGAAATCATTATATTCATGCCTGAATATATATGGAACAAGGAGACGCCTCTTGTAGCAGGAGATCCAGCAGAATCGTCACACACTCCGTCACCACTGGGGAATCCCACATGGGGTTATGGAGGAGTCGTCATGTGGGCATCCTTAGGGGTTATGCTCCAGCCACAGAATTGGTGTATGAAAAGAAAAAAACGCCTCACATAGCATAAAATCTTTATAATAATGGGCTTTATTGGAGGATAGGACTAGCAATGCCCAGATCCAAGAATAAAATCAATATAAAAACAGCCGGCATGAAAATTCAGTATGAACATCCAGAATGTTAAAAAAGGTGGCGCAGCAATCTGGGGTCAGTAACTCCCTAGGTTCGGACAAAGTGAAATCTCTTAGTCAGCGAGAATCTTGGTGGATTTTTGAGGCCTACGGGCCTTAATGTAGACTTCAATCTCAATTGCTTCCTTACAGATAGTTTCCCCACCTCACCACCTTTTATATTATTTTGGGTGGTGTGTGCTAATCAGGCTAGTATTTAATTTTTAGTCCCTTCAAATTAGCATATTATATCAGCATTTGGATAGGAATGAGAATGATCAAAATTAGT
Source organism: Glandirana rugosa (assembly GCA_018402905.1). Lineage (NCBI taxonomy): Eukaryota > Metazoa > Chordata > Amphibia > Anura > Ranidae > Glandirana > Glandirana rugosa. The sequence goes on from BLSH010277625.1 coordinate 2,454,996, forward strand.
AATGGGTAACATTAGTATAATTTTTCCTTTTATCTTATTATTTTTTTCCCTTTCAGATTTTCTTTTATTTTAATTTAATACCTTGGTTGTAATCAAGCGTATTATATTTTGGGTTCAATATCTTAATTTAGCCACTAGATTGCTCCCTTCTTATAAATATATATAAAAATATATGTATTGTATTGATCTGAATGGTGCCCAGCTGTATCCACATATTTTATGTTGCGTATTTTTATTTGGGGTTTTTGCCCTTTCCTCAAGATTTTCCATCTATATTAGAACCTTAAGAGCCTGGTGCACTTATTTTAAAAAGACCGGGATATGTTTATTTTAAGTTCCCATTTTTTTTGCTCTATATACATCAGATCGTGAATCAGGCTACAACAAAATGGTGGCCGTAATCCCACTGCTTTAGATTGCTTGTCTCCATTTTTTGACATTCTCTGGTCATTTGTGCTCAAACTAGCCATACATGTACACAATCCGTCTGGGGCTTTCAACTCCATTATATGTAGGCTTGTTTTCTTCATTAGATCTGTAGTTATATATGAGATCGTTGGTCCGAGCTCCAACAAAATGGCGGCCGCGATCTCTCTATAAAAAGACACATTATCAATAGGCCCTTTCTAAAAGTCATTTGGCTATGACAAAGGCGGGGCCTAGTATGTCTCCCCACACTGGTAGGACCCGTGCTGACACTCGGAGGTGGCTGCAGCCGTTCGATCACAGGGACTTGGTCCCACTGCATTGCTTATTACCCGAGTGTACCGGTGGAGGTACACTATTAAATGTGAGCGGAATTTGAAACCTTTTAAGTACAATAAAGTTTTATTAAGGATAAAGCACTATCTGGATTATTCTTCTCCTATGATAATGATATTGTACTGATTACAAGTGAAGGAGTCCTGTAAGCCAGGCGTATAGAATTTAACCCCTGAGGGGAACGCTTTAGTAGACCCATCTGGGTCTATTAGTATGGTGAGCTGCTAGTGAGACTGCTGGTGGAGTTTGCAGCACGTGGAAGAGCATACTGTGTTGGCACACTGAAGATTTCATGTATCTTCCTTCCTAGATTCAACATTAATATATATGGACTTTATTGGATCAGAATATTTTCACTGCTATATGCACTCTGCACTTATACTACATTATTGATTGTTACTTGCATACTGCACTTTAAAGCGGAGTTCTACCCAGTTAAAAGTCAGCTACAAAAAGTGTAGCTGCTGACTTTTAACAATCAGACACTTATCTGTCCCAGGCTCCAGCCATCCGGCCGCCCAAAGGCTCGCTCTTCTCCCCCTCCCCTCGGTGGCACCGGCATTACAAGTGTGGGTGCCCGGCTTTGGCTTCAAAGCTGGGCACGCACTGTGCATGCGCAAGTCGTGCTGCGCTTTGTAAATGGCCGGCGTATCTTCTGGGACCTGTGACTTATCCCAGAAGATCGCCGGGTGGGAGGGGGGAGATGAACTTCCTTCCTGTTCCGCGGCATCAGGATAGGAAGTGCAGCTAGGACCCTGTCAAAACAGGGTCCAAGCTGCCCCCCCCCAAAAAAAAATGACATGCCAATTGTGGCATGTCGGGGGTTACCTCCCCTTAAAGCGGAAGTTCCACTTGTGGGTGGAACTCCGCTTTAATGTCTAGTGATTGGTGGTATCTTTATATTGCACTTTATTGCTTTATTTGCACATTACAGTTTGCTTTTATTGTATGATTTTTAATACTTTATTATGTATCTGGTTTTATTCAGGATTGGTACACAATGAATTCTATTTAGTTATGCATTTGATGTTTTTGGAGGATTCACTACGTTTACTTTAGTTCCTTGGGGTATTTTATGGTTATACCTTTTCAGTGTCAAGCTGTAATCCGTGACATTTTCTCCTGTTTTAGGTTCATAATAGCAGCACGGTTATTTACCCTTGTTTTAAAGTGGTAGTAAACCCTCCTATCATTTTCAGCCAAGGAAGCTGCCATCTTGGCCTCTGTTTAATCTACAACTGCCATGATGCTGCACATGTGATCAGCTATGACACCAGCCATTGGATGGTTTGACAGTTTGGTTTAGAGCACAACCAATGGGAGAGTTATGTTTCCGGCACGTGCCGGAAATGTGACTGGTTTTTAACCTGTTAAATGCATGGGCTTACTACCGCTTTAAGTAAACCACCAGGGCCTATGCAGTAGTCTTCAAGTTTCGGGCTATGTGTATACATGTTGTCTCACACAGATCAGTCCCTTTCTACTTCCTCTTACCTATTAGATTGCACTTCTGTGCTTTCGCACTGCCACTTGCCTGGAGTTGAAGAAGTGATTTTGTGTATTATTTACAGATATTTTTAAAAGTGATTCTGTTGCTTTATATTGTTGTGTGAGGAATTTATTGATATTGGTTATAATTTCTTTACAGTATATATACATTTTCAAAGTTATTGATAGGTCCACCTTGCAAGCCAATATATGAAACAATATTGTACATTTATTGTGTATTACAATAATATTTCTTCCTCCAAAGTCACTTTTCAACATGCACACAAGTATATTTTTTACAGGCTTGAGTGAGAGTGTTGAAAAACCCCTGCAACTGATTTGGAAGTGTCTCTTCAATGGCCTACTAAACCCAACATCAAGGGCTGATAAATTGCAGGGGCAAAGTAGTCATTATGCATAAAAAACTGCTGCTGCTCTGTGCTCTTTCCATTGTTTTCATGTTGAGAATATGTTCTCCAAAGCTGGAAAGAAAGTTTTTGTTTTGATGAGATAAAAAACATTATCTCTAAATATCATCCAATTTCAGCCTAATAAAACGATAAACGGGAGTTAGTAGTCCCACTGAGTGCCCTTTTCTCAAGCCGCGAAAGAGAGCATCTTTTTTCTTTGTAACCTTCCTGACTTTGAACTTTCACAAGACTGCAGACAGAGATCTGTGATAAAGCACCATCAGGGAAGAAGACATATTACTGAGTTCTTTGCTGGAACTAGACTGTTGTAACATTCTGGCATTAACCAAGCGCCAGGCCGAATCATCAGCATTGAGTATGCAGGAATAGGCTTTTACATCAAAAGCAGAATGTTCCTTTTTTAATACATTGCAATAAAGCTGGCCAAGCACATATAGCTTTTTTTTTTGTTCAGCCTCCAGGCTGAATGAAAAAAGTTTAACAGATCCCTCCATTCATGCTTTTCAGCACAGATAGATGAATATCCGACAGTGGCTACCATATTTTGACAGCGGTTCCCAAAGTGAATGTCAATATAATATAATATCCAGATAGTGTCTGCATCTGTTGGAAAAAAATTCTACCCAACTCCTTCGATTTTTTCTTTTCACTTGCAATACATGTCAGGAGACAGCCGTCAGGTCCACCCACTGACCAATTTTCATCCAGCTCCTCAGAAACCAATTCAATTGCCTACAGTATGTAGGCAACTTAACATTACAATTTCTGTGGCCATTGTAAATTATATTGCTAGAATACAATATTTATAAGAAGGGTCAACCCTAAAATTGTATGTATAGAATTATTTTTGAACAAAACCATGGACTTTACAGGCACCAGAATACAACAATTCCTTAAAAAATCATACATTTTATTAGAAATATTTCTAAAACATAGAAAAAGATTTAAAATCACATAATAAACCTGCTAGCCATGTTAAGGCACTATCACCAACTAAAGACCAAAGAACCCCATCCTAATCCGTAGTAATTGCGCCAATGGTACGGCTGCCGATAGCCAGGTGGGCTTGGTGTAGGTTGATTTGGCTTGTTTAAGCTCTACATGTTTCGACACCAAGGTGGGTGCTCTGTGAAGGCGCAGTGAGCTGCATTGAGACAAATGCTACGGACTCCTAAGATCTATTGGGCTTATACCGGAGACACTAACCTACTAAAGACCTTGGTTTATGTGCTTTGGGGAAACCCTTAATGGGATTGGTTACCTTGCACCCCAGGACTGATATACAGGCAATATGCATTTGTATATTGTCTTAAGAAGTCTCTACTTCATAGTAAAGCTGAGTTAATACTCTGTTATATACTACTGCCATATCTTTTGGGCCATTTGGATGGCTGTCTCCGCACTTATTGCTCCTCCAGATGGTTTTCATCTACTACTATAGTCCTGCAGTCTGCTATCATAAACTAATACTTGCTTAAGCTCCTGTGGAAACGCGACAGCATGACACATGTAGAGCTTAAACAAGCCACATCAACCTACACCAAGCTCACCTGGCTATCGGCAGCTGTACCATTGGCGCAATTACTACAGATTAGGATGGGGTTCTTTGGTGTTTAGTTGGTGAGCAGGATTATTGTGTGATTTTAAATGTTTTAGAAATATTTGTAATAAAATGTATGATTTTTTTAAGAAATTGTATTCTGGTGCCTATAAAGTCCATGGTTTTGTTAAAAAAATTCTATGTATACAATTATTTAGGACATGGCACTCTGCTACTAGCACCAGCATCCATAGTACCAGCCTGTGAAGATGCAAATACTTTTAATCTACTCTAAAATTGATTGCAGGCTACAATGCTGGACTGACTCTGTTCATTTGTCAATGACTGGCGTAGAACAGCTTGTGTGTTTTTTTGCCCTTGCTGCCCAGACATATAAAAAGAAAAAAAAAGAAAAACCCTGCTTATATGACAGAAGATTTTTTTATTACACATATATATATATATATATATATATATTATAACGTTCAAATGCAATATTTAATTCTCATGCTTCAACGTAAGAAGCTACTGTACTATTACTACTGTCTGTCCAATAAGAAAGGTCCAATCTCGCAAATCGCGGAAAGGTGTTTTATTCTGTAACACTGTTGTAAACATAAGTATGGACAGGGAATGTTGTTATGCAAAACACAGCCATAAATTTTCATCAGCTTATGCTCCATCCTCTATTTGTCACAGACTATAAAATGAATGAGGCCTGGCGGTATGCTAACCTAATTCTGACAAAGGCCTGTAAAGTCATCTACTATCCAACATTTTAAATAATTTCTTCATTTTCATTCTGTATAAATCACACAATATGCACTGATACATACACCAGATGCTTTTTCTCCATCTCCGCTTGTTATGAGGGATTTCAAGCCTTCCTGCCAACCTAGTCTTCTGAGACTGGCAAAGAAAGAAGAGGGAATAGAGGACACGACTGGCAAGTTGACTAAATAAACAGGAATAAAACCCCTCTGTGTGACTGCTCTAGTAAAAGTAATCAAGCAGCCTAAATCTGCTCAAAATACAAACCGAGACACTGCACCAACACTTAAGCAAGCCAGAACATTAAAAGTCCAACTCAACATTTCCAGAAAATTTCATCTGGCCAAAGAGAAGGACAAAATAATAAATTGCTTTAACAATGTAGGGTTTATTGCATATTGCCATAACTAATATTCTTAAAGGTAACTTTAGACACTTGAGTAGGGCCAGGCCGACTAATAGCCAGGAATCGCACCTGCCTTAGGCATGGCTGGTGGATGAAGCTACAACTGGGGCTGCAGACACGCCATGCTTAGAGACTGCACAGTGAGAGCCAATCTCCTGTGTAATTTATGAGGCTTGGCAGTTTGACAGCAAGGTCTTGCTCTATGCATCAGGAACCATGAGTAGTTTCGCATGGACCATAAGGTGGACAACCTTAAAGGAGTTGTAAAGGCAGAAGGTTGTTTATCCTCATGCATTCTATGCATTAAAGCGGAGTTCCACCCAAAAGTGGAACTTCCGCTTTAAGTCCTCCTCCCCAGCTCCGGATGCTGAAACAGAGCATTTGGGTTGATACCCGATTTTTAGGTGTACTTCCGCCCCAGTCACCTTAGGTGATCGGAAGTGAAAGGTCTCCTTCCCCCTCCCTCCTGAAGTCTTCTGGGACACAGGACAGGTCCTAGAAGACCTCGGGACCAATCACAAAGTACAGCGGAGCTCGCGAATGCGCAGTGTGCGCCCGACCGTGAAGCCATGGCCGGGTGCCCACAGTAGCAATGCCGGTGCCACGGAGGGGAGGGGGAGGGGAGCGAGGCTCCGTGCGGCTCCATCGCTGGACCGGGAGACAGGTGAGTGTCTGTTTATTAAAAATCAGCAGCTACACTTTTTGTAGCTGCTGACTTTTAATAAACATAAGGAAAGGGTGGAACTCCGCTTTAAGATAGAAAACCTTTTGTGTGTAGCAGCGTCCTCAGCACCCCCTAATACTTACCTAAGCCCCTTCTCTCTCCAGCGATGTCCACGAGTGTCTAAGCCGTCCAGTACAATCCTCCTTATTGGCTGAGGCACAGCAGCAGTGCCATTGGCTCCCAGGGCTGTCAATCAAAGTTAGTCAGCCAATCAGGGGAGAGAGGGGATGGGTCCGGGTCGGGGCTGCATGTCTGAATGGATACATGAAGCTCTGACTCGGCTGGGGTGCCCCCATAGAAAGCTGCAGGCTGAGGGGGCACTTTTTTCACCCTGTATTGATCCAGTCATTGTACTTGTGAATGTGCAAACACAATTGGGCTTAGCCCAGGAAAAAAGGTCATATTTGGTATCTTCACTATGGATGTCAGAGGATCTGTGCTTGACACCACACTTGACAGTATTCCATTCCGCAGATAACTGTGCCTACAGTTTCCCTTAGAGCAGTAGGCGATTTTTAACCATTAGTCATTTAAAAAAAATAAAAAGCATAAGCATAGAATTAAAAAAAGCTTTTAAAATTATTTAAATTTTTGTATTTCACTAGTGGGCTTGTATTTCTTTTTTTAAAGGGTAGATGTACTTTAAAACCTTGCATTGACGTTAGGCAGGCTTAGACTGCCTTATAAGATGGGAATGTACTTGTTTGTATTTAAAAAGGCAACCCACCGTTGCTATAGTACAATAGACTTTTAAGTAAAGTTTTGGCTAATATAAAACTAAATTAAATACAAATACTTTCTGATTAACATCTTTTTTCAATAGAAATTAATGTTTTTTTTCCAAACCCACAAAAAGTGTGCAGAGGCGTAACTAGAATCTTCAGGGCCCGGTGCAAGAAATTATGAAGGGCCCCCCTGACCCCTGGCCAGGGCCCTTCCCTCTTCCCGCTGATCCTGGGGCCCTTTACTCCCATTGTGGGTCCCTTTATTATGGTCCTGCAGAAGCACCCTTTCAAAAGTTCTGCAGCAGGCCCCCTTTCTGCCATCTTTGGGCCTCCCCATGATAGTGAAATGCCAGGGCCCGGTCCCAATTGCAACCTTTTACCATTTAATTTTAATTGTATTTCTTTTACAATTTTATTTTTATAATTTTTTACAATTTATTTTAGGAGCTCTGCTGGGGGGCTTTAATGAGATATCAGGGCTCTAAACAAACCTCAGCTCTCAATTTCCATCTGTATCCTCAGCTGCACAGAATGAATGGACAGGAATAGTCGAGTACCAAGCCTCCCATTCATTCAGAAATGGAAGTATAGTAAAACAGTTTACTATGCTGCAGTTATGAATGAACCGATTGATACCAATCAATGACTCTGTCCATTCAGAAAAGGAAGAGGCCGGTAAATGACAAATTTACCAACCCGTTCACATCTCTCCATCATGACACATCTTCTACAGCAGCTGGCAGGAGAGAGGAGGAGGGGGAATACAGCAACTCTGTGGGGGGACACAGGGCCCCTGGGAACAGCAGAATACAAGTAAACTGGATAGGAGGTGCGGCGGGGGCAGCATATAGAGGAACCAATCTCCTCCATTAGGAGAAAAATGGAGTAGAATGGTTCCTCGAAATGCCGCCCCCGCCATCCCTCCTTTCCAGGTATACAAGGGAGGCACACAGGCTCCCTGGAGCATGGGGCCCGGTTGCCATTGCAACCCTTATTGTTACGCCCCTGGACATGTGTAACAGAATAGAGAAGTAGCCGAATGATCAGGCAGAGAGTAAATGGAACTTGCAGTTTACTAAGCAGGTGAGAAACAACTGGATCAAGATGGCAAAATGCATTGATACACTGCAGAATAATACAAAACTGATTATGAAAGTTGGAGAAATAACTGGAGAAATCCCAGGTCTGAGGACATGGAGGGGGGGGGGAGAGAACCTAAGTGACCCTAAGTGTACTGAGGTAGCAATTTAGGAGACCTTGCCTGTATGTGATTCGGTCTTTTGCAGAAGCTGTATGTTATTAGGCTCATGCCTGGCTGCTCGCTCACTGGTTCTGACAAAGGAGGCTCTTTCACCTGGGTGCAGATCACTTGTCCATTTTCCTCCTTCTAATTAAACTATCTTCCATGGACAAGTCCAGGAACCAGGGAGCTGCGGAAAAAGGGGATAAAAGGGTCTGCATCTACATTTGAGCATGATGAGTAAATTGGCACTCTGCTACACCTGCCTTACAGATGTAAGGCGATGTGCGCATACTGTGGAGGAGCATGCCAAAGCTAAGAATTACTCATACTGAGCGTTTCTGTGATGTTTCAGTAAACAAATTAGGGGGAAAAGGCATTTGAATGCACCTTAAAGGAGAAGTACTCCTTTCCTGTGGATCACAGGAGTGCAGTCCATCCTGCACTCCTGCGACCTATTTTCAGCAGACAGCTGCTGAAGCCCACTGTCGACTGTCATCACAGAGCCAGTCCAGGCTCAGGAAAGATCACGACCATATGGTCGGAATGCGGCTACATGCCTGGACCGGCAACCGGTCGATGAGTCGCTGAGAGTCTGAGCTGGTCGATCCAGCCCCTCCACAGCCCAGTGCTCCAGTGAGTGTGTGGGTGGGGGGGCTGCGGAGCAGAGAGACGGTGACTGACAGTCACCAGCTCTCTGCTTAGTGAGCTCTGGGAGCCAAGCGATCAGTGCTGTTTGATTGTTCGGTTCTCAGCCTTAGAGCCGGCAGGGAACAGATGCAGCATCCACCTAGGTAAGGTATATGCTTCACTATATGACATACTTAATTTTAACTGTCATGAACAAATTATATACAGTTCTACTGACAACAATTGTAACACAACCAAAATGTTAAATAGCAACTGCAATGGTTTTGGTTATTGGCTAGCAATAAGGTGCACGAGTCCTAATGCGTAAAAAGGATATATTATCTAGTAAAAAGTTACATATTCCTATTCAGATTTGTCTTTTTTACCCTATCCACCAATAATTGTTTATATTTCCACTTAGCATATTGCTGTTAGTTTCACTATATGGTTTGATCTCAAATCAAGTCATATTTAATTTATAAGATATATAAGAGATTACATTGGAATGTATTTGAAGACAGCTGTTTTGGAGGAATTTCTAAATCTAGCTATAAAGGAAGCTGCATTTTAATGCTTTATCCTGGAGGCCTGTTTCACACTAGTGCAAACTCAGATGCGACTTGAGTCGCACATCAAGGGAAATCACATTGTTTTCAATGGTGACCGTTCACATTAATGCAGCTCAGCACAGAGTGATTTTGGAGAAGGTTCCTGTACTACGTTGATTTGATTCCAGTGGGATCGTGGCCCCATAGAATATACAAACCTTATCAGAGTTGCATGCAAGTAGCACTACATAATCGCACTGAAAATTGGATCAAAATCATATTGCATAAGTGTGAACCTAGCCTGAAACCACAACTTTAAATAAATAGAACATTGGCACATTGCCACCTGAAAATCAGGAAATAAACAGATGTGCTTTTCACATGTTCAATGCAGTAATGATTTGTTTGCCTACCAAGCACAGTTTGATCAACTTGTGGGTCCCATGCATGGCACTCTAGTTGGAGAATGATTCATTAAAAATTGAAAATGGAACATGTGCATACTGAGCTGAGTGATAAATATTGGTAATGGCCTATATCACATATACTGTAACTATTATTCATTTAGGGCTTGTTTGCACGCGCGTCACGCTGTGAAGAGCGATCCATGGTCAGGGGAGGGCTGGGCCAGGGGGCAGGGTGGCAATTGCCCCCCAGGCCACCCCAACTTACATTCGAAATGGCTGGCGGCCATTGCCCGCTGACAATATTTCTTTTTGTGGAGGAAGTAGGGGCCAGGGGCGCGGCCGCCAACTAACTGCAAGCATAGGGTGGCACCCAGGGCTGGCCCAACCATGGATGATGTCTATTATAGGAGCCGGTCCAGGAGGCAGTACTTTGTATGACAGCGTCCGCGCCTGGTAAGCAGGAGATCCCTGCTCTTTGTAATCCGGCGGCTCTCCTCTCTCTGCATTGCAGGCTGCATTGGATGGGCACTGGTGAGGCTGCATTGATGGGCACGGATGAGGCTGCATTGATGGACACTGATGAGACTTCATTGATGGGCACTGATCAGGCTGCATTGATGGGCATTGATGAGGCTGTATTAATGCATTATTTTTGTTAAACCTCCTTTGTTGCTATTAACATTAAATTATGTTACAGCATTGTATCATATTTGCCTTGCTTCATAACATCAATATCCATTATAAAATCCGGTGGGCATGGATGGTGAGCTGATTTGGTGGCTCAATGGGCCACTTGACTGGACTTGCCCCCCAGGCCTAAGGTTGCCAGCTCTCCCCTGTCCATGGTGGATAGCTTTTCACAGAGAAGTGCATGTATGGCTGACTGACATTCAGGAGGAGATACTGCTGTCTCTTGAATGGCTGTTTGAAAGGGAATACCGTGTATCAACTGCGAGCCTGGCGCTAGGCAACACAGGCCCACTCTATTGAATACTATGTGTTTGGCAGTGGTATTGCCACGGAATGTGATGGGAGGATCATTTTTGCCATGCTATGATGCAAAGTTTTGTGAGTGTGTCATGTGTACACCTTCACCCAGCTGCCTTTGCAGCTGAAGGGGGGTAAATGGGGGGGACCGGAAAAACAAGCAAGGTCTTAAGCTCCTATTTTTACCACCTCCCAACCACAAGTGTAAACTAAGCCTTAAAGTGAACTCAAAAAGTGAAGTATTGCTATGTTATTGGGAACATATAGAGCATGCGCGGGAGTGACATCAACCCCGTCCGGCCAATCAAGGCAGCTGGCAATCGAGACCCAGTAGCTGGCCGCCCAAAGATGTCAGTAGCCTCTGGGGAGCTCCGGGATGTTGCATCGCTGGATCCAAGGTGAGTATAGTTTCACTTTAAAACTGATCCTTTACCTGGTGCTGACTTACCATGCCTTGTTCTGTACTGTGGCCATCTCGGTAGAGGCAGGTCAAAGCCATTAACAAGTAACTGTGAGCAGAACAGTAGTGACACCACCAAATGTTCCAGGTAGCCTCACATAGCAGCACTTATACTACTGTACAGCAAAAAGAACCGACACACTGAAGTACGATATCCAATGAATTTATTCCATGCCCATAAAAATACAGCACCCGCAGACGCGTTTCGGCTTGTAGCCTTGTTCACAGCATACTACTGTACTTCAGAGGGAATTCAAGACAAAGGGTAATTTTGTGAGAAACAGTAAAATATGACGATAATAAGACAAGTCAAATTCTTTAACATCATGTTAACATTTCAAACTAGGCTGTCAGTTTTTAATTAAGTGAATTTTGCAAAGGAAATATTTTTGTTTATGTACAGTATCCTTTCTTGTTAGCTGCATTCACAGCTTTTGTGCCAAATTAGATAGAAGAAGATAAATCATCCTATTTTCTTTTGTAAATCTGCTAGGGAAAATGCAGAAAAAAAGAAATGATTCAGCACATCATCTGTCAATTACATTGTATATCATTTGTAATTGTTCTACACCTTATGTCTCAGCAACATGACTACAGGACCTATATTTAAAACCTGCAAAAATAAATTAAAGGGATACTAAAGTCTCACTTTTTTTTGTTTAAAGCTAACAAACATGTTATACTTACCTGCTCTGTGCAGTGGTGTTGCACAGAGCAGCCCAGAGCCTCCTCTTCTCAGGAACTTCTTCCGCACTCCTGGCCCCTCCCTCCTGTTGAGTGCTCCCCACAACAAGCAGCTTGCTATGGGGGCGCCTGGGCCAAGCCGTAGGTCTGTGTGTCCATCCATCCCGGCCCCATCCTCTCTCTCTCCTGATTGGCTCACTTACTTTTATTGACAGCAGTGGGAGCCAATGGCGCCTCGCTGTTGTCTCAGCCAATGAGATGGGGGCCTGTGAAGTAGGAGTGGGCTAAGCACTCTATGGCCATATAGTGCAATGGACTCCCTGTATTTTGGTTGAAGATGCCCAGGTACTTTAAATAGCCTTTTAAATAACCCTGCAGGTTTTATTGTCATTATTGCATGTGTGCGCTGTAAAATGTCATTTTGTTTGGTGGTCTTATAGCAGCACCATCTATAATGTGATACACTATTAGGGTGTGCCCCCCAAGTATGTACCTATTAGCCAATGAGGAGGAACACAGACAGCTGAGTCTCTCGAGCAACATCACTGGATCGAAATGGGGCTCAGGTAAGTATTAGAGGGGTTGAGGGGGGCTGTTGCACACAGAAGGCTTTTTATCTTAATGCATAGAATGCATTAAGATAAAAAAAACCTTCTGCCTTTACAACCACTTTAAGAACAAAAGTTTTTGCCAATAGTGACCAATCTGACTCATTGTTTCTTCTTAGAGAATATACTGTACAGGGAAACCTGACTGACACTTCAGGCTGAAGGGGCAAACAACTGCAAGTAAGGTATTGGCCGATGCTGTCAGTTACTAGATGCAGCCCTGGCCACTCAATGATCGAAACTTGACTGGCTCAACAGAATTCAATCATTTGATCAACTTCTGTTGAAGGGACATAATGGAAACATTTTCTCAATCAGCTGGGTGAGTCTGCTGGCTAAATGAAAAATAAATTAACAGTGTAAGGGCAGCTATAGTTTGTGCTGTAACAGTTTACCAGAGGTTTTCAGAAAAAAATAGGTTGCTGATCTGGACCCATGGGACCGCAGGCGTCATGCTAATTAACCAAACATGCATAGAAACCAAACCAACACAATTAGTGGATTAAAATAGGCCATGGCCTGGTTTATTGGTTTCAAATCCATTTTTAACAATATAACTTTTATTCACACCAATAACTTTATTTACCAAAATACTCAGAATTCAAGAGCTGACCAAGAATGTATCTTAACCACCTCCTTACATGCCCCCTTTGATCTGACCTACCAAAGGGACCCACACCACATAAACAGGCTGCAATGGGG
>BLSH010277625.1:2471003-2481086 GCA_018402905.1 Glandirana rugosa
TCACTTGTGAATGATCACCTTCAGGCCGTTCTTGTTGATTCCAGTTCCATATCGTCCGGAACTTATTTTCATATCAAATTCGGGTGAATGTCATTTACATACATTGGTATACAATAATACGTACGTACCACGTCTATTCCAGGGTTACTTGTGGGGAGGATCCCTTTCCTTCGGAACTGACTACTTTCGTACCCAGTTATTCACCGGTAACAGTATGTCGTCACAAAGGGTTGGGTCAGGAGTTCCGTGTGGTTGTCCAGTACAGAAGTCCTAAAGGTAATAAATAATTACTAAGGCAGTGAAACTGATCAAATCACCTGTGCAAAATAATGGAAATCCTGAAGACATGACCTGTTGGTGTGCCTTGAGGACTGGGTTGGGAAACACTGCTGTATGACAATGGCCACTTATTGACCCATGCTTTCATCAGTCAAGGCTTCCTTTCCCTAGGAGGGGTGTTCATTGGGACCTTATCTGCACCATGCATGCATAATAACATATGGTTACATACATTTACTGTAAGTGGGCTTAAACTATACTTTTATTCAAGGCCTGCTATACCTTGACCTTAGTTGTTCTTGCCGGACTTCCACTAGTAAGTGTTCACTCAAACACCTGATAAAAAGTGGATTAAAACAAACTAGGGTAATCTATATGAAATTATATTTCAGTGGCTATTTTTCTAGTGCAGGTTAAAAAATGAAAGCAAACACCTAGTAATGGTTTATACTGGCAATATGATTATTTTTCTTTTCCAGGGTTCCATAAAGTAGTCAGGTACTACACATCACACAGCCAATAAAAATATATTTGTGAATCATAACATTACAAAGGCAGCAGTTTTAATTTAGCAAGGGCTACCCTTATAGATGGCCGAAAGCATTATGTTTGATGGCTGCATTTGGGACTTTCTGAATGACAGTTAACTTTAAAAGAGTGTCACCTGCAATTTTGCACAGAGAAATGATTTGAAGTCAAGATCTCAGAATCACCATCCGTGCAGATCAAATTATCCGTGTCTGTGATGGAAAGAACGCGAGGGGAGCCTGTGTCAGGGAACAGCGGGAAATCATTGCTTAAAACCAAACTTTGAGAGTGCAGAACCTCAAAATGTTTAATAGCTTCCGACTGAAAATTACAATTGGTACACTACTGCAATATTCAAATATCTGTTCTTATTTGCAGCTGAAATAACTGCCTTTCCTTTCCATCTACTTGTCCTTTTCCAGCCTGCAACCATTCTAGTTGTAATCTGGCTGACACATAAGAAGAAGAGTGTGGAAGGAAGGAGCCTACTGAAGAGCATACCGGTTGTAGAGATAAAGACCTACAAGCCCTGCCGAAATAATAATATTATACAATATTTTCATTATTTGAAAGCTACTAAAATATTCCCATATTCGTTTTAAAATAAGATATTTCATGTTTATATAGTTTTGTTGTGCAGTCTATTGTTGTATCTAAGATGTCAAGGCAAAAAAAAAAAAGGTAAATACATGGCTCCTGCCAATTTTCTAAAGAAAGACAATTGTGTATAGAAATATGAACCCCACCATGCCACCCTGACTGTACTCCCCTTGAGCTCTGTAGGGTCATCAGCTCTGTAGGGTCATCACTCCTTCAATCACCATATAGCAGGGATATGCAATTAGCGGACCTCTGGCTGTTGCAAAACTACAAGTCCCATCATGCCTCTGCATCTGGTATCATGCTTGTGGCTGTCAGAGCCTTGCTATGCCTCATGGGATTTGTAGTTTTGCAACATCTGGAGGTCCGCTAATTGCATATCCTTGCCATATAGGGTTGCCACATCATCCCTTTAATCCAGGACACATATTAATTACACAGGTTCTGTGGCTGATTAAGGTGGTAATTAAACTCACTTGGTGCCTTATCTGCATTAAATTAGTCTCAAAACCTGTGTAATTCATATGTGTCCTGGTTTAAAGGGATGATGTGGCAACCCTATCACCATAGTGTTCAAGAAGCAACAAATCCAACAGAAAGAGTAAGACTCCTTAAATCAGAAATAAACCTATCGATTTGATCGTTTCCCAAAACAGGTACATTCATAGCATGCAGTGAACGATAACTGTCAGAGGAGCTAGTTCTCTCAACTGAACTGTCAAGCCATCAAATGGCTGATGGCACAACTGATCACATGATGGCCTGGGGTAACTGCAGCTCAAAGGCTAAGATGGCAGCTTCCTTGGCAGTAAAGGATAGGAGGGTTTAGTTGTGCCCTAATGATAACACTGAGACTAGATTACATAAATCTCATCACCAGTTGCCATGAATGATTACAAAATGCTGCAATTACAAAACATCTAGAAATAATTTTAACATCAGTTTTGGGATGAGCAACCCTTTAATCCAGATATTTAATTTCGCCCAAAATTATTTTCTCGACATTCATTCTAGACTCATTGAGTTTCAGATTGTCTAGTTCTAGGGAAAAGGTCTCAGGTCAAGATCTACCTGAGTAAGAAGAACTAATGTTTAGGGATAGGCCCGCAGATCGAGTTGAACGTAAGTCAAATTTAGAACATTATGGGGCGTTCGCAGCGACTTCGCCACCGTAGAGCGCCCCATAATGCATTGCATGCTGGCTTTGTTTTGACATTTTATTTATAGTGCAGGGTGGGGCCACCGGGTGATGTACGGGCGACCCTGCCCCCTTCTGACATCATGTGACGTCAGAGGGGTGGGTCGCTCGATTACGTCACTGGGTGGCCCCGTCCTGCACTATAATTAAAACGTTAAAACAAAGAGAGCTCAGTCCGCGGGAGCCTTCCCATGGTGGAGGAGCTGTTGGTTTTTTTTTTTCAGGTCCGTCGCGTGCCGTGATTGACGATGGATTACAACGGGGGACACTTATTCTTATTTTTTATTTTTTAATAAAGGACTTGTCCCTAATTGTCTCCTGTGTTTTTGTTTTCTTTTTGACACTTTTGGGAATTAGTGGGGGTAAGATATACCCAATACTAATTCACATGGGGGAGTCGGGGTCTGAGGGCGATAAGGCCCCCACCCCCCCACAACCACAGCCCAGGGTTGAGGGGAAGAGGCTCTTGTCCCCATCAACATGGGGACAAGGTGCTTTGGGGTTGGGGGCACAGTGCCCCCCTTGCACCAAAGCACCCATACTCCCCATGTTGAGGGCATGTAGCCTGGAACGGTTCAGGAGAGGGGCGCTCACTCGTCCCCCCCTATCCTGGCCGGCCAGTTTGCATGCTCGGAAAAGGGTCTGGTTTGGATTTTAGGGGGGACCTCACATCAATTTTCTTAAAATTTTGGCACAGGGTTCCCCTTAAAATCCAAACCAGACCCAAAGGGCCTGTTATGGACTGGCGGGGGGACCCCACACACATTTTTTCAGTGATTTTTATGTATTATTGCCGGGCAATACATCCGCAATAATAAATGACAATTTTTCCTTCACAGATGTCATTTTGCTCTGGCTATGTTCTAAACATCACAGAGATGCGCCCTTTTACAGGCAGTCGAAGGGACACTCCCCCCCCCCGGCATGATTTAAAGGAATATTTCATTTTTATTGTTTCACTTTAAGCATCATTAAAATCACTGCTCCTGAAAAAACGATTGATTTAAAACTTATTTTTCATTGATACATGTCCCCTAGGGCAGGACCCGGGTCCCCATAGACTTATTAGGGCAATAACTTGCATATAAACCTTCAAAATGAGCACTTTTGAATTTTCATGTTCGGGTCCCGTAGACTTTAACAGTGTTCAAATGTTTGCACAAATTTTTTGCCTGTTCGCATGGTCTGGTGCGAACCAAACCGGTGAGGTGTTCGGCCCATCCCTACCAATGTTCTGTTTGCGTACAAAATGCATAGTTGTTCCAGAAAAGGCTAAGCAGAGTTTGTATCTTAGGTGGATTCGGAAAGGTAACTTTCCTATTATGAATACAATATTTTCTTCAAATTTACGTAAAAGGATGGGTTTTTTTCTCAAGAGGAATACACACCTGAGGCTGAGTAGCATGTAATTTCAAATCCCAATCAATGTATAACCTGCACCGATTACTTCTCAAGCACCTAGCAAATCCATAACCCATTACTGAACACCAAGAAAAAGATGAGCTGTTACAGAAATATAAAATCCCTTGACCACAGAAGGCATTTCTCTTTGTACTTTATTGACTAACCAGGATACTGTTGAAGTGTTTGTGAAGGTTTTTAAACAAAAGCATGTTAACAAAATTGTGCTATGCAACAGAAATTCAGATGATTTGGGGTATGTGACCAACAAGAACACTGTAATCGCGAGCCAAGGATTGGGTCAAGAGAATAAAAGGCAAAAGAACTATCAAAGCAGTTACAGATATTAAGCGAACACGTTTTCTAATATTTATACTAATAATACTTTCAGTACTCTGTGAGTATTTGGTTCTTGCATTTGTTTTTTTACCCAGAAAAACTGTCAAGATTCATAAACAACAACCAAGTTTTGGAAATCGCAAACATTTTTTAATACTCTATTTTAGGGATATTCTTAGATTCAAATGGGGTTTTCCCAACTTATCAACAACAGTAAATTAGCAATGAAATCAGTTTTGGAAACTTAATTCTTATGATACGCCAAACAAAGCTCATGTTCCATGAACAAGCATGCACTGTGAAACAAAAAGGCAAAGTTCTCCACTGAAGCTGGAAAATATCAGTCATCCAAAGATGCTCCACACTAATGGTAGAATGTCTGAATACTTCAGTGTATATCTAAAGAAGTAAGCCAATTCATTTTGGGAGTTCTAAGGGGCCCCCCATTCATCAGGACAACAAGAATACAAACAACATATACATACAATTAATTAAAAGAAACAAATGGTGTACATACCCTTGAATTATCATTTGATCATGATATAACTACAGACAGTAGACAACAACATTATTGTAATTTCTATGTGTACCAAATTCCACAGAATGCAATAAATTTGGAAAATGAAATTTAAAATCCAAAGTAAAATGTTGTTCTTAACAATTAGGCATTATCTCAATCAAAAATGAGAGGCATATAAATGATGTGAGTCAAGACCGAGACTGACACATGAACTCCAATTCCAAGGCGTTGTCTTGGATCTTTGTCCAACTAAGCATGGATAAGTCTGCTACTGACGCATGGTTAACTTGCTAAATTGCAGTAACAAAAATAACACCAGTTCAGAACCCTGGTGCACACATGCTGATAGGATTGGGAAATGAATGTACGTAGTAGACTATACTTCACCTTTTTCAAGAAAGAGTGTTAGATTTTAATTAAACCTTATACACCATTTAGAATTCACTCTGCTGATGTCAGATCAGAACAAGATTCTGATTGGTTGTTGGAAAAAAAAGGAATTCGCAATCTTTACTGAATTAGTGTTATGAGACTCAATTCACTAAGCTATTAAGATTGTTTTTTTGCCATAATGACTGTTAAATTCATCACTGAGGTCTAAAACTCTCACATGACTGAGCATAACAATTGTTAAGTTGAATAAAAATATGCTCCACACTTGTGGTAAATTCCCTCCCTTTATTCTAATTTTCAGCCAGGCAACACACACAGGCATTATAGCGTGACTTCACCATTAATCTCATCTATATCAGATATTCCTTATTATGCACAGCCATGCCCTTAGGGGGCTGAATACCAGCACTGGGGAGAAGTAAATGGCCTTCAGTTAGGTCTATCACTACCATTTGTAAGGATGAGAAATTTAAATAACTGAATCAGTTAAATGTATTTCTGGAAGTAAGAATATAGATATTATAGCTTACATATTTGATCCCTGAATACATACCAATATGTCATATTGTAAAGGGAGGATATTGCATCATTTTATAATATTTACTATGTAATAATGCTTTGATTGCAAAAAATCAGTATATACCTTACTCCTTGGTGCTACAGCCCATAAGGCTAGGTTCACACTGCTAGGTTTGCAGCAATTTCCGCACCCGCAGTGAAAACGCACTGCTCTGCAAAAATGTGCGCGGCTGCCATTCTGAATAGCACCCCTACGCATTGCGTGTGCCGGAAACGCAGGGAAGTTGCAAGGTCAAAAAGACCATGTGATTTGCCTGTGGCCACATTTTTGAAAAAGGTGCATGGACCTTTTTTCTTGCGGAAATGCAGGCACGGCAGTCCATTCATTTGAATGCGCTGCAGTGCCTGGGTAAACGCGGCCTTCAAAAATGCATAGGTGTGAACCTGGCATCAAGGGCCATGGTACACTGAATCAAACAACTCATAGATCTTCTAAAGCTGCCCATGCATGTGGAAATTTTAAGTCAATCTAAACCTCTTTTGATCCAACAGGAATGGGAAATATGATTGCAAGTCATCAGCAAGAACTAAGTAATCTTCCACGCATGAGTTTGATGGACCACCAAAATGTGGTCCATTGTGGAATCAAAACTGGTCAATAAATTGACAGTGTGAAGACCGTTTAATGAAAGATGGTACTGAACTGAAATTGTGACATCCACAAACTACAGTAGTTTAAAGGAAGGTGATCAGATATTCACCATGTTTCATGGGAGAATTTTGGATCCCTTCTCTATGCTGTCAATCAGAACCACCATTTAATGTCTTTAATTGCTTTCAGAATATGAAAACTAATGGATTTGAACGTTTGAACAATCTATCAAACTGCCATATATATGGCCAAATTAAGGCCACTGTCCTTCTAACAAATGAAGTCTAGCAGCAGTCTACAGCGGCTGCGTGCTGCCACCACTGGGATGAAAAAAGCAAATGCTGCAGGACTAAAAAATATAAAAATAAAAAAAAATAATCTGACATAATGATAAAAAATGAGACTTCAGTTGGGCCTAACTTATAATAAACTGACATTTTAACATTTTGCCTAGTGACAAATTCTGTGAATTAGCATAATTTCATAATATGGCTATCACAATGATAAGTTAAAATGAAAGTATGTTTTTTTTCAATTAAGCAAATATTTTGGACTAATTATTGCACTGTTTACCTAAATATATTTTAATGTACTTTTCACATTTTAAATGCCATGCACTTTCATCCTTTTTGTTACTGTATTTGTTACTAAAAGATTTCTCTATTGGAGCTCTCTATTGGATCTAACCACTGTCCATTATCTTATGACATTTGTGTCCCAGTGGGAAGATTTCCCTTCACTTTGTGTCCCAAAGGATAACGGGGTACAGACAGCAATAAAAACATGACAGGTTCAAGTCCCTCTCAACTCTGTCCAAAAATAAAAAAATAAAGTTTTGCCTTTAGTTATTATGCTTTAAGTTGGATGACTCATTCATTTATATTGTGAGAAGGAGTAGTAAAGCAAAACCATTGTGTAGCACTGCAAAGTACAGCCTGTATATGTATATATAAACAAACATGGCCGCCCCATGTACATAGACACTATATTACCAAAAGTATTGGGACTCCTGCCTTTACACACAGATGAACTTTAATAGCATCCCAGTCTTGGTCCATAGGGTTCAATATTGAGTTGACCCACCCTTTGCAGCTATAACAGCTTCCACTCTTCACAACACAAAGCAAGGTCCATAAAGACATGGATGAGTGAGTTTGGGGTGGAGGAACTTGACTGGCCTACACAGAGTCCTGACCTCAACCCCATAGAACACCTTTGGGATTAATTGGAGCGGAGACTGTGAGCCAGGCCTTCTCATCCAACATCAGTGCCTGACCTCACAAATGCTCTTCTGGAAGAATGGTCAAACATTCACATAGACACTCCTAAACCTTGTGGACATCCTTCCCAGAAGAGTTGAAGCTGTTATAGCTGCAAAGGGTGGGCCAACTCAATATTGAACCCTACAGACCAAGACTGGGAAGTCATTAAAGTTCATGTGCGTCATAGGTGTGCGCAGCCTATTGCATTATGGTGTGCATCCCAAAGCTCAAACACACACGCCTTTCTCTACAGCCTCAGCTGTACAGAACAGTGAATGCATGGGAAAGTGCTCTGTGCTAAGCAGCTTCCTGTTTATTCACAAATTGAAGCATAGTAAACACAGCTTGCTATGCTTCAGTTATGAATGCACACAGTGAGTAAGTGAGTGTGTTCATTTAGAAAAGGAAGGAGCTGGTAAATTACCTTTATACTAGCCCCTTCCCCCACTCTCCATCCTGAAACATCCCCCGCAGCAGCTGGACAGGAGGGAAGCCAGCAGCACTATGGGGCACGGAAAGCCGGGGCAGTAGAGGGAATCAGCACTGAACATAGTGATTAGGGTGTGCCCAGGTCCACCTGGCACACCCCCTGCACACGCCTATGATGTGCATGTAAAGGCAGATGTACCAATACTTTTGACAGTATAGTGTATATTTACACATTATGCAATTTTTTTTGTGTTTAAATTACATAGTTAATAGTTAAACATCTGTCTTTTTTTGGGGGGGTCCCGTGTCCTGATTGACCTTGGCTTCCTGCCCCAAAGATACAAAAGGAAATTAGAGGAAATCCACCCTAATTGAGGAAAATTCTCCTCTTAGACAACTGTCACCTGAAAGGCATCTCCATTAGAAGATTTCCCCTCAACTATTCTTCTGGTGCAACTTTTAAAAAATTCTGTATTTCGCCTCACTTTCTGTTACTATGGCAATAGTCACCATGACAAACTGAGAAGGAAAATTCTCCCAGCGGGGAACCAATCAGCAATAAAAATGTGAAAGGGGATCTAACCCTTCCCTACTCTATCCACAAATAAAAGGAAAGTTTAGGTTATACAATCGGCTCTGCTTCTTTTGGTGCCATCCAAATTACAAAATGACAATAGTAGAGCAGGGTGCACAATGAGCAGAATGTGGTCTATATTGAGTTATATATGGAATTACTAACCAGAACCCACATGCTATTTAAAGTAAGGGGAAGCTGGGTACATTTACTATCACTGTCTTCTCTGTCAACAGGAAATGCATAAAAAAAGCCAACAGGGACACAGACAGTAGAAAAAAAGTTTGCTGGGGGGATGCTCAAGTCTTTCCCTAGGCTACTTAAAAAAAAATAATTTTAATATTATTATTATTATTATTGTCACTTTTCTCTTTGGGAGATTACCCATCATCTGTCTTGATGATGACGTGCAGGTAAACCTCCCAAGTGGGTGAGAAGAGAACAGTAAAAACTGATGGATTTTAACCCTTCCCTGCACTATTCAAATCCACAAAATTGTTTTGGCTGGAGATTTACATTCATTTACAAAGAGCATTGTGATTGCATCATATTTATTTCTCTGCTGTATTTCAAAATACAATTAGGGAATGGGGGGGTAAAATGGGCCAGGCACCCGAATAGGCACAATGGCTTGGGCGTGTGAAGAAAAACTGTCTTACCCACTGCTGTATTTACCTGAAGGCACCCAGACAAGGTTCATATATAATATTAATAAAAAATATAAGAGTGATTAATGTAGTACTTTAGTGTTGCTCCATATTGCTCCTGCCCTAGGCACTAGTCCATTATAGTAAATATGCCCATGACAGGTCCTAGTATACAGCCCATTACTTGCAAACACTGGCTAAGCAAACAGCTGATCCCCCAAGTGCTCAGCTCCCTGGATATCAAGACTGCAAAAACTGTATAGCATGCACATGCTCTTCCTTTGGATTTATTGAACTCCCTCTCTCTCTCTCTCTCTCTCTTAATTGTGCAGCTCAGTAAAGTAGGTAAAAGGCAATCTCCTTTATTATACAGGGCAGCATATATAGATATCTGTAGGGAGGGGTGAATCAGCTGTACTGCAGTCCTGGAATTGCAGAGGAAACAGAAGGACCAATTTATTGGCTTATTTAAACAGCCTAAGACCCTCATACAATATGCAGAGGTTTTCCAGCTAATGAGCCTCTCCCAGTACTGCTGATGTGTGGCGGTATCAATTGCGGACGCTGCTACTCCCCCACCATCTCATCTACCAAACTCCTACATAAGGCTGATCTACTAGGCTAATTTATAAGCAAGCAGATGGAGCCAACAGCTAATGCAGCAGGCATTCTTTTATAAATATAAAGTACATGTAATATACAGAATATATACATATAAATATATATATATATATATATATTT
>BLSH010277625.1:2481292-2495276 GCA_018402905.1 Glandirana rugosa
GTGTAAAACGTCAAGGTCATCCGACCCATCGACTCGAAAAGGTCTTGTGACGACTGGACGAAGAGGCAGCTCCCCAATTACTCGTTTTGGTTGTGAGGTAAGTCATTTGTAGTCGTGATTACTCTCTTGTCCTTTTCTTCGTCTAAACAATCATTTTCCTAGACTTCCTCCAGTTTGTCGTCCAACTTGTACTTTGTTAAGGGGTCGGATACGGAGGAGGTTGGGAGGGTCTCAGTCGGAGTTAACAGACAGGTGGGAAGAACAGGACACCTACTCGGCGACCGCACAAGAGGCATAAATCTATGCGCAGGATCACGAAGATACCCGATAGCTAGACGTTCACACGTCTCGGTTGAAATCTGTCACCCCTCATGTAGAAAATAGCGGTGAAAACCCGCACGGAACACAGAAGTTCACGCCAGCGGCTCATCCACAGGACAAGAAGGGTGGACAGACAATTGAGGCTGACTCTGGGAGGGTTGGAGGAGGCATAGGCTGGGGAATTGTTTCATGTTCAACCTGCTGTTTGACCTCCTTCAGATCCTTTTACTAACAAATCTGCTTCTTTTCCTGTTCTCTCATTAGTGCTGATGTTTACTGAATGGAGTGTTGGTTTTGCTCATTAACCCCTCGACGGAGAAGCAGGTCAGCAGTGTTCTGGAAAAGCTCAGCTACCCAGCCTACTGGAACTGCAAAATGTGTTTGAGGTTTCATTCTGCACTTCCCCATCTAGGTGTGCAATCAGAATCCCTCGCACTGGTAACCGCGTGGACAAGAGACCATATTCATTATTTCATTATTGTTCATTTATATACACACATAGGATTTAAAAAAAAAAAAAAATTTAGGTGTCATTCGCCATAAAACAGTTTTTTTTTTTTTTTTTTATTCTTCGCTGATGAATTAGCAGCAGGGTGTATTAAAGAGTAATATTAGTCATAATGATAATCACCATTAGCACAATGGGCTCAGATTGACAGGAGACGTCATAGCCAGCCTAGTTGGCTCCTGACTTGGACATCCCATTAAGTCACCAGGGTTGCAGCCCCCCCCATGTATTGCATTCATTGTCCACATTCTCTCCTTCTTTTACTTATTGTTCCCTGGATAATATAACTCATTCTATCTGTACATATACTAGCTATTATTTCTATTCTAGTCTTGTCTTTCACAAGATCTGCACCATAAGTACTTTTCTATTTCTGATGCTTTCCTGATACAAATATAAAACAATATAAATAATAACAGTGAGATGTACACAAAGGAAGCAATGATGGTAAATATAACAACACAGGCTATGTTTACCTGCATGTACAACATAACAATGCACACGTATTTACACGCAATCACAGAATAATGCATAAACAGTAATGCTGGGTATTGTTTCTCCATGTTGGAGATGGGGATGTGCTGGGGTCATAGTCTAGAAGCTGGAATTCTGCCTGATTTTTGTTACATACAACAGCTAGCGGGCTATGATTGAGGCTGAAATCCATTCCCACCAGTACTATCACTGCTATGAGCAAAGTACATCAAAAGCTTCTATTATACAGCACTTGTCTTTTCTACACCGTGATGGCATAGTTTAGCTCCTTTACCACATTTATCAACCACATCTCCTGTTTATACCACTATATATTTAAGGGGGTCATTTCATCCAATACTTAAGGATGGACTAGTTTGAGCTGAAACTCCTGCATCTCTTAGAGACTTTGTGAAGTCCCTCTTTTTCTTCTGAAATCTCCAAAATATGAAAAAAAATAAAAAATGTAATGGCGAGAAGCCCCCCTCCCTCCTGGAAGAGTACTATTCTTTAAAGCAGGCTTGCCAACTCAGTCATAGAGATCTCAGCATCAAAAGTCCTGGAGATATAAGAAGAAGCAGCGGGTGATTCTACTTTCCAGCATCTAAAGAAACCTGAAATATCAATTTGGTGCACTGACCCTTTAAGCCCTTAGTGAGTCTGCTTCTGCAACTGATTTATCTGATTCCATTGTGCTACAGTACATACAAATGACGGTCTACCTAAGAGAGCCTGTCAAAGCATTCTAATATACATATAAAGATACTGTATATAAACATATTGATACACAAATGCCAGCCCCTAACAAAGAGAGCCATTCAATGAATTCTGAGCCATATACAGTATATATATAAAAAATCACATAGTTAGTCTGGTTGAAAAAAAACACTAGTCCATTTAGTTCAACCAATAACACACACACATATATATATATATATATATATATATATATATATACTGTATATACACACACACACACATATATATATACTGTATATACACACACAAATGCCAACCTGCCAAAGACAATTATTCAATGTATTCTGATACATCTATATATCTATATATATATTACACAAAATCCAGCAAAGAGAAGAATTCAATACATTGCGAGATATATCTGCTACAGAGAACTTGTCTATGTATCTGAGATAGATAGATAGATAGATAGATAGATAGATAGATAGATAGATAGATAGATAGATAGATAATAGACAAATGCCATCCTAAGAGAACCTGTCAATAGATCTTTTACATACACATATATATGCCATTTACAACTCCTACATTTCATGCTGTAATATGTTCTCCTTTATAATATTACAGTGTCCAGCATGCACATACAGCTTCCTATTTCCTTGACTCCATTGTCATACAGGGATCTCAGCCCTGACCCTTATTACATGTGTGATCCTTTATTGTAGCCTGTATTTCTTATACTGTGTGATCTCTATGACCCATTAGTATGTGTCAGGCTTTCCTCTTGGATCACTCAGATCTATCACACAGAGTATATAGTGTATATAGATCCCTATGTTCACAGAGTATATACTGTATATAGATCCCCATGTGCACAGAGTATATAGTGTATATAGATCCCCATGTGCACAGAGTATATACTGTATATAGATCCCCATGTGCACAGAGTATATACTGTATATAGATCCCCATGTGCACTGAGTATATACTGTATATAGATCCCCATGTGCACAGAGTATATACTGTATATAGATCCCCATGTGCACAGAGTATATACTGTATATAGATCCCCATGTGCACAGAGTATATACTGTATATAGATCCCCATGTGCACAGTGTATATAGATCCCCATGTGCACAGAGTATATACTGTATATATAGATCCCCATATGCACAGAGTATATAGTGTATATAGATCCCCATATGCACAGAGTATATACTGTATATAGATCCCCCATGTGCACAGAGTATATACTGTATATATAGATCCCCATATGCACAGAGTATATAGTGTATATAGATCCCCATATGCACAGAGTATATACTGTATATAGATCCCCATGTGCACAGAGTATATACTGTATATAGATCCCCATGTGCACAGTGTATATAGATCCCCATGTGCACAGAGTATATACTGTATATAGATCCCCATGTGCACAGAGTATATACTGTATATAGATCCCCATGTGCACAGAGTATATACTGTATATAGATCTCCATGTGCACAGAGTATATACTGTATATAGATCCCCATGTGCACAGAGTATATACTGTATATAGATCCCCATGTGCACAGAGTATATACTGTATATAGATCCCCATGTGCACAGAGTATATACTGTATATAGATCTCCATGTGCACAGAGTATATACTGTATATAGATCCCCATGTGCACAGAGTATATACTGTATATAGATCCCCATATGCACAGAGTATATACTGTATATAGATCCCCATGTGCACAGAGTATATACTGTATATAGATCCCCATGTGCACAGAGTATATACTGTATATAGATCCCCATGTGCATAGAGTATATACTGTATATAGATCACCATGTGCACAGTGTATATACTGTATATAGATCCCCATGTGCACAGAGTATATAGATCCCCCATGTGCACAGAGTATATACTGTATATAGATCCCCATGTGCACAGTGTATATAGATCCCCCATGTGCACAGAGTATATACTGTATATAGATCCCCATGTGCACAGAGTATATACTGTATATAGATCCCCATGTGCACAGTGATTGATGATGAGCACACGATCTCCCATTGCCATCCTCATCATCAGACATCCTCCTGTGTCCCTGGCACCTCTATATCATCAGCACCATTCTATGGCATTGTCCCTCCATGTCCCCTCTCCTCTATGACACCGGCTGATGTGACAGTCCTGGCACTGCACCCCCTCGCCCCCAGTGTCACCTTTCCAGTACGGGACCCTCCTGGATGAGGACCCCCCCCGGATGAGGACCCCCCATGCCCCCCGGATGAGGACTTACATCCCGGAATCGGTTCCAGTGTTTGATCTTGCCGCTGTATTGGTTGATAGAGGACAGCCATTGCTCATCCTCCATGAAATTGCCGGTGCTCTCCGCCTCCTTGCCGTCTCCCTGGGTCCAGGCGATGGGCAGCAGCAAGGGCAGGAGGAAGAGGCAGGTCCCCGCCGGGTTCCTCATCCTGATCAGCTAGGTCGTGGCTGGGTGATGGGGATGGAGATGGCTGCCTAGGAGAGAGCCCCAGAGCAGGCACAGAGCGGGCACAGAGCGGGCACAGGAGAGCAGAGCAGGCAGCAGACTGGAGGGGGAGAGCAGAGAGCCTGCGCCACAGCATCAGAGGAGGGAGGGGGAGGGGAGGAGAGGGGGAGGGGGTGACACCACACCTGCTCTACATGACAGCATGGCTCTGGGAAAGGTGATCCATGGCGATCAGGACATCCTCCTCTGTCTGTACGGAGACATGCCTGGGGCTCTCTGACACTTTACTGATGAACATTGATCATAGCAGGGATGTGTCATTCCTCTATGTCCTGTCTATTTACTAACCTTCATTTCTGCTAAACTGGACCAATCAGGTAGCAGAACATAAGAGGATTTGTCATTTCATGGTTACAGTAGATATACACCCTATAGAATGGACATTAAGGGGTGTATTTATAAAGACAGCCAACAAACATTCACTGCAGGTGAATCATCATGCTGACTTTGCTTTGAATGGCAGAGATTGTTTGGGGAAAAGTCACTGGGGGAGATTTACTAAAACAGAATCTGCTGCAGCTGTGCATAGCAACCAATCAGATTCAAGGTTTGATTGTCAAAACTTAATTGAACAAGCTGAAGTTAGAAGCTGATTGGTTGCTATGCACAGCTGCACCAGATTCTGAGTGCTCCGGTTTTAGTAAATCTCCCCTACAATCACTGCTTTATAAATATGCCCCCCTAAAGTGTAGATTATAAATATTTATTTTTCTATGTGTGTGTTCACAAATCTGTACTTTATAAATCATAGGCTTTATCATTTTCATGTACTTCCATCTGAAGCACCTGGTCCAGCCTGCCAGTCACCCTTCTTCTTTGTTCTAAACTGACCACACAAACCACAGAAGCCGACCTGTTTAAAGTGGTTGTAAAGCCTCAAGGTTTTTCACCTTAAAGCATTCTATGGATTAAGGTGAAACACCTTCTGTGCTGCAGCTCCCCCTCAGAGCCCCCCTTTATTTTTAATTGAGCCAATCTGATCCAGCGATGTATACGAGTGCAGTGGCATCAACCACTGTCTCTCTCCTCATTGGGCAGATTGATAGCAGCAGGAGCCATTGGCTCCCAATGCTGTCAAACAAATCCAGTGACATGGGAGCTGGGGGCAGGGCCAAGTCCTGCTGTCTATGTCAATGGACGGAGCAGCGGGACTTAGGAGAGCGCCCGCACGGGTGCCTCCATGGAAAGCAACTTTCTGTGGGGGCACCCGATGAAGAGGAGGGGCCTGGAGAACCAACAGGGGACCCCAGAAGAATAGGATTGGGGCTGCTCTTTGCTAAATGGTTGCATAGAGCAGGTAAGTATAGGCATGTTTGTTATTTTTATTAAAAAGAAACCAAGGGTTTACAACCCCTTTAACCACTTGCTATACATGCAGCAGGGTGGCTCATATAGGCACCGTAACTTACCTGTACGTCAGGGCATTCTTCTGGGTTTGCTCGTACATGTTCACCTACCCAGTAACCCAAGATGTCATTCTCTGCAGCACAAGCTGATCAGCAAGTCCCAGCCAATGATCTATGTCCGGGACCCTCTGATTAGCTGAGAGAATGACAGAAGAGAGCTCTGTGCTGGTAAACAACACAGGTCTCTCTACAGACAGCAGAGATTGATCCGTTTGTCACATTGCTTAGTAAAAGGAGCACATACTACACACAGTAAACATTGTTAGGCACACAGTTAACCCCTTGATTGCCCCTAAATGTTAACCCCATTCCAGCCAGTGTCATCAATATAGTGACAGTGTATATTATTAACACTGATCACTGTATTAGTGTCACTGGTGATGTCAGTATCAGTGTCAGTTAGTGTCAGATTGCCCTACTTTCCCACAATAAGTCACTGTTCAGCGCCATTACTAGTATATAGAATAAAGAGAAAAATTCCAATATATACTGCATACCATCATTTATAGACGCTATAAATTCCACGCAAAACAATTAATACACTTAGACCCCTTCCCCCCTGCTTTACAGGTGTTAATTAGCTAAAAATAGCGCCTGTAAAGTGCATCTTAATTAAACTCAGTGTGTCCTTTCACACTGGGGCGGCTCGCTTGCAGGAGAGGAAACAAACTCCTGCAAGCGACATTTTTGGGGTGGTGCGGGAGCGGTGTATACACCGCGCCTGCCATTGGAATGAATGGGGAGCGCCGACACACCAATTCAGAAGCGCGGCGCTCTGTACTTTTAACCTCTTCTTAGGGTTTAAAAGCACCCCACTGCTGCCCGAATAGCGGCGCCAAAGCGCGGTATAGCGCAGCTAAACTAGCAGCATTTTACCGCTGACACTTAGTCGGCCCAGTGTAAAAGGGCTCTTATTGGGATCTTTTCACGAAAAACATTTAAAGAATACATTGGCCTGAATTTATAAAGGAATTAGATTTTTGAAATCTTTTTATTGGAAAAGTTTTATAGTAGAAAGTAAAAAAATATTGTTTTTATTTTTCAAAATTGTTGGTCTTTTTTTTTTGTTTATATAATAAAAATGAAAAACCCAGTGGTGATCAAATACCACCAAAAGAATGCTCTATTTGTGTGAAACAAATTATATAAATTTAATTTGGGTATTGCTTTGCATGACTGAGCAATTACCAGTTAAAGTATCACAGTGCTAAATAGCAAAAAATGGCCTGGTCTAGGGGGTGGTTAATGTGGTCAGTTTTCATCCCTCGGCAGGCCATTCAGAGGTACAGGACACAGTGCAGACACACACCATGCCTGTATTGGGTAGTTTGTTTTCAGCCACAACCCCCCCCCCTGCCGACCAATCATAGCCTGCCTCTGATACATACCTCCCTCCCAATCACATCCTGCCTCTTGACCATGCCCCCTGCTCAAGCACAGCCTGCCTCTTGACCACGCCCTCTGCTCAATCAAGCACATCCTGCCTCTTGACCACGCCCCCTGCTCAAGCACATCCTGCCTCTTGACCACGCCCCCTGCTCAAGCACAGCCTGCCTCTTGACCACACCCCCTGCTCAAGCACAGCCTTGCTCCTGACCACACCCCCTCGCTCAAGCACAGCCTGCCTCTTGACCACACCCCCTGCTCAAGCACAGCCTTGCTCCTGACCACACCCCCTCGCTCAAGCACAGCCTGCCTCTTGACCACACCCCCTGCTCTTTTTTATATAGGTTAGTTAGTATAGGTGCTAGGAAGGAGGAATGAGCATTTTTTGTCTAGGGGAGAGTAGAATTTAACTTACCCGATCCTCCACTCCCTAGGTGGACATTACTCCCCCACGCTTCAGCGGTGGTTTGTCCCCTGGTGCTATTACATCCAATACAAGAATACAGACCTTGTATTGGTCTTGATGCCATAAAGACCTTAGACCACTGAAGCATAGGGAAGAAGACACTGCAGGGACCAGTTTAGCAATGCAGGGGGTGGGGTAAATATCTTCTTTTCTATGCCCCCAGACCTGAAGCAGCAATTAACCCTTGCAGTGAGGGTGCAGCTCCACTGCAAAAAATAACTTTTGAATTTCCCAGAGTTGGGCTTTAACCCTTTGCTGCCAGAGACAGTTTTGCGGGTTTTTTTTTTTTTATGCACACTTTTTAAAAATCATTTTAGGCCTCAAGATTAGTTAAAACCCCCAATCAGTATATATTTTCTGAAAGCAGGCACCATGGAGAATAAAACAGTGTAGTTCCAATTTTTTATGTCACACAATATTAACATAATGGTTTATGAAGCACAAATTTTCAGTAAAAAAATAAACTAAAGGTAATTTTAGGGCAAAAATGCAATATATTACCCAATTTTTTAGTAAATGGAGGACAGGCAGATGAATAAAAGGTCACCCCCCCCCCACTCATAGAGCGCTTTTCATTGCAGGAGGAATAGTACAGCTTTTATGAATGGAGGAGGGCCCGGCATAGCTAACACTTTCATAAGTGCCTGTGACATTCAGCACTGCTATTAACACTGCAGCACCAGAAGATCACAGCTATGGGGGTATCTGGGGGGGGGGGGGGGGGAATGTTTCAACTAATAGAGCAATCGCCAGCACAAAGCACACTTCTCATTCAATGTAAGTACTGTTCCTCGTGTTGATTTAAAAAACAAATACCCCTAAACTCAAAGTGTTACTAACTCCAGTAATATAGAAACAATTCATCCCCCCCCCCCAGTGCACACAGCTTCTAAATCTTCTTTTTATATCAAACCACTGCTGCTATATACCTTTTTTTTCATCTGTATATTGCAGTCAGGTGATAAGCTGCAAGGAGCCAGGGCTGCCACAGTGTTCATATAGGAGGAGATTTCACTATCTGATGATGAAACTTCCTTTGCATCAGTGACCCTTCACCCACAATCCGGCCAGAGCTGATTGGTGCTTTGCCAATGACGTGCTCAGTTCACAAATAAACAATCACTGCCTCTAGAAATGCACTGCAGTCTGTGTCCATGTGAAACAGGAAGATCAAACAAAGCATGTGCAACCTTTCCACACTGTCAAGCATGCTATTCTGCATATACAGACAGATTTTACTGTTGTGGGTTTAGTAACACTTTAAGCTTAAAGTTTATACTGTACAATCCAATTGTACAATCTCCAGAATGGCAGATAACAACAGGCCAACACTGGATTCACTGTGTGTCTGAGTATATTTTTTGAAGATAGTCCAGCGAGGAGCCAGGAGTGCTGAGGAAAGCCAGGAGTGCGGACCCGAAAAGAGGAGGAATGAGGCTGCTTTGTGCAAAACCACTGTATAGAGCAGGTAAGTATGACGTGTTTATTTTTTGTTTTTTTTTAATGAGCCTTTACTGTCACTTTAAAGTGTATTCAGAAATTTGCGGTAATTCGGCAATTGTGGTGATTCGCGGTAATTTGGCAATTGCGGTAATTCAGAAATTCGCTGCAATTCAGAAATTCGCAGTAATTCGGCAATTGCAGTATTTGTGGTTATTTGGAAATTTGGCAATCAGAACAGCCGAAAATCTGAAATTTGGAAATCCAAAAATGTATTAAAGGAATTTCCTTGAAAATATGGCTGTTAATGATAAATTTCATATTTAAGTTCAGCGAAATTTCAAGGAAATTCCAATACCTACGATTTAATAGTTATTTATTATTATTTCAAATGTTCTTATTTCCAAATTTTGGAAATTCAGAAATAAGAAAGAACATTTGAAATAATAACTAACTAATAATTTTCTTTCTTATTTCTGAATTTCCAAAATCTGTATATAAGAAAGAACATTTGAAATAATAATAATAAATAACTATTAAATTATAGGTATTGGAATTTCCTTGAAAATTTGGCTGTTAGTTATTTATTAGTTAGTTATTATTTCAAATGTTCTTTGTTATTTTCGAATTTTCGGATTTACAAATTTCCGAATTTCGGATTTTCGGCTGTTCCGATTGCCGGATTACCACGAATTACTGAATTTCCGCAATTGCCAAAGTACCGCAAATTACCACAATTGCCGAATTACCACAAATTTCCGAATTACCACAACTGCCGAATTACCGCGAATTACTGAATTTCTGAATTCCAAATTTTTCGAATTTCCAAAAAAAATTAAAAATAAAAAAACCAAAACTAACACATTTTTCAGCCATGCACAAGTCTAGTGATCACTTATAAAGAGAAATGTATTTAAAAACATTTTTTGTATATATACAAACATTTTCATTTAATTTCTCTTTTAAGTTGAATGGTTGTTTCACAAGGTAAAGGTTCACATATACTTTAATACAGAACTGGATTAATGTGCATCTATTTTATTTGGAGTTCAGCTTTAAAAAGTTTGTAAAACCTTACATATACCCAGTGAAGTAACTGGCCTCAGGTGATACACAGAGATTAAGCAAATCCTCCTACATAAGTTGTACCTGTTTACCAGCAGCCATCTGCTCTCCACAGGCATTCAAAGTTCAGAACTTATAACTCTTGTCTGAGCTCATGAAAGCTGGGAGTGGGGATCTAATGTCACACATTGAACAAGTCAGATAAAAAAGACTTATTTAGTCTCAGAGCTGATTGGAGGGAAGGGACACACCATCCTCCACGGCGGGCTTCTCCCCAGTCCCTCTCTATCTCTTGGTGTCAGGAAAATATGTCAGAAATGACTCATGTAGAGAGCTAAGGAACTAGACAGCAGAGAGAAATCACGCTCAGTGCTTTGGTAGAGGGAAGTACACAGTATAGAAGGATGTGCTTTGTTCATATTTTATGGTTGAATACGTTTATTGTCAACAATATGAAAATCTGTATAAACAGACACTCAGCGCATCTGGGTGTCATAATAGCAATGTACAATCTTGACAGGTTTAACCACTTCACCCCTGGAAGGATTTCCCACTGTAGGACCAGAGCACTTTTTGCGATTCGGCACTGCGTCGCTTTAGCTGACAATTGCGCAGTCGTGCAATGTTGTACCCAAACGAAATTTGCGTCCTTTTTTTCCCACAAATACAGCCCTCTTTTGGGGGTATTTGGTCACCTCTGCGTCATTTCTGATCACCGCTATAACCAAAAAAAGTGCGACCATTTTACAAAAAAAACAATATTTCTTACTTTTTGCTAAAATAAAAATTAAAAAAAAACAAAAAAAATGTATTCATCGGTTTTGGCCGATTTATATTCTTCCTCGTATTTTTGGTAAAAAAAAAATCGCAATCAGCGCTTATTGATTGGTTTTCGCAAAAGTTGCTGCGTTTACAAACCATGAGAATTCATTTTTCGTGTTTTTACATTTTTTTTTTAGTAATAGCGGCGATCTGCGATTTTTATCGGGACTGTGATATTGCAGCGGACATGTCGGACATTTTTGACACTTTTTTGGGACCAATGACATTTATACAGCGATCAGAAATTTAAATATCCACTGATTATAGTATAAATGTCATTGGCAGTGAAGGGGTTAACCTGGGGGAGGGCGATCTAGGGGTTAACTGTGTTCCCTAAGCGTGTTCTAACTGTGAAGGGGATGGACTGGCAGGGGCATAAGAGATCTAACTGATCCCAGTGACAGGGATCAGTAGATCTCTTAGATGCCGCCTGTCAGAACGGGGAACCGTCGTGTTTACATAGGCGGTTCCCCGTTCTTTCCCTCTGGCAGCTCATCGCGGCTCGCCGGCGGACATCTGGTCCGTCCGAGCCGCGGGCACACTCTTCCAGAGTGCGGAAGGCATGAGAGCGTACCAGCGGCGGCGCGCTCGCCCCCCTAGCTGCGTGTCCGTGAATCTCTGCCTATTTACGGCGATTCGCGAGACAGCGCCACACTGCTGCATTAAATATACTGCGCGCAGTTGGGAAGTGGTTAAGTGACATTTAGAGATGATAATATTAAAATACATAATTCTTAGAACCATATTTTTTACAACCACTTTAAAATAGTTTTTTTTTTCTATTTTTAAAGGTGGAGAAGGGGTAGAGAAGCAGCAGCACTCTGATCATTCCAGTGAATGGCTGTGCAGGGGGGCCATGTCAACACAATTCTTATTATTGGAGGACAGGTGGGATCTTCTCCTTGCACAACCAGAAAACCGACCAGGCTGAGATGGATGTGCTCTCATGAATAGAGTGGTCAGTTTGAAATAGGACTGGCAGGAACACCAGGTATTTCACACAAAGGAAGCAATGCAAAGAAAACAGGATACTTTTTCACAGAAGTACATGATGCAGCAGGCACGTATCAAGAAAATAAAATGTTGGGGTCACATATTCTTTAACTGGCTGGTGTAATAACTAATCACATGTGCTGCACCATGGCAAATCAAACAGAGATGGTAGCAACCTTACCTGTAAAGGATAGGAGGGCAGGGCTGGGCCCTATAGATCTACTGAAAAATATGTGTTTTTTTTTAGACAGGCTTGCCTCTTTAAACTAGACAGCTCTTGGTAAATGTGAACCAAATAATACAACATGTCTATGGAGCTCCATAATGTCAGCTGATTACGAAGCATGACTGTACACGAGCAATGAGAATGACAGGCCGCTAGCTGACATCCATGTGCCAGGATTCTGAAATTGTAGTGTTTCCAATCAATCAGTTTGCAGTGTTGGGGCAGTCACACATGAGTGCCTACTAAGTAGGAGATAGAGCGCTTGTTAGTGCCACCCTCCTGCTGATAGTTACGATATGTGTTTAAATAAGAACTGGAAGGATTGGAAGAGATGGCAAAAAACACTGTCATGCTTCAGTAACTGGGTTTAGATACATGACTTAATTCCTACTGTCAAATCCCATGTGCTGAATCATGCTTAAGATTTTAATCTGATCAATCTTTCCAGGAATTTACTAAACCAAATACATTACTGGCATTGTATGTTGTAGCACTTCTGGTGCTGGTGCTTTATTAAAATTAAAGCTGAACTCTGTGATAAGCAAATATTGTCTAAATACAGGAGCCATGGGTACTCTAACTTGATTCTTGGTGTGTTTTGTGTATTTCTTCCAGATCTGTGCAGTAATCCATAGTGAAACGTTATCTCTGTGCAGGAGCTTCCTGTAGGAAACACCAGTCACTTCTATTCTCTCTCCTTGTACAGAGTCCCAGATAGCAAGGATAACTTGCCACAAATTTGTGGCAGTGTTGAATTGTAAGTCTGTTAACTTGCTGCACATGTTGTTGTACACTTGCAGAGCACTTGAAGCACAAGTTCTAGTTGACACTTTTCCAATTTTTAGCAAATTTGCGTGGCAAGTCTCCAACAAGAGCAAAGTTGCAGTGGTGATTCTACAGCAAGAGCTCTGCAAGTCTACAGCATGAATATTCAGCCACAGTGACCCCTGTGGTGGGATGACTATTGCACAACATAACTGAACCAGAGCTTGCACCATACTTGCAGAATGTTTGCAAAGAAAGTTGATCTGGAGTCATGCAATGCAGACTTGCAATTGTGCATCAAACTTGTGATGCCTGGCAAGTCTAGCAATAGCTTAGCAAGTCATTTTCAAACTTGGAACTCAATTGCTTGCTATCTGGGGTCTTGTAGTCGCTCCTCCTGTCCCTACCACAGCTCCACTTTCTGTACAAGCTATGTACAACACAGTGATGATGTCACTGCTGCTTTTACAAGGTGACTGGGTTTGCAAAGGCATTTAGTGGATTGCTATCCTGTGCAGCTATTGAGAAATATATTTATATGAAAGTTTGGCCCCCATTCACACCTGCGCGATTTATGTACAGTTTAGTTGTGTTGCAGTTTAAAAAGTCCTGCATGCTGCTCCATTGATGAGCTTTCATCAAAATGCCCATTCTATAGGGTTCAATAGTGATGTGCCTAAAATGCAGAAAAACACACCTCAAATGCAACGCACCGAAACCGCACTTTACAGATGTAAACCAGCTCTTAATCATACAGTCCAAAGGAAATGATTTAGAGTTGGGGAAGACCAACACTTTCTTTGGCCAAGCTTCTACTGTCCACATACCTAGATGTTTGTATTCATTTGATAAAATGTTATA
>BLSH010277625.1:2496317-2531282 GCA_018402905.1 Glandirana rugosa
TTAGGGACTACGGTTTTGTGACCTTTAGGGTGACGTAGGGCTGTTAGTCTCTTACCGACGTAAGCCATCTTCACTAAGTACTAGATATCCTTTGGAACCGATAGCGGTTTCTGGACTAGCTTTTTTAAGTGTTTTGTACCTTGCGTACCATATATAAATTTATAAGGTTCCTAATGCTATCTAATTGGTGCACAACTTTCTAAAAGATAAAGAGACCTATGGGTCCCAGACAAGGATACAAGGATATATGGATGACTTAATACTGACGAGACTACCACTGCCACGGTCATTTAGAAAGTATTTATGGACAACTAGAACGGTCAGGCAGTTCCTGTCTGACCTGGTAAATGGTCACAGCAGCTGACAATCAGCCAGCAGGGGGCATTAACTGTTGCATATTGGATGAAAGCACACGAAAACCACTATCATGCAGAATTATGAGCTAATGGTCACAATATAAAATTAAAAAAAAAACTCAGAGAGAAGTAACTGGCAAGATCAACAGGTATTTATGAAAGATTTACTGGCACCGTCACCATCAGAGCAGTCATAATTCAGTAGGTATATAGGAACATAGGAACAGACCCTGGGTATCCAGAGAAATAGAAAATCTTTCAACACGTGGTTAATCTATCGTAATCCTTGGAATATTTAAATATATACCATGCGTTCCATGTTTTGTGAATTTTTTCGATCAGGTCTTTGGCGATAGCCAAGGTTTCCTATAGATCATGAATCACTTCTACCGAATGCAGCCATTCTCTGATTGTCGGGATGCAGTGGGATTTCCAGTGTTTTGGCATCAGGGATTTGGCCGCATATAGGAGGTGTTTGGTCAAAGTGCATTTATATCTACCCAAGGGATATTCAGAGACGTGTAGTAGGCAGAAAGTTGGGGTCAACTTAATTTGTGTCTCTGTTATGCATAAAATCAATTCTCGTACCCTACTGCAGAAGGGAGTGATTAGACCACAATCCCACCAGATACAGTATCTCACAAAAGTGAGTACACCCCTCACATTTTTGTAAATATTTTATTATATCTTTTCATGTGATAACACTGAAGAAATGACACTTTGCTACAATGTAAATTATCAAAATAACTCAACACAAAGCCATTAATGGCTAAACCGCTGGCAACAAAAGTGAGTACACCCCTAAGTGAAAATGTCAAAATCGGGCCCAATTAGCCATTTTCCCTCCCCAGTGTCATGTGACTCGTTAGTGTTACAAGGTCTCAGGTGTTAATGGGGAGCAAGTGTGTTAAATTTAGTGTTATTACTCTCACTCTCTCATACTGGTCACTGGAAGTTCAACATGGCACCTCATGGCAAAGAACTCTCTGAGGATCTGAAAAAAAGAATTGTTGCTCTTCATAAAGATGGCCTAGGCTATAAGAAGATTGCTAAGACCCTGAAACTGAGCTGCAGCAGGGTGGCCAAGACCATATAGCGGTTTAACAGGGCAAGTTCCACTCAGAACAGGCCTCACCATGGTTGACCAGAGAAGTTTAGTACATGTGCTCAGCATCATATCCAGAGGTTGTCTTTGGGAAATAGACGTATGAGTGCTGCCAGCATTGCTGCAGAGGTTGAAGGGGTGGGGGGTCAGCCTGTCAGTGCTCAGACGATACGCTGCACACTGCATCTGATTGGTCTGCATGGCTGTCATCCCAGAAGGAAGCGTCTTCTAATGATGATGCACAAGAAAGCCCCCAAACAGTTTGCTGAAGACAAGCAGACTAAGTACATGGATTACTGGAACCATGTCTTGTGGTCTGATGAGACCAAGATAAACTTATTTGGTTCAGATGGTGTCAAGCGTGTGTGGCGGCAACCAGGTGAAGAGTACAAAGACAAGTGTGTCTTGCCTACAGTCAAGCATGGTGGTGGGAGTGTCATGGTCTTGAACTGCATTGGTGCTGCCGGCACTGGGGAGCTACAGTTCATTGAGGGAAACACGAATGCCAACATATACTGTGACATACTGAAGCAGAGCATGATCCCCTCCCTTCGGAGACTGGACCGCAGGGCAGTATTTCAACATGATAATGACCCCAAACACACCTCCAAGAGCACCACTGCCTTGCTAAAGAAGCTGAGGGTAAAGGTGATGGACTGGCCAAGCATGTCTCCAGACATAAACTCTATTGAGCATCCTCAAATGGAAGGCGTAGGTGTGCAAGGTCTCTAACATCCACCAGCTTCGCAATGTCGTCATGGAGGAGTGGAAGAGGACTCCAGTGGCGACGTTTGAAGCTCCGGTGAACTCCATGCCTAAAAGGGTTAAGGCAGTGTTGGAAAATAATGGTGGCCACACAAAATATTGACACTTTGGGCCCAATTTGGACATTTTCACTTAGGGGTGTACTCACTTTTGTTGCCAGTGGTTTAGACATTAATGGCTGTGTGTTGAGTTATTTTGATAGGACAGCAAATTTACACTGTTATACAAGCTGTACACTCACTACTGTACATTGTAGCAAAGTGTCATTTCTTCAGTGTTGTCACATGAAAAGATAGAATAAAATATTTACAAAAATGTTAGGGGTGTACTCACTTTTGTGAGATATAGTATGTATTTCCCACTGCTTGGTAATATCACCAGCATCGGTTAGAGGTCTGTGGAAACCATTTCCGGAGCTTGAAAGGTGTTGCATACCACTGCGTTAATAGTTTGTAGCAAGTTTCTTGTAGATGAGTGCGAATAGAGCACTTGTGTGCAAGAATGCATGCGTTTTCCCATTGGGAGTCAGAAAAATTGGTATTTAAAGCGGTTTCCCACAGAGCTTTGAACCTGTCTGTGTCAGCTGAGTCTGAGTTTTGTAGCCAGAAATAAATCAGCGAAGTGGTTTTCTCTACAGCCTCCCCTTTCTGGCATAAAGATTAAAAGGACGTGAGAAGTCTAAGAAAATTTTGCTTTTGTGGGTGTGAAGAAAGGAAGTTGTGTATTTGTCTATAAGACCAAGGTGTACATACAGTGGGTTTTAAGGCACTTAGTAGCCCTTCATAGTAGAGGGGTGTTGTCAGCTGATTTGAATAGGGATGTAGCATTTAAGCCAGGAGGGAAGTCTGGGTTATTATTTAGGGACGTCAGTGGTCCAGGGGAGGTGGAGATAGACCCAGGAATTGTGAAAATTTTCATGACATACCGTAAAACTGAGAAAGTGGCAGATGAGCCAAAAAACACATTTTTTTGGATGTATTTAAATAAATCTAATTGTGCATCACTTAAATTACAACAATTTGGACCACCTTCATTAATATCACATTACACCATCATGGGGCATTTCTGTCATATCAGCATTTGAAGTTTTTTTTTATTATACTTCTGTTGCATAATAAAATGTTCAGCACACATATAAAGTAGAAACAGATACTAAGAATCACATTCATCACAACTTAGCAGTAACATGGGTATTTGGTTTTGGTTTCTAGTCTCATCTCTGCGGTGATGACAAGGTGACATTCTCAGCTTTTTCTATCTAAGAAATTCTCTGTTCTACTTCTGGGCAAGAAGTTCTCAAGGCATACTGGCTGGTACACACAGTACATCCAGCCTAAAAACATATCAGCTTTGAGAGTCAACTACAACAGAACAGGTCTTTTTTTCACATAAAACACTTGTGTCAGTGTTGATTCAGCAAAATAAAAGGCAATTGAATTAGAGTGCAAGTTTTACAATTCTTGAGTCACTTTTTTATTTCAGCTTTGCCAGACCACATTTGGAGCCCTGGGTCTAAATCCAGTACAAGAAATGAGGAGGATAGGATTCAGAGCTGACAAAAGACTTAGCAGCTCAGGTAACAGGTTGCCATAATGTTGATTAGTGGAGTGAACAGCCCTGCGGCATACCTGGATATAAATGAGATCAAATGCTACCCATATTAACACATTTCTGTAATAATGTGGATGAGCTGGGGAGCAGAGGGGGCATAAAAAAAAAGAGATGTAAGCATTAATACATGTGCAATCTCTTTTTAAAGTTATGATCCACCAAGCCAAGATTAACCAATCAATAAACACTCATTATACAGCCAACTAAAGTTCAAAATTTAGGATTTTTCTGCCTTTTAATGCCCCCCCACTGATAGTGCATAGCTACTGTCTGCAAATGGTAAAAAAGACCAAAGCTGCAATTCCAGAGAAAATCAAGGAGGATACCAGAGCCACACAAAAATAAGGAGACCTGCAATTAGCTTTTAAAATGGTCTATTGAGATGGTTTTACACTATGGGAGGCATTCTATCTATTTAATTCCCACATATACACCAGAGCCATTGTTGGATTAAAAGGAGTCTGAAGCAGTGTATCCTGATGTGAGCAGACAAGGAGGAGATTGAGAGCGAGAATCAACAGCTCCCCAGTGTGACCTGTTTGTTTGGGCCATATATTTATGGCGCTGAGGTGAGAGGCTAGAGAGCTCAAGGTGTTGGTGGTGGCACAATATTCTCTTTGAAGCTCTGGGAGAAGAGTGGAATATGTTTACACATGAGCACAGAGACACTTTATGAAAAGAACTGCTATATGTTGTTGGTTATCAAATATTGAGGATGGCCATTGATTGGCCCTATCAGTATACGCACTTTATACGTATTGCTTATTCATGTATTTACTTTCACTGCATACCTAGACTTTGCGCAATACCGTTATTTATCCTATTTTGTATCCTGTGTGTAGCTGTGAACACATTTGGGTATTGCAGCATTTTCATCACTTTTTGATATTTATGGTAATTTACATCAATATACCACACAGTTGGACACGCTTGTCACTTTATAATTTATTATAGTAGCTCAGGAGAACACAAACACAATCACTGACTTGTTGTAAGCAAATGATCCCGGTCAAGTGTAGACATTCCTCCTTTCAGATATTGAGGCAGAGCAAGATAGTGCCATGACTATAGAGGGAGAGGAGGGTTCAGCCACCCAGCAGTCAAGGAACATTAACCAGGGAACAGCAAGAGGCAATGATGTTCCAGCAGCTGAAGCATACTGCAAAGTGGGTGCCAGTGATGAGAAGGGGGAAGATCCGGGATGAGGCAGAACAGCAACCAGGCAGAATTTTGTCCAAGGACAGCTTTTAGAGGAGTGGAGGGTCCATCCATCCAAATCCATCTGGCCACACTGGTGGTACCCATAGGTACAGGCCACTGTTTCCCCCCGGGCTGGGATACAAAACTCTGCAGTGTGGACCTTTTTTAATTTATTTGCTGTTGGAGCAGAAGACACTTGTTTTTTTAAATCACCCCCATGTCCAGCATCTCAATTCTAGCTTAGCAAAACTGTTGGCTTTTCAGCTGCTTCCATTCCAGTTAATGAAATCAGTTCCCTTCTGCGAGTTTATGGCCTGTGATACACCACATTGGCAGGTGCCATTATTTTGCCCAAAAAGCCATCTCGGCTCACCAGCACCATGCAGAACATGATGTATCTGTGTCATTGGACCACACTCTTAGTGAAAAGATACACAAAACTAGGGACATTTGATCCAGTAAGCACGGTACGGGTCAATCTTCTGGCAGGCTTAGAAGGACGTGGGATGGGGCACACCACTAAAGCTGGCAATACCATCACATGCCTTGTCTGATGATGACAGCACGGTCACCTGTAATCCTTCCTCCTCACTGGCCTTATCCTCTGACTCTCTGGAAACAGTAGTCCCAAAGCACCCAGAGCATAGGCAATATTCCAGGCTAAAAAAATAAAAAAAAAGAAATAAATGAATGTCTGGTGCTCATCACACAGGGAAAATAAAAATACAAACCATAGACCATAGACAATAGAAATAAAATAACTGGAGCAAAAAGCTGCTCCTAGGAGTTGCTGTGTAGCAGCTAGCTGGAAACAGAATGTCTGTTCACATATACATAACAAATACAAACAAAGAAACTAAATACAATTGATAGCTATATAAATGACAACTGGTAAAAGGATTAATCTGAAGGCTGTGGGCAACTTCTAATTTGTGGTAAACTGACCACAGGCTGAGCTAGGGTGCCTCCCCTGTCAGGCTTGGAACCCCAAAGCTGTGAACAAAAAAGAGAAGAGAGAGGGGCGCCAAGCCGACCATAGTGTAGTAAGCTAGTCACCGTGACTGAGGAAGGAGGCAGGTCCTGGCCTCTGAAATACATTTCCTGACAGCCCTTGCAACTACATGTGTCCTGGCAGTACGAGCACATCATCTGGCGTGTCTTCTTTGTCCCACAGTGGCGGTTCTTCCCCTGTCTATAGGGCCTGGCTGCAGCGGCTCTGGTATAGCTGCCACAGAGGGAGATGTGCTCTGGTCCTCCATCTCCACAGATGTCCGGACTGCACACTGATTTAAGACACTCTTTTGTCTACGTTTGTTTGTAAATGCAACTTTTACCTTTTTTTGATCTTTACAATAAACTCGCTTTCTACACTATGATCGACTTGGCTGCCCCTTTCCCTTCTCTTTAATATCCCAGGCCAAACACTGCCATGCTGTTTTGCAGCTCCTATGTTTAGATTGAAAGGGAACAAACGTTTTAAGGCACCATATCCAAATTACATCAAAATAGAGAAATCCCCACCCCTAAATCAGATGGGAGGGAGGGGAGAAAAACGGTGGACACTGTAGGCTTTTTCTGGTGCATGGGGATGACAAACTAAAAATAACCTTAACAAATTTTATTGACAAATATAGAGTTAAAATACATAGATACATGAAGATCACAATTATATAAAAACGATATTTTATGTTGAGGACTCCCCAAAGGCTAAACAATGTCATGCTTGGTGCATGGGGGGATCCTCAAAACAACCAACTTCCTCAGGAGGACTTCTAGGCATGATAATCTAGTTGTAGCTTGCATGCCTAGAGTAGAGGAACCACACAGGCCAAAACTGTTAGTAGCTCTCCAGGCCCAGGCTGAATGAAGGCTGACGACACGCCATTTTCATTCAGGTGAGGTTGTGTGGGACAATGACACTAACCCACTGGTCGCTCTTCATATGGGAAAAATTACACATGTACCTTGTTTGGCACATGCCCCCAACCTGGTAGTACAGTGCTTCATCATAAAGTACTCTGGATTCCATAAGATCCTTTATCAGGCATAAGGTGTGGCTATATTAGGTGCTCTTACCTATCCACTGTTTGCCTGGGAGATATGCAGCGCCAACATCAGCCGTTTTGCCAACTGCCTCACCTGTAACACCCCAAGTGCTGCAACACAGTGATGCCCATTCTG
Source organism: Glandirana rugosa (assembly GCA_018402905.1). NCBI lineage: Eukaryota > Metazoa > Chordata > Amphibia > Anura > Ranidae > Glandirana > Glandirana rugosa. The sequence continues at coordinate 2,503,536 of BLSH010277625.1, forward strand.
CAGAGGCTTCTTCTCTCCTTTATAAACCCATTTCAATTCCCCTTCAGTCTTCATATGCCTTTTCTGTCCATTTATTTCCAGGAACCAGGAAGGGAAACACTAACCCACTGGTCGCTCTTCATATGGGAAAAATTACAGAGAAAAAAGAGGAAAAAAACCAGAGGGGAAGGGAGCAGCAAAAGTAAAGATACATTCCTATGACCATAGGCTACCTGCCTTTCCCCAGAGTGATGCTTTGAAACTCAAAGCAGCATTCACCAATATCCACCCCACTGTCTCCTTCCTATATCAGGTTTTTGCTGGAGTGTAATGCGCCCCTGTATTCTTACTGGGTTTCAAGCACCCAGCTGTCCATGGAGGCAGATACATTGACACCCAAGACTCCTAGAAGTGTTGGAAGTTGGGACAGAGGCGTTTTGTTTATTCACAATTGCAGGCAATTTAACTTAAAGGAGTGGGGGGGGGGGGGGTTATAGAGTGGACCTTCCATTTTTAGAAACATGGCATTTGTAAATGAACAAGGGGGGCACTGTAGTGTATGAGACCAGGAGTTCATATCTGGAGCAGGCCAGAAGTTCAGTGAGAGCTAAAAAAAAACATTTCTTTTAAAGAATTGTGCAGTGCCATTTTGTACTAACTAAGAAGAGGTAACATTTCTTTACACATCAGAACACATCAAAAATATACGGGACACAGAGCAGGCTATATAATCATTAGCTCATGGGTTATACGCCACCTATAGGTGAATGGACACTGGTAATTCAAATTAGACAGGAAGTCTCCCCGTATATAACCCCTCCCATCCTGGGAGCACATTTGTTTTTTCGCCAGTGTCTTGAAGGTGAATGGTCACTTTGACAGCTCTGTGGAGCTTCTATGCTGGTTCCCACACAGGTTCTTTTTAGAATCAGGGACAACCTTCGCCAGATCCATTTCAAACGGCTACTAAAGCTAAGATAAATGGTACCTGGGTCTTGCTAAGAAGACAGAAGAATTTTGTGAGGTTTTGCCTGTAATGCGACCACACGTAGCGCTGGACCCTGCGTACAGGAAAGCCTGGGATTCCAAACCAAGGTACTCCTGCAGGGTGCTGTATAGGTCCAAGGGAATGGATCCTCATACTATAGGGTACCCGGTCCTTGAGACTAAGCCCACCGTGATGGGTGAAGGCTGGGCCTGGGATCTCCACCAGGCCCTGCGGTGGGAATGGTGAGTAATCCCCAATGGCGATATGCACTGAACCCGGCTGGCTTCCTGTTGATATGGAAAAGGTTTGTTTAAAATCCCCCCCTATTGCCTGCACTGCTTTTTTTTCACCACCAGAGGGCCACAGCCAGAAAGGATCTTCTTGGAAGAGTCCCCAAGGACTGCAGTTCCTATGAGCTGGCCACCAGGGGGAGCCTGCTCCAACACTTTTTTCTTTTCACTGTAAAAGTGAATGGGTGGTTGCGGGAGCACGCACAGCGATCAGCGTGTATGTGGGATCCACACAGGGATACCAGGAATTTGCCAGAGGCAGCCATGGAGCTTCTGCAGCATGCAGCGGCCTGCGGAGGCTAGCAGGTCCCTGCTGCCATTGCTTCCCCTGTGAGACCAGAAGCGAAGCAATTGAGCTGCTGTGACTCTCTGGTATTGTAGCTGACCCCTCAACCGTTTCCTAAGAGTATGTTACTAAAGATGACCTGTCAGCAGCCTTGCTAGGCTTAGAAACCAGGATTGCTGGTATGATTGCTTCTACCAAACAGGGAACAAGAAGCGTGACAGGTCTCCTTCCCCTAACCCTCCAATTCTGGAGCGAGAATGGATTGAAGAGGAGGTAGCTACAGGGGATCTGGCCAATTCTATTGCAGACACTTCTGTTTCAGAGAATCCTGAGCCAGAGGAATCCCCAAGGACACCTGCCTCTCAATCATAGAGGCTGCTGATCCAGGCACTTATACAGAAGGAACATTCAGGTTTAAACTACTACAAGGTGTGCAGGGTTTCGCTTTACACCCAATCCTTGAGAAGGTAATATATTCAGACTGGGAGCACCCAGACAGATTGTTTATTCCTCCTAAAAGCTTTTCCTATGGAGGAAAGCTTTTTGAGAAAGTGGGGAGTACCTACTGTTGATGCAGGAGTCACATCCCTAAGTAAATCCCTGACCTGTCCTGTTAATAATGCTCAGGTGTTCAAGGACCCCGCAGATAGAAAGCAGGAGTCCTTATTAAAGGCCTCTTTTTCCTTGGCTGGCTCTGCCATCCAACCAGCTGTAGCAGCAATTGGTATATGCCAGGCCTTAAAGGATCAGGCTGAGAGACGCAGTGGAGAGGAAGAGCCAGATGAGGAGTTCATGGATGTACACCAGGCTCTATGTTTTGCTGTAAATGCTCTTAAAGACTCAATACAGCAAATATCCTGGGTGGCTTTATTTATTATGCATATGCACAGGATTGTGTGGCTAAAGACCCGGTCAGCTGAACTCTCATGAAAGAAATTGCTAACAGGGTTCCCCTTTCATGGCGAAAGCCTATTTGGGGAAGACCTTGACAAGTATATTAAAAATATTTCTGGAGGTAAGAGTTTGCTTCTGCCGCTAAAAAAGACGGCCAAGCGTCCCTGCTTCAGGGGTTCAGCTTCTGCTTCCTCCGATTTTACCAGCCCTAGGCGGTCTCAAGGACCACAAGGGTCTGGATCCTGAGGTAACCAGCAGGGTCAAGGTCAGAAAAAGCCTTGGACCCAGAAGGTCAAGCCTGCCACCAAGCCCTCTTTGTGAAGGGGTGCCCCACTCTTGTGGGTGGGGGGAAGTTTGTTACACTTTGCAAGTGTATGGGAAGTGCTGGTCCAGAACAAGTGGGTTGTCACCACAATGTCCCATGGATGCAAGCTGAAGTGTGACAACACTGAAGAAATGACACTTTGCTACAATGTAAAGCAGTGGGTGTACAGCTTGTATAAGAGTGTACTTTTGCTGTCCCCTCAAAATAACTCAACACACAGCCATTAATGTCTAAACAGCTGACAACAAAAGTGAGTACACCCCTAAGTGAAAATGTCCAAATTGGGCTCAATTAGCCATCCCCCCCCCCCCCGATGTCATGGGACTCGTTAGTGTTACAAGGTCTCAGGTGTGAATGGGGAGCAGGTGTGTTAAATTTGGTGATTTCGCTCTCAATCTCTCATACTGGTCACTGGAAGTTCAACATGGCAGCTCATGGCAAAGAACTCTCTGAGGGTCTGAAAAAAAGAATTGTTGCTCTACATAAAGGTGGCCTAGGCTATATGAAGATTGCCAAGACCCTGAAAATGAGCTGCTGTGGCCAAGACCATACAACAGTTTAACAGGACAGGTTCCACTCAGAACAGGCCATGCCATGGTCGACCAAAGAAGTTGAGTGCATGTGCTCAGCGTCATATCCAGAGGTTGTCTTTGGGAAATAGACGTATGAGTGCTGCCAGCATTGCTGCAGAGGTTGAAGGGGACGGGGGGGGGCTCAGCCTGTCAGTGCTCAGACCATACGTTGCACATTGGTTTGCATGGCTGTCGTCTCAGAAGGAAGCCTCTTCTAAAGATGATGCACAAGCAAACAGTTTTCTGAAGACAAGCAGACTAAGGACATGGATTACTGGAACCATAAACTTATTTGGTTCAGATGGTGTCAAACATGTGTGGCGGCAACCAGGTGAGGAGTACAAAGACAAGTGTGTCTTGGCTACAGTCAAGCATGGTGGTGGGAGTGTCATGGTCTGGGGCTGCATGAGTGCTGCCAGCACTTGGGAGCTACAGTTCATTGAGGGAACCATGAATGCCAACATGTAATGTGACATACTGAAGCAGAGCATGATCTCTTCCCTTCATAGACTGGGCCACAGGGCAGTATTCCAACATGATAATGACCCTAAATACACCTCCAAGACTACCATTGCCTTGCTAAATAAGCTGAGGGTAAAGGTGATGGACTGGACAAGCATGTCTCCAGACCTAAACCCTATTGAGAATCTGTGGGGCATCCTCAAATGGAAGGTGGAGGAGCTCAAGGTCTCTAACATCCACCAGCTCGGTGATGTTGTCATGGAGTAGTGCAAGAGGACTCCAGTAGCAACCTGTGAAGCTCTGGTGAACTCTATGCCCAAGAGGGTTAAGGCAGTGCTGGGAAATAATGGTGGCCACACAAAATATTGACGCTTTGGGCCCAATTTGGACAATTCCACTTAGGGGTGTACTCACTTTTGTTGCCAGCGGTTTAGACACACATTAATTTACCTTAATTTTTTTTTTTCATTTTCATTTTAATTTAATTTAATTGCATCCAGTAAATTTATACATTTTAATTTTATAAATTTTATAAAGATTTTTTACAAATGAATATTACAAACGGATTCTCACTAATAACCTGATGGATTTGTATTTTAGTATCCTCTCTGAACTTGTATTTATGTGATGTAATTTGTCAAGGTTGCTCGTTCGTTTAGTGTGTTCCCTTCCTCCTTTTCTGCCTATGTGGGGCATTCATCTTCATCCGGTTGGTTCACTGCAATAGGTATATGTGGGGTGGGAGGGGCCAGGTCTGCTCATATAGTGTGGCAGATGTAGGTGTAGAGGAGGACATGAAGAAGGAGGCCATGCCTCCGAAACATGTAGTCTAACAACACACTAATCACTGGCGTGGTGACACCGCCTTGCTTTTCTGTTGGTCGGGGTCTGATCTGCACTGTGCGATGCTGGATGATCCAGACGCATGTGCGCTGGCTGAGAAGGACACTGTGGGATGCTGCAGTCTGTCTCTCGTATTTTCCTTCCCCTTGGAGCCACAGAGCTGTTACACTAAGAGCGGATTGGCCGGGAAAGGAGGGACTCCCCACCTGGGCTTAAGTTACCATGACCAAGATGCTAAGAACCCCTGTGTGAGTGCAACCTTGTTTTATGCTTTTATCTATTACAATAAATGGTAATGCACTAGGGTGGCTGTGCTCTCTCTCCTTCTTTTTCCTTTGCTCTGGAATATCTAGGCCTACAGCTAGATACAGTCCAGGCAAGGGTGCTCTTAACGCTGAGGAAGATCAGAGCTCTGGTACACCAGGCGAGGGCGATGAGACACCCTTCAGTTCACCTCTGTATGAGGCTACTAGGGAAGATGGTAGCCTCTTTCGAGGCAGTTCCCTATGCACAGTTTCACTTCAGGGCGCTTCAGCGCAACATCCTGCATGTCCTTAACCCTCAGGGCTCAATGGAGTCTCGCCTGGTGGCTAGTAAGCCAGAATCTGTCTCAAGGCAGATCTTTTCTTCCAGTGTCTTGAAAGATTGTGACCACAGATGCCAGTCTTATAGGCTGGGAAGTGGTCATGGAGGACTCCATGGTCCAGGGGAGATGGTCCTTGGTGGAGCAGATATTGCCCATCAACGTCCTAGAGCTATGAGCCATTTAGCTAGCTCTGAGGTATTGTACATCCAGGTTGCAGAGCCAACAGGTAATAGGGTTGCCACATCATCCCTTTAATCCAGGACACATATGAATTACACAGGTCCCGTTTTAATTTAATGCAGATAAGGCACCAAGAGAGTCTAATTAACACCTTAATCAGCCACAGAACATGTGCAATTGATAAGTGTCCTGGATTAAAGGGATGATGTGGCAACTCTACCCGGTAAGGGTTCAGAGCGACAATGCCATGGCAGTGGCTTATGTCAACCATCAGGGTGGCACCAAGAGTCAGTTGGCACACAAGGAATTTCGCCTACTACTTTCTTGGATCCAGAATGAACGCTCTGGTGATTCCATCGGCCCAGTTCTCCTTGATTCATGCCTTTCCCCAATCTCTCTTCTACCGCATCTCTTGCACAGAATTCGGGAGGAGGCGGTTATTCCAGTGGTGTCAGATTGGAACAGGAGGCCTTGGTATCCAGAGATAGTGAGGTTAACGACGGACGGGTCTTGGCAGCTTCCGGTCCGACCCGATCTGCTCTCAGAGTCCTATATTCCACCGGAATTTATGCGCACTAAGTTTGACAGCATGGCTATTGAAGCCACAGTATTGAGAGATTGGTTTAAGGCCCTGTGTTATCTACAATGGTAAATACTAGAAAGTCACAAGTAAGATTTATCACAGGGTCTGGAAGGCTTACGTTGTGTGGTGTGAGGCCAGAAAATGGCATCCCCGCAAGTATGTAATTGGTAGAATACTAGCCTTTCTTCAAGCAGGAGTAGACTTGAAGCTGACTTTGACTACAATCACAGGACAGGTTTCTGGCTTGTCCATATATTTTCAGAGGCCTTTGGCTTCTCACTCCTTGATCAGGACTTTTCTACAAGGGGTAACTCGGCTGTTACCACCAGTTAGATTGCCTCCCTGTCTATGGGATTTGAATTTGGTTTTGTCAGTGCTGCAGAAGCAGCCTTTTGAACCTATTAGGGAGATTCCTTTAGTTCTTTTGACTAGAAAACTAGTCTTTCTTTTTAGGTTAAGGTGGTGCTGCGGCCTCTTCCATCCTTCCTACCGAAGGTAGTGTCAGCCTTTCATCTCAATGAAGATATTATTATACCTTCTTTTTATTCTCAGCCCTCCTCACCAGAGGAGAGACGATTGCACTTTCTAGATGTGGTGCATGCTGTTAAGATCTATCTGAAGTGATCTGCAGACATCAGGAAGACTGATGGCTTTTTCGTTTTGCCTGAAGGCCCTAGGAAGGGTCAGGCGGCATCCAGGACAGCTACTTTGCTGTGGATTCCCCAGCTGATTACTTAAGCTTATGGTTTAAAGGGGAAATCTCTCCCATTCAGGGTGAGAGCTCATTCCCCCAGGAGATAGGGGCCTCCTGGGCTTCTGCCACCAGACGTTGGTGGCACAGATTGTGAGGCTGCTACGTGGTCCTCAGTACATACATTCACAAGATTCTATCAAGTGGATGTGAGAGTAGCGGAGGATTCCGCTTTTGGCCGCAGCGTATTAAGGGCGGCGGTTTAATTGTTATTGTGTCTCCCTCCCCTCAGGTTATATTGCTCTGGGATGTCCCATGAGGTAATGATTATATAACCTGCTCTGTGTCCCATGATGTATGAAAAAGAAAATTGGATATTTTAACAGCTTACCTGTAAAATCCATTTCTTTGAGTACACCATGGGACACAGAGGTCCCTCCCTTCTCTGTCTTCCTTGGGGAGTTCTTGCTTGCTACAAAAACTGAGCTCCCAGGATGGGGGGGGTCATATAAGGGGAGACTTCCTGTCTAATTTGAATTATCAGTGTCCATTCACCTACAGTCAGGTCCATAAATATTGGGACATCTACACAATTCTAATCTTTTGGGCTCTATACACCACCACAATTGATTTGAAATTAAATGAACAAGATGTGCTTTAACTGCAGACCTTCAGCTTTAATTTGAGGGTATTTACATCCAAATCAGGTGAACGGTGTAGGAATTACAACAGTTTGTATATGTGTCTCCCACTTTTTAAGGGACCAAAAGTAATAGGGCAGATTAACAATCATAAATCAAACTTTCACTTTTTAATACTTGGTTGCAAATCCTTTGCAGTCAATTACAGCCTGAAGTCTGGAACACATAGACATCACCAGATGCTGGGTTTCATCCCTGGTGATGCTCTGCCAGGCCTCTACTGCAACTGTCTTCAGTTCCTGCTTGTTCTTGGGGCATTTTCCCTTCAGTTTTGTCTTCAGCAAGTGAAATGCATGCTCAATCGGATTCAGGTCAGGTGATTGACTTGGCCATTGCATAACATTCCACTTCTTTCCCTTAAAAAACTCTTTGGTTGCTTTCGCAGTATACTTCGGGTCATTGTCCATCTGCACTGTGAAGCGCTGTGCAATGAGTTCTGAAGCATTTGGCTGAATATGAGCAGATAATATTGCCCGAAACACTTCAGAATTCATCCTGCTGCTTTTGTCAGCAGTCACATCATCAATAAATACAAGAGAACCAGTTCCATTGGCAGCCATACATGCCCACGCCATGTCACTACCACCACCATGCTTCACTGATGAGGTGGTATGCTTTGGATCATGAGCAGTTCCTTTCCTTCTCCATACTCTTCTCTTCCCATCACTTTGGTACAAGTTGATCTTGGTCTCATCTGTCCATAGGATGTTGTTCCAGAACTGTGAAGGCTTTTTTTAGATGTTGTTTGGCAAACTCTAATCTGGCTTCCTGTTTTTGAGGCTCACCAATGGTTTACATCTTGTGGTGAACCTTCTGTATTCACTCTGTTGAAGTCTTCTCTTGATTGTTGACTTTGACACAAATACACCTACCTCCTGGAGAGTGTTCTTGATCTGGCCAACTGTTGTGAAGGGTGTTTTCTTCACCAGGGAAAGAATTCTTCGGTCATCCACCACCGTTGTTTTCTGTGGTCTTCTGGGTCTTTTGGTGTTGCTGAGCTCACCGGTGCATTCTTTCTTTTTAAGGATGTTCCAAACAGTTGATTTAGGCCACACCTAATGTTTTTGCTATCTCTCTGATGGGGTTGTTTCGTTTTTTCAGCCTAATGAGGGCTTGCTTCACTGATAGTGACAGCTCTTTGGATCTCATATTGAGAGTTGACAGCAACAGATTCCAAATGCAAATAGCATGCTTGAAATGAACTCTGGACCTTTTATCAATTGTCCCATTACTTTTGGTCCCTTAAAAGGTGGGAGGCACATATACAAACTATTATAATTCCTACACTGTTCACCTGATTTGGATGTAAATACCCTCAAATTAAAGCTGAAAGTCTGCAGTTAAAGCACATCTTGTTTGTTTCATTTGAAATCCATTGTGGTGGTGTATAGAGCCAGAAAGATTAGAATTGTGTCAATGTCCCAATATTTATGGACCTGACTGTATAGGTGGCATATACGCATGAGGTAATGATCATATAGCCTGCTCTGTGTCCCGTGATGTACTCAAAGAAATTAATTTTACAGGTAAGCTGTTAAAAAATCTAATTTTGCGCCATAGCTCCACTTTAAAATAATGGTGCTTACATACAATCCTCACAAAGGTATTTAGATTAAGTCCCCTGTTTTTTTTCACTTGCAATTTGTTAGCTCCGTAATAAAATGTCCTTGCGGCTTATTCTATGTTGGTCAAGCTAGTCGTGAGACATGGATCAAGTATATAACATCAAGTATATAACATACAAGAAAGTGAAATTCACAATATTCTAAAGATAGAACATTCATATAAGATCCCACAGAAGAATGATCTACATTAAAAAATTGATGCCATTGGTTGGACCTTTTAAAGAAATACCGTAGTCATCAAGTGGCTGATTTAAGAGGTGAAATTCTTGAGGAAATGCATTTTTCTCAAAAGCAAGTAAACAGCACTTTCTACAAAGGAAGGCTTGCTGGAATTTTAAACTCCATATTGCAAGGCTGAAAGGTCTTAAAGCATTTGTTAACCCCCCCCAAAAAATGCTGCTCCTGTCTCTTTAATGTGCAATTAGCAGCATGGCGCTTTTGCTTTTTAAATTATCCCTCTGTATCCCCTAAAATACCTGTTTGATAATGCCAGGTCATGACTTCTCCCCTGTGTACTGACTCCCCCTGTATATAGCTTATCTTGAGAGCCCAGTGGTCTATGCAGGCTGTCACTACCAGCTCTCCTATCTCCTGTGTGCCTGTCTTCAACTCCCGCCTCCCCTTTCCCTCTGCCTCTTGTAGCTTCTCCCCTCTGCTCTCATAATTAACTCTAAAAGCTCCTATATCCTCTGTATTAGAAGAAGTTCCCTGTGTCTGTGTTATATCAGAAATATTCTTATCTATATAGATAACACAGCACTGCTCTGTCTCTCCAGCTGATGTCAGCAGCAGTGCTCAGCCCCACCCTCAGTAATTCTGAGCTAAGAGAGAAAAGCTGAAAAAAGACAACTGATCTTAGTAAGAAGGTGTGTTATCTATACAGAGAAGTATATATATGTTATAACACAGACACAGGGCAACTTCTTGTTATAAGACAGAGCAGATGAGACCTTTTTATACAAGTGGCTTAATAAACACTTTAATGAGGAATTTTGTTCTCAATTATTTCTTTTTTTTTAATAATCCACCTCCGTTTTATTTCTGCTCCATTCACTTTTATACGTATTATTAATACAATTTATTCTCAGGGTCTGACTTAAGGTGGCCATACATGGATCAGAATGCAGCCGGTGGAGCAGCAATCGGCCACATTTCGATCCATGTATGGGCAGGCTGGTTATACAGAAGTTGATCTACCGATTGACTAATGTACAATCAGCCTGTTGGGTTTTTCCCAAATGATCAATGCGATCAGCTATAGCTGGCAACATTAATCAATGTGTTCTGACAGCATTAAAGGCTCCCAGCGGGAAAGTGTGTGGATGGGGGGGATCAGGTAATTTCTTTTCGTTCAACCCACTGGTTGAATAAAAAAAAAAAAAAAAAAGATTAATCTATGGCCAGCTTTAATATAGCAAAATATTTTCTAATGACAGGAAGACAACGCAGTAAAAGAAAGCTTTTTGTTTATTAAAAAGAAACAAAATGAGACAAATTCTCCAGCAGCGCACAAAGATAAAAATGCTTTTTTTTTTTTTTTTTTTTTTAGAAGAGTAAGGAAGACTGGAATCCCTGTCAGATTTTACTTCTGTCAAATTTTTTTTCCAGATATGAATATGAAATAAACAGAACTACCACACATGAACATGATTTCATATCTCTTCAACACAGACGTGGCCAGAGGATGAATTTAGAACATGAGTTTCGTATAATTTTATATACAATGATAATCAAATGTACTTTGATGTAAAAAATACATACATTCTCTCATCTCAAATCATTTTAGACTGTAGGGATAATCCACAAGGTGCTGACCCAAAACAAGTGAGAATGATGTCCTACTGTTTTTAGTTGCAGAAGAGAGTTTTATGATCGACTTATCTGATTAACATGGGAGTGGGTGAGAAAGGCTGTAGAAAAAGAGCTCAAGGTATTGGTCAAATGTAGTAGGGGAACAAGAGATTAAAGAGAGAGAGAAAGAGCAGTGTCCTCATGGAAAACGACAAGCTAATCAATTGATCTCTAGTGCATCTAAAGATTATAAGCTTTGGAAAATGATGCCATTGTATCATATGTTATACTTGGTCATTGGACATAGTCAAGTCCATTTTCAATTTCCCCTCTCCCATATTGATGAACTTTTTCCCCCCAAAATTTGGCTATACATTACCTATGGATTTTGTTTATTGATAGCCTTAGGGGTTTTGTACTACCTAGAATTAATTTATAGGATAGTTTTTGTGGTTCAGCATTAAAAAAAAATCTGATAAAAATAATCCCTTTGCATGGAGTGGTGCAGTCTAATACTTTTTAATCTTAATAGTAAGGGACCAGACAGTATTAGACTGTACAATTCCATGCAAAGGGATTATTCTTATCTGATTTTTGTTAATTTTTCTATTTTTTTAATTTTCAGTTATGCTTATGTACACGATGGCAGCCATTTTTTTACTCATTATATACTCAGACTCTTCTTAGGCTGGCCATTCTTTTGATCAGTCAATGGGCTGATCAACAGATTTTCCCATCCACACAATCTAGTTAGAGGAAGGAATCCTCCCCACTGTGCTATTGTATTCTGACAGCAGGGACTCCTCCATTGATCAGCACTGCAGCCGATTTTTTTAATGAAAAAATGTCAACATTCCTGTTTAAGGGAAACCATTCATTAGATTGACTTCTCTCCAGTGGGAACAGCCATAGATGGATTGAAATTCTGCCTGTCTTTGCTGAACCGGCCAATTTTCAAACTAACTATGGCCAGCTTTATTGCACTGCACAATGTTGTGTTTTATTGTTTTTTTCGCACATTGCAAGTCTTTGAGTTGGCCGACTAATTGAATACAATATACCCCCTATATGGCCAAAATCTTATCTCAACAATTAAATGAGAGATATAATAATTCCAGTAAGCCACTGAGAGTTCTCTTTGATGGTTAAAGTGTTACATTTTTAGCAAACATCCTACTTCAGAAAAAAAACTCTTCTGTGTCCCTCACTGATTTAAACTGGCCATAAAAATTTAAAAACTGAAGGAGCAGGACATAAACCTGTCAGACGAATAGTGGCTGCATGCATCATATCCGATGCAGCTGCACTTTGGGTATTCTGGCAGCCAATACTGCTGGGTATACAATACAATAGGAATAGTGGGAGATTTGTCCATCCAGGCTGTAAAGGAATCTTTTTTTCATTCGGCCTGCAAGCTAAATGAAAAGAATCCAATAGCTTTAGTTTCACTTTGTCACAGGGGTCTGACTTTTCCTGACTTGATGGCTGAGATCCTTCAGCTGTCATTCCCCTGCACAATTTAGATACATAGCAGAGCTAGATTCATCAAAATGGTAGAGTTTCACATGCCCTGATTAGAAGTGATAAAGGAGGCTCTTAAAGAGGAAGTAAACACTGATGGGTTTTTCTTCCTTTTTCCCCCCTCCAAAGTAAATGCATAATGTGCTAGTATGCATCGCATACCAGCACATTATGTGCCACTTACTTGCAAACGAAGCCTGGGATGTCCCCACTGCAGGCCACATCCATCTTCACCACCCTTCCTTTCGGGGGTCCACGAACTCTGACTCTGCGACTAGCCAGAGCCGTATGAGTCACAAGTCATGGCACCTGCTCATGAAGGGGCCGTTTCTTCAGAGCGCATACGCCGATTACATCATTGGCACAGTATACAGTAAATATCTCCTAAACGGCACACATTTAGGAGATATTTACAGTACCTATAGGTAAGCCTTATTCTAGGCTTACCTTATAGGTACAACATACACAGAGGGGTTTACAACCTCTTTAAGCTAAAGTCACCATGGTAAGATGTGGTATAACCAATGGCAGTTCTCCTTTCTTATTTGGTTTTCACTCTGAGACTAGTAAATGCATACTCATTGGCCAGTGTACTTGAAGTGAATGTAAAGAGTGCTACATACTACAGGGTGGGCCATTTATATGGATACTCCTTAATAAAATGGGAATTGTTGGTGATATTAACTTCCTGTTTGTGGCACATTAGTATATGTGAGGGGGGAAACTTTTCAAGAAGGGTGGTGACCATGGCGGCCATTTTGAAGTCGGCCATTTTGAATCCAACTTTTGTTTTTTCAATAGGAAGAGGGTCATATGACACATCAAACTTATTGGGAATTTCACAAGAAAAACAATGGTGTGCTTGGTTTTAACGTAACTTTATTCTTTCATGAGTTATTTACAAGTTTCTGACCACTTATAAAATGTGTTCAATGTGCTGCCCATTGTCTTGGATTGTCAATTCAACCCTCTTCTCCCACTCTTCACACACTGATAGCAACACCGCAGGAGAAATGCTAGCACAGGCTTCCAGTATCCGTAGTTTTAGGTGCTGCACATCTCGTATCTTCACAGCATAGACAATTGCCTTCAGATGACCCCAAAGATAAAAGTCTAAGGGGGTCAGATCGGGAGACCTTGGGGGCCATTCAACTGGCCCACGACGACCAATCCACTTTCCAGGAAACTGTTCATCTAGGAATGCTCGGACCTGACATCCATAATGTGGTGGTGCACCATCTTGCTGGAAAAACTCAGGGAACGTGCCAGCTTCAGTGCATAAAGAGGGAAACACATCATCATGTAGCAATTTCGAATATCCAGTGGCCTTGAGGTTTCCATTGATGAAGAATGGCCCCACTATCTTTGTACCCCATATACCACACCATACCATCAATTTTTTGGTTCCAACAGTTTTGGAGGGATCTATCCAATGTGGGTTAGTGTCAGACCAATAGCGGTGGTTTTGTTTGTTAACTTCACCATCCACATAAAAGTTTGCCTCATCACTGAACAAAATCTTCTGCGTAAACTGAGGGTCTTGTTCCAATTTTTGTTTTGCCCATTCTGCAAATTCAGTGCGCCGATCTGGGTCATCCTCCTTGAGATGCTGCAGTAGCTGGAGTTTGTAAGGGTGCTATTTGTGAGTAGCTAATATCCGCCGAAGGGATGTTCGACTAATGCCACTCTCCAGTGACATGCGGTGAGTGCTATGCTGTGGGCTCTTGCTGAATGAAGCTAGGACAGCCACTGATGTTTCTTCATTAGTGACAGATTTCATGCGTCCACATTTTGGCAAATCCAACACTGAAACAGTTTCACGAAATTTAGCAAGCAGTTTGCTAACTGTAGCATGGGAGATGGGTGGTCTCGTAGGCTGTCTTGCATTGAAATCTGCTGCAATGACCCGGTTACTGCGTTCACCAGACATTAACACAATTTCTATCCGCTCCGCACATGTTAACCTCGGCGACATGTCAATGGCTGTAAACAAAGAGAAACTTGTAAATAACTCATGAAAGAATAAAGTTACGTTAAAACCAAGCACACCATTGTTTTTCTTGTGAAATTCACAATAAGTTTGATGTGTCACATGACCCTCTTCCTATTGAAAAAACAAAAGTTGGATTCAAAATGGCCGACTTCAAAATGGCCGCCATGGTCACCACCCATCTTGAAAAGTTTCCCCCCCTCACATATACTAATGTGCCACAAACAGGAAGTTAATATCACCGACCATTCCCATTTTATTAAGGTGTATCCATATAAATGGCCCACCCTGTATATTTTATGATAATTCAGGTATTTAAAACAGTCTGCATTATTTGGTTGAAATAGATCAAAGGCCAACACATTTTGAAGGTAAATAGGTAAATAGATTCTCCCCTTATTGGGCTACAATATGAAAAATGGTGTATAAATATTTGTTACAGCTAGCAAGCATTATCTGATCCAAAATAAAATTACTTTTTTCTACCTGAATTATCTTTGGATGTTATTTGTGGAATTTTCTACGGCCACTTTGATTACCCTACCCAATGAGTGTGCCTTTACAAGCCACTGACAGAAAGCCAAAGTGAAACCAAATCAGGGGGCCCAAAAAAATCTTTTCAACATAATAAATGTGACAGCAGGCATATTTTCCCTTAGAAAAAAAAAAAAAACGGTGTGAGACTTAGCACACAGAAAGGGAGGGAAACCCTGAAGTATGGTGCAATCAGCCCCAAAGCTATATAGTCCAGACCATGTGGAAGACATCAATGGTCAGGTATTAGGGAGGTGGCGTATACGGATGTGCACTATGTAGTATGCACAATGTACGCAATAAGGGTGTGCAGCCCCATGGGGGGGGGTTCCCACTATGGATGGGACTTGGGGGATAAAGACTTGAGGCAAGATTTCTGAGAGAGTCTCTAAAAAACATAAACAAAGTCAGTACATAAAGTTCATAAGGTTCATAGGTCTGCCTCTGGGCTCTAATCCATACTCTAATGCTCATGGAGGCAGCCAGTGTAAAGGAGCTAGAGGGAGACTCTGCATACACAAAAGGGGAAAAGAACACAGCGCCTCTAAGTGTAAAAGTATGGGAACAGTTTAATATAGAGGAAGAGATACTCACAAAATGATTAAAGAGTATCTCTCTTCCTCTGTATTAAACAGTTTCCATACTTTTACACTTAGAGGCGCTGTGTTCTTTTCCCCTTTAATATTTTCCCTTAGGCAAAACTTTAAATGGAGCACAGATTAAATTTAAGATAAAAATCTCCATATTTTATACAATATCAACAATACAGAAAAGCAAGCTCCTAATAATTAGGCATATAAAAATGTATTTAAGGTACACTTTACAGTAATAATTCAAACTATAGGCTAAAAATACTACAAGAGGAGGCCAGTGATAGTTGGACACAGCCATAGTTTCATTTGAAAATATTAGAGGAAAACCGTCAATTTTCTTGGTTCAAAAAGCATGACATTTTAAAGTATTGCACATAGAGTATTTTTTAATTTATTTCTTCTAAGGTTTGGATTTCCCAGAGAATTGTTTCTAATTTAATTAAGATCATTATTTGTCATATTTTTCAATGTGCCAGTACAGCAACTTAAAAGCCGTTATCACCTTATATTTTAGATTTAGATTTTGATTCCTCTTATCTTTAATTATTTAAGAATTTCAAACTTAATTTAATGTTGTTTCTGGCTAAACAAACCTTTAAAATGGCTTTAGCAAAGAACTTTGATTAGAAATTTGAACAGGAAGGCATTACCATTTTTAACATTCATTTTTACTCAATAAAGGTCATGATATTGCTTACGTTCTTTATTACACTGTGATGTTTGGACTGTAAATTAAAGAGTGTGTAAAGTCAAAACCTTTATTTTTAGTTATTGGATTAATTGTGGAAGGATTAAAACATTTGTTAGGTTTGTATTGTTGTTTAAATCACTACTGGACAAATTCATCATCTCTATTAGTCCTAGTAACAATTGTTACCAAGACAGTAAATGCTAGAAATTTCCCTTTAATTTCCTGTTGCATCCCCAGGAAACACAAAGTGAAGGCAAATCTCCCCAGTGGGACTTAAATTATCCTTTTTTTCAGATATCTTCTATATGATATTATAATGATATAGAGAGTGGTGCTGATGTGATGCCAACAATGCTGCTCTCTGCATCATCTTCAGAGACCATGGGTGTCATTCAACCCAGAACACTGAGGTCATCTTTTGGCTACTGTTGGAGACAGTACTAAAGAGGGGGTAAGTATTGCGGCAAGAGCTGTATTTTTATTTATTTTTTTCAAGTTGTTTGAGGACTATAATAATAATACAAGTAACCCCGTGTTTGGTTTTAACTGGGTGCTAAAATTGATTACAAAATGATAAAGCAACTGAAACATATTGGAACTTTTGAAAAAAATTTTTACACTCAGGGTTTGCTTTATTAAAACTGGATAGTGCAAAATCTTGTGCATCTGTGCACGGTAGCCAATCAGCTTCTAACTTCAGCTTATTCAATTAAGCTTTGATAAAATTCATGGAAGCTGATGGGTTTCTATGCAGAGCTGCACCAGATTTTGCACTCTCCAGTTTTAGTAAATCAACCCAAATATGTCCAAATGCGCATTTTAATGTTTACATGTATAATTTCTGACTTTGTCATGTTGACCCTGAAGTTAAAAAGCTTAAAGCTGAAAATATTAAAGAGTTTCTGACCCAAAATAAAAAGTGAGGATTTAAAATATTACTATCCAGCTTATCATGTTTTATGCAATGGTTCAAACAAATTACTTTTAAGAACCTCCTGGTACCCAGTGTGGTATTTGCATTGCAGATAGCCTTTGGGTGTTGACCTCCCTGACATCCAAGAATATTGCTATTTGCACATTTTCAATGATATGCTTGCTGCTTTGCTTTAATTATTATCTATAATATTTCATAGCAAAAGGCACAGAATGTTCTAATAACTGATACTCATCCGGAACACCACTGAAATATTGGTGATAGTTTCCCCAATAATTCCACTGACATGTATTATATTTCCTATGCATCCCTTGTAAAGCCTGAATACAGCAGAAAAATATATCTTATTAAACACAATGCTGCTGGAGATGTGGAGACCAAGCACTGTGCATGATGGGTTTTACTAATGAGAATATCATTCCACTCAGTTCTCTTTATGTCTATTCACTTCACTAATTATAAATCCATTAAATTACTTGGCTCACAAGCACAGCATGAAAAATGATGTATTGTGTACGCTGTATCTGTCTGCCCTGCTCTGCTTTCTCCAAATGTATTTTAAATTGTTTCAATGTTTTGGAAAATAAAATGATAAGCTGCTGTCATACTAAATCTACTAAATTAGATTTTTAGGACAAAAAGAAAGATGTAGGTAACTGTTATTGTAACGTCACTTATTAGTATGGGTCCATACATATTATGCCAAATATACATGGAATACTCTATGCAGATTGCAGTCTTTTATTAATAGCAATATAATAAATGGCAGTACTTTATTAAAGCAGAATAGTCTTCATCTGCTACTGAAAAAATGAATTGCCTATAATACATTTAGCCCTCCTTAAATAGTACATGCAGCAGCTGTCATTTTAAAACCTACAAGTCTGGTTCTACAGATCTGCGACCACGACCAACTCATGCAACCTGTACTCTCAAGCGTACATGAAACTGGAATTTCAATCCATCTGTATCTGAAATGGACAACCCGGTATCTGCAACTTAACACATAGAAGAAGAACAAACTCATATTTATAGATATACTGCAAAACAACTCCCAATATATGGAGAAACTGTTAATGTCACAGGCGACTCACAGTACAGAGAGACTGCCACAAACAGAAAGACTATCAAAGACTGTGCCAGAGATATTGTGCCATAGAGACTGCCAGGTTACCAAAGAACCCGTCTTGTGTAAAGAGAGAGTGGTCAGACACTGATAAAGAATCAAAAACCATCACATAACACAGCACATTGGGAGTTACACACCATCCAGTGTCAACCCAGAGACCCCTCACACATTTCCCTGCAACTCTGCCGAAGGTGTAAGAACCTGTAAGACAGGCTTTAGGCTTGTGTCAATAGCATAAATTTGACATCAGTTTCAGATGCTTCTGAGATCATTCAGAATTCATTGACAGGTGCATTTGACCTGCAGTTGCCCTCCTTCTTATTTGCCGTTAACCTGTTTCAAGGAGATTTTGCAATCCCACAGACTTGTATGGGAATGCAAAACCAGGTAAAGCGAGCAAAAGTCAATCAACACAGGCTCTAATGCTGAAGAATGGAGATGAGCTTTGGGTTTGGCTCAAACATGGGTGGTTCATGGTTTGTGGACCCAGCAAAGCAAAGCCGCTGTTTAAAGCAATAGCAGTTTACAAAAAAAAATTCACTTCCTGGTCTCTGAACTTAGGTCAGGTAGCCAAAAAAGGGAGCCTTCTTATGTTCCAGTCCCTCATTATAAAAAGACATGGTTTCCAGTAGTCATATTGACAAAGTGCCTAGGTCCCGCTAGATTTTAATTAGGGGTATCAGAGTGAAGGGGACTGAATGCAAGTGCACACCACACTTTTCACATATTTATTTGTAAAAAATTTGAAAACCATTTATCATTTCCACTCACAATTATGTGTCACTTTGTGTTGGTCTATCACATAAAATCCCAATAAAATAAATTTACGTTTTTTGTTGTAACATGACAAAATGTGGAAAATTTCAAGGAGTATGAATATTTTTTCAAGCCACTGTATAAATCCTTACTATCTGTCCTTAGAGAGAAAATACTGTGTATCTTGGGGAATTTGGTGGTGGTGAGAGAAGAATTTTTACATGTTAATGCGGATGATGTGTGTCCTGCAGCTTCTTTTTCTGCTTGCTGCAATTTTTTTACAGCCTATCACTGTCCACATACATTTCACTGTTCAGCGGCTGTATGTGTATTATCAGGGGGCAGATTTCCTAATTGTTGCTGGCTTCAAATTTTTTTAAAGACCTTTTACTTAATAAGGTGCAATATTCCTGGTGCCCATTGTCGCCCCTGTTGTTTGCCCTCACTATTGAACCACTGGCAGCACGGCTAAGGGAGTATGAGGGGGTCAAGGGTTGCTGGATCAACACTAAGGAGGAAAAGACATCACTGTACGCTGATGACATGCTCCTATAATTAGCAGAGGCAGAAGGGTCTTTGACTGCAGCATTGAATAAAGTCACAAGTTTTGGTGAATATTCTGTATTTAAAGTTAATTGGGACAAATCGGTGATCATTCCCCTTGATGCAGAATACTCCCTGAGGCTCCCACCGGAGGTCCCAAAGAAAATAGTCGCTAAATTTCGGTATTTGGGGGTTGAGGTTCAGCTACCACTTAGTGAATATATTGCAAACAATTTATCTCCTCTTATACTGTGCCTGAAGAACAATTTGCAGGCATGGTCCAAGCTGCCCCTTAACCTCCTAGGCCGAATTAACATCTTTAAGATGATCTATCTCCCTAGGTTCCTATACATATTATGTCATGCACCACTTTATGTCCCGAAACAATATTTATTTTAATAAACACACTAATTTCCACATTCCTATGGGGTACCAAACCAGCCAGAGTATCCCTTGACACTTTATTTTTACCAGTCCAATCCAGTGGATTGGCCCTCCCAAATCTACAATGCTACTACCTAGCAGCTCAGTTGACCCATATACACTGGTGGTTCTTTCCCCAGATGGATATAGCATTGGTGATGTCTCAGGAGGCTCTGATAAATTATTTTGAGGCACTCATTAATGTACTGTATAGAAATGGCCCTTATCCTGATAGGGGAGCAGATATTCTTAAACTGTCCTATAAGATATTTCATATATGCAACAAAAAGATGGGGGGGGGTACCTCCATGACCACTTCGCCTAACGCTCCCTTATGGCATAATCCTCAGTTAAAGGAGATACTGTATATACTCGAGTATAAGCCGACCCGAATATAAGCCGAGGCACCTAATTTTACCACAAAAACTGGGAAAAGTTATTGACTCGAGTATAAGCCTAGGGTGGGAAATGCAGCAGCCAGAACACAGGTATTGTAGCCATTACACAGGGAATTACACCGGAATGCAGAGAATAGAGAAAGAGAGAGCTGTCAGATCTTCACTGGGATCAGGAGGTTGGCAGGACTGAACAGCTAACACCCATGCGTCCCGTCCACCTCCCGACGTCAAGTTGAAAATCTGACACCTCTCTCTGCATTCTCTGCATTCCAGTGTGTGTTGCATTTGATATAAAATATATTTTATATGAACAAATGATTTATCTATCAGACTCATTTTAACAGATCAGGTTTGTTTGAGGATGCTTCTCAAACGAATGCCTCAGTAACACAGGCTGTCCTGAAACAATGGGACATTTGTTAGTTGATTGTTAAGGTTACTGTAAACAATTATATATTTGTAATGGCAGAGTCTTGAGGTAGAATTTGGGAATACACAGGCATTTCGGTTACTACATCGTTAAGGTAACCATTGTAAACAAACTGAGCCATATAAATATTGCCAGAGATAAGCTCAGGGCAGAAGAGCTGACTCTCACAATGGATTAACATCGAAGCACTCATCTGTGAAACTAAGGAAAGTGCCTGGTCTCCAGAAGAATCGTTGTCAACGGAGATCACGAACACAGTAACTGAAGCTAAGTAACACTTAAGTGTATTTCTACTGTTACAGACTATAGTTTGATTGTTTGCTAGGTTGTTAATTTGCTATAGAAATCTGTCAGTCTTGATTTGTATTCCTAATATTGTAATAGTTTTGTATGTACAGCATTTTTGTTCAGTAAAAGCTCATTAATACACAAAACTGGTCTGAACTTCTTTGCTTATACCACAAAGTAACCTTGCTATCTAGACGAAAGTGAAACACAGTGTAATTAGCTCACAGTTTCATGCACAGAGTGGCTCTTAGAAGCAGCGCATTCTGTGCAATGTGAATTTACTCATCTCTTCAGACCACCCACAGACACTAACTTGAGTATAAGCCGAGGGGGGCCTTTTTCAGCACAAAAAATTTGCTGAAAAACTCGGCTTATACACGAGTATATACGGTATATAAAATACCAGAGTGTGTTGGGCGCAATATGGCATCAAATACGCCCATCAACTGTTTGCAGACCACACCATTAGAACGTTTAGAGATCTACAGAATTTTTTTAGGTACTTATATCTGCCGTCACACGGCTGCAGCCCAATTTGGTTTGTGGGAAGTGCAACTCACACCCTCTGACTTGGAAAAAATGATTTTTGAGGAAGACCATTCAAAACGTATTTCACTGTATTATTTTGTATTAATGGCTTCATCCTCTGCCAGGATGGAAAAAGTGGAGGCCCAGTGGAGAGCTGACATCCCGTCCCTCACTGAAGAATCTTGGGCGAAGTTTACCAAATCAATGGTCCCTTCGGTGATCTCGGCTAGAAATAAAATTATCCAATTTAACTACCTACACAGGGTGTCTTAAACACCTTCCTGCCTCCACAGGATGGGCAGGGTGGACGTACCGGAATGCCCACACTGTAGAGCAGATGTTGGAAATTACTTTCATATGATTTGGCTGTGCCCACCTGTGGAAGAATTCTGGACTGCAAATTCTTAGAGGAAAAATTGTCCCTTTTGAATATCTGTACCCCGGCTAGATGCCTTCTGGGTGATTTTGGTGAGGAGGAATTGGCCGCATCCACAAAAACCCTGCTACGAATAGTATTCTTTTATGCTAAAAAGGCGTTAGCTCTAAGATGGAAGAACCCGAAGCCCCCGTCCCTTCGCTTCTGGGTCCTTCCTATAATGCTAGGAGTTGCCCTAAAAAAATTATCAAAATATGGGCTGGATGGATCAAATCAGTATCTGGGGATATAAAGGTGTAGACATGACAAGAGGCCTTAGGGGACTATTTAAGGATATGCAATGGTATTGTTTCTGAGTGAATGGGAGTAGATGGTACCCTGAAATATTATCTATGGTGATCTACGTAATTAACACGCAAAGTTAAGTTAAAAACCTACTGAATGTTATGTTCTTTGTTTTCTTATCAAAAATAACACCATAAAGATACAAAAGTATATGGTCCATTATAATGGATTATGTTAGGCTGGTAGGAGTACATGTACAGATGTAGTACAAACAGATTTCATGTACTGTGTGATACGTAATGTTACAGACTTCATGTATATTATGCAATGTACAAGATAATAAGATAAGATAAGATAATCGGATGTTGTAATTTTTTATTTGAAACTTGAATACATTTACCCTTTAAAAAAATAAAAATAAAGTGCAATATTCCTGGGCAATGTGCATTGGCACATAAGCTTATTTTTCCTTTGGAAGATATGTAACAGGGTGATTTGCAATCAGTAGATTGTGGGAGAGAGGGACAGAGCGCTGTCACCCCATAACACAAAGTGCCAAAACAAGGACTTTTATATCACCAGCTGTTTTGGCTTATATGACAGTTGTTGGGTTTGAATCTATTTTAATCTACTATGCTTCAGTTCTTTGAATTGCAGTGCTTGGGTACATTTAATATATGCAGATCTATACACCCAAAAAATCCTTTACAGACAGTTCCTGTGTTACAAACATCCGACTTACATAGGACTCCTACTTACAAACAGAGGGAGACAACAGGAAATGAGAGGAAATCTACCCCTAGGAAGGGAAATTCACTTACTGAAAGAGTAATCATGGGAAAAAGGTGTCTTCACTGAAGCTTTATCACCAATCCTTGCTTCCACGACAACCCAAAATTTTCAAAATCACAGAGACAGAATGTGAGGGGAAATCTTCTGAGCAGGGTCACAGAAAGCAAAACAAACATTACAGGGGTGTTAACCCTTCCCTATGCTATACAAAAAAACATAACAATTATTTTTTGGTTGGACTTCCATTAAAAAAATGTACCCGTTCCAACTTTATACAAATTCAACTTAAAGAGGAGTTCCAGTCTGTAAAAAAAAATAAAATAAAAGTCAGCAGCTACAAATACTGTAGCTGCTTACTGTTAATATAAGGGCACTTACCTGTCCAGGGATCCCGCGATGTTGGCACCCCAGGCCAATTCGTCAATCGGCTTTGCATGCAGACACCGGCATCTGTAGTCAGGGAAACAGGAAGTGAAGCCTTGCCTGTTTCCTACTGCATATGCACGAGTCCCGGTGTGCTTTCTGAATGGTCCTGCCATCTTCTGGGACCTCTGTGTGTCCCAGAAGGCAGTGGGGGGGGGAGGAGGAGGGTCCGGAAATGTTGTAGATGGCCATGCAGCGATCTTACCCAGAAGTGGGGGAGGGTACCTGTCAAGACCAGGTACCCACTCCCTCCCCCCCCAAAAGTGCAAAATGGGGCAGTGGGGGTGCAAATAAGTGGAGCTTCCCATTTTGGGTGGAGTTCCGCTTTAAGAACAAACCTACATAGCCTGTGTTGCTTTTAACCCGGGGGCTGCAAATATATTTGTTTGCTACAGATTACTAATTAGCTTTTCAGTTGTTAACACCTGAGTTACTTTTTTATTAAATGCATTCTTCTTCCTTTATTTAAGATTGTAACTTTATGTTTGGGGTGATTGCAGTACATCAGGCAGCTGTTGCTAAGTCCATTCATGGACTTATAATTTGTATTGTTGAAAGAAAAAAAATGCAATGAGCATCTAAATCACCTCATATAATAATACTCAAATTCAACTGTACCCTCCCATCCCCATAGATAAAATAAAAGTTAGGCCTACACTGGTTAGGCCTATTGTCCCTGATAAAAAAAAGTTTTTTTTCTTATTTAGAAACTCTTTATGCCATTACTAATAGGTCAATGAAAATACTCAGTATGACTTAACAGAATAAGATGCAAAATGATATAACTATTTATTAAGTTTTCAAAAATCTAACTACCTACACAGGGTGTCTTAAACACCTTCCTGCCTCCACAGGATGGGCAGGGTGGACGTACCGGAATGCCCACACTGTAGAGCAGATGTTGGAAATTACTTTCATATGATTTGGCTGTGCCCACCTGTGGAAGAATTCTGGACTGCAAATTCTTAGAGGAAAAATTGTCCCTTTTGAATATCTGTACCCCGGCTAGATGCCTTCTGGGTGATTTTGGTGAGGAGGAATTGGCCGCATCCACAAAAACCCTGCTACGAATAGTATTCTTTTATGCTAAAAAGGCGTTAGCTCTAAGATGGAAGAACCCGAAGCCCCCGTCCCTTCGCTTCTGGGTCCTTCCTATAATGCTAGGAGTTGACCTAAAAAAATTATTAAAATATGGGCTGGATGGATCAAATCAGTATCTGGGGATATAAAGGTGTAGACATGACAAGAGGCCTTAGGGGACTATTTAAGGATATGCAATGGTATTGTTTCTGAGTGAATGGGAGTAGATGGTACCCTGAAATATTATCTATGGTGATCTACGTAATTAACACGCAAAGTTAAGTTAAAAACCTACTGAATGTTATGTTCTTTGTTTTCTTATCAAAAATAACACCATAAAGATACAAAAGTATATGGTCCGTTATAATGGATTATGTTAGGATGGTAGGAGTACATGTACAGATGTAGTACAAACAGATTTCATGTACTGTGTGATACGTAATGTTACAGACTTCATGTATATTATGCAATGTACAAGATAATAAGATAAGATAAGATAATCGGATGTTGTAATTTTTTATTTGAAACTTGAATACATTTACCCTTTAAAAAAATAAAAATAAAGTGCAATATTCCTGGGCAATGTGCATTGGCACATAAGCTTATTTTTCCTTTGGAAGATATGTAACAGGGTGATTTGCAATCAGTAGATTGTGGGAGAGAGGGACAGAGCGCTGTCACCCCATAACACAAAGTGCCAAAACAAGGACTTTTATATCACCAGCTGTTTTGGCTTATATGACAGTTGTTGGGTTTGAATCTATTTTAATCTACTATGCTTCAGTTCTTTGAATTGCAGTGCTTGGGTACATTTAATATATGCAGATCTATACACCCAAAAAATCCTTTACAGACAGTTCCTGTGTTACAAACATCCGACTTACATAGGACTCCTACTTACAAACAGAGGGAGACAACAGGAAATGAGAGGAAATCTACCCCTAGGAAGGGAAATTCACTTACTGAAAGAGTAATCATGGGAAAAAGGTGTCTTCACTGAAGCTTTATCACCAATCCTTGCTTCCACGACAACCCAAAATTTTCAAAATCACAGAGACAGATTGTGAGGGGAAATCTTCTGAGCAGGGTCACAGAAAGCAAAACAAACATTACAGGGGTGTTAACCCTTCCCTATGCTATACAAAAAAACATAACAATTATTTTTTGGTTGGACTTCCATTAAAAAAATGTACCTGTTCCAACTTTATACAAATTCAACTTAAAGAGGAGTTCCAGTCTGTAAAAAAAAATAAAATAAAAGTCAGCAGCTACAAATACTGTAGCTGCTTACTGTTAATATAAGGGCACTTACCTGTCCAGGGATCCCGCGATGTTGGCACCCCAGGCCAATTCGTCAATCGGCTTTGCATGCAGACACCGGCATCTGTAGTCAGGGAAACAGGAAGTGAAGCCTTGCCTGTTTCCTACTGCATATGCACGAGTCCCGGCGTGCTTTCTGAATGGTCCTGCCATCTTCTGGGACCTCTGTGTGTCCCAGAAGGCAGTGGGGGGGGGAGGAGGAGGGTCCGGAAATGTTGTAGATGGCCATGCAGCGATCTTACCCAGAAGTGGGGGAGGGTACCTGTCAAGACCAGGTACCCACTCCCTCCCCCCCCCCAAAAGTGCAAAATGTGGCAGTGGGGGTGCAAATAAGTGGAGCTTCCCATTTTGGGTGGAGTTCCGCTTTAAGAACAAACCTACATAACCTGTGTTGCTTTTAACCCGGGGGCTGCATATATATTTGTTTGCTACAGATTACTAATTAGCTTTTCAGTTGTTAACACCTGAGTTACTTTTTTATTAAATGCATTCTTCTTCCTTTATTTAAGATTGTAACTTTATGTTTGGGGTGATTGCAGTACATCAGGCAGCTGTTGCTAAGTCCATTCATGGACTTATAATTTGTATTGTTGAAAGAAAAAAAAATGCAATGAGCATCTAAATCACCTCATATAATAATACTCAAATTCAACTGTACCCTCCCATCCCCATAGATAAAATAAAAGTTAGGCCTACACTGGTTAGGCCTATTGTCCCTGATAAAAAAAAGTTTTTTTTCTTATTTAGAAACTCTTTATGCCATTACTAATAGGTCAATGAAAATACTCAGTATGACTTAACAGAATAAGATGCAAAATGATATAACTATTTATTAAGTTTTCAAAAATCTATAAGTTATACATTAGCTGTCTAACCACACATAGGCCTTACACAAAGAGCTGCATAAACAGATAAAATGTATTTTGTTCTTTCCTTTTTTCACAATAAAATGGTGATTCTGCCACAAGCATTGGAACATCATTCTCATCAAACTCATCTTCTTTATCGGGCAAGAAACTAATGTCGGATTTGGCAATAAGAAGACATTCATGAACTTCAATCTGCTTGGCCTTGCCACAACAAAGTAGTCTGGGTAGAATACATTTTGATTTCACATCCACATTAATCCTCCTTATTAACGGAGTTCTTTTTGGTTTGAGTGGAATATCTTTGTTACCAATGGAAAACCATAGCAAGATCATTCCATCAGTATACACATCTATTGCAGCAGAAAAAAACTGTCCTGTCTTTCATTCAGGAGCTGGAACCACTAGCTGGTTTATCTAGCACCTACATGATAAATCCGCATCCAGTCTGTCAATCAACAGCTGTGCTCAGATGGACACCTATTGCATTAGTTTAGTTTCCTAGCCCCAGTACATGTTATTATCTTTGTTTCATGTTTTTTAGTTTACCAACTTTAGCTTGTATCTGACTATACTTGTTCACAGCCTGTGCAGACCTTTTGCCTGTCCCTGTTTATGATGTTAAAAAGAGGGTAATAAAAGAGTCCCCCGTAGAGGTGTAATATATATTAACTAATATACCTACAATTTAGTAGGACATATAACCACTCATCTCTCATAGGATGCAGGCCCCGGAGTAACATATCATGGAAAAAGGATTAGGTGGTATAGCCACCAAAAGAACTCGTGTTGGGCCACACGGATACTAATACAAAAATATTTTATTGGTAACAATTAGCACAAATCAAAATACAAAATGTAGAAGTCAAAGAAGAAAAGCACCACCACAAGATAGCAAAATGTAAAAAACGACAACGTTGTCTAAGTTAAAAATAACCCCCCCATACACACTGGCCAGCCGTGGTCATGCACACCACATACACCTCAACCGAATAATGACCCTGGTCGGGGTAGCTGTATTTGGTAGAGTACAGCAATTTAGCTTTGTCCC
>BLSH010277625.1:2556852-2571481 GCA_018402905.1 Glandirana rugosa
AACTTTTCACATTATCCACCAATCCTTTAGTATACACATTAAATACGAAGATCTTGCGGACTACCACGAGGGACGTACAACCTGGAGAGATACACCGGTCCCATTTTGGAAAGCAAACATCCCAACATATATTCTATGAGGCATTATGAGTCTTTTGTATGGTTCATTTTTTTCCACAAGTCTTTGGAAAACGTGGAAAGAAAACGAAAACATATTTTTTTCACAAAGTGGTCCATTTATATCATACTTCGAACACATAGCATGCACATAGGAAAAATAATCCCCCAAATTATATTCTGCTACTCATCCCGAGTATGGTGATACCACATGTGTGAGACCTTTACACAGCCTGGCCACATAGAGAGGTCCAACATGCAGGGAGCACCATCAGGCGTTCTAGAAGCATAAATTACACATATGATTTCCTAACCACCTATTACACTTTTCAAGGTCCTGCAGCACCAGGACAATAGAATTACCCACAAAATGACCCCATTTTGGAAAGCAAACATTCCAACGTATATTCTATGAGGCATTATGGGTCTTTTGTATGCTTCATTTTTTTCCACAAGTCTTCGGAAAACGTGGAAAGCAAACACCCGAGGTATATTCTATGAGGCATGGGCTGCAGATAGGTACTTGGGTACTCTGATGGGCTGCAGATAGGTACTCAGGTATTCTGATGGGCTGGAGACAGGTACTCGGGTAATCTGATGGACTGGTAAAAGGTACTTGGGTACTCTGTTGGGCTGCAGATAGGTACTCGGTTACTCAGATGGGCTGGTAACAGGTACTCGGGTACTCAGATGGGCAGGTGACAGGTACTCAGGTACTCAGATGGGCTGGTGACAGGTACTCGGGTACGCTGATGGTCTGCTGACAGGTACTCGGGTACTCTAATGGACTGGTGACAGGTACTCGGGTACTTTGGTGGGCTGGTGACAGGTACTCAGGTACTCTGATGGGCAGGTGATAAGTACTCGGGTACTCTGATGGGCTGGTGACAGGTACTCGGGTACTCTGATGGGCTGGTGACAGGTACTCGGGTACTCTGATGGGCAGGTGGCAGGTACTTGGGTACTCAGATGGGCAGGTGACAGGAACTCTGGTACGCTGATGGTCTGGTGACAGGTACTCGGGTACTCTGATGGGCAGGTGGCAGGTACTTGGGTACTCTGATGGGCTGGTGACAGGTACTCGGGTACTCTGATGGGCTATTGACAGGTACTTGGGTACTCTGATGGGCCGGTGACAGGTACTCGGGTACTTTGATGTGTTGGTGACAGGTACTTGGGTACTCTGATGGGTTGGTGACAGGTACTCGGGTACTCAGATGGGTTGGTGACAGGCACTCGGGTATTCTGATGGGCTGGCGACAGGTACTCGGGTAATTTGATGGGCAGGTGATAGGTACTTTGATGGGCTGGTGACAGGTACTCGGGTACTTTGATGGGTTGGTGACAGGTACTTGGGTACTTTGATGGGTTGGTGACAGGTATTTGGGTACTCTGATGGGCTGGTGACAGGTACTCGGGTACTCAGATGGGTAGGTGACAGGCACTCGAGTATTCTGATGGGCTGGTGACAGGTACTCGGGTACTTTGATGGGCAGGTGGCAGGTACTTTGATGGGCTGATGACAGGTACTCGGGTACTTTGATGGGTTGGTGACAGGTATTTGGGTACTCTGATGGGCTGGTGACAGGTACTTGGTTACTCTGATGGGCAGGTGACAGGTACTCGAGTACTCAGATGGGCTGGTGACAAGTACTCGGGTACTCAGATGGACAGGTGACAGGTACTCTGATGGGCTGGTGACAGGTACTCGGGTACTCTGATGGGCTGGTGACAGGTACTCTGATGGGATAGTGACAGGTACTTGGGTACTTTGATGGGTTGGTGACAGGTACTCGGGTACTCTGATGGGTTAGTGACAAGTACTCGGGTACTTTGATGGGCAGGTGACAGGTACTCAGGTACTTTGATGGGCTGTGACAGGTACTCGGGTACTTTGATGGGCTGGTGACAGGCACTCTGATGGGATGGTGACAGGTACTTGGGTACTTTGATGGGTTGGTGACAGGTACTCGGGTACTCTGATGGGTTAGTGACAAGTACTCGGGTATTTTGATGGACAGGTGATAGGTACTCGGGTACTTTGATGGACAGGTGACAGGTACTCTGATGGGCTGTGACAGGTACTTTAATGGGGTAGTGATCAGTGTGCTTGGTGTACACCAGCTGTTACCGCAATCTCCCTCTCACATACGATGCCGGTAGTTGATGTCGGTAGTGGGCGGCTGTGGTCACGTGGTAAAGACCTAATTTCATTGGCTCTTTACCCCGATCGGGGGGGTGTGTCCTGAGGGACACGATTGATCCGCGATCGCAGCGAAAAGAGAAACGTCATATGACATCCTCCCGGATCGAGGAAGGGTTCCTGACGATGTCATTTTACAATGACTCGGTAGGGAACCGGTTAAGAGTGATCTTTTCTATAGCTTTTAGATTTGTTATGGGGCGTACTTCCACTGTTTATTTCTGGCCTATTACCCCGGGTAAAAAAAAACACAGCCTAATAAAGCCTTTTCTTTCAAGTTGTAAATAACCAGATCTGAGTACTGCTGCATATAATCCAAGCAATAATGTGTAGATAGGTGCTAAAATTTCTTAGATGTAGTGTTGCCTCACTGTAACCAGTGTGGCTGTAATTATTGTGTTAGGTTCATTTTCCACGTGCTTGCTGTTCATGAGGCCTCAGGTGGGTGACCTGAGGACCTGAATGTTGAAGCTACAGTGAGCTGACTGAGCGGCTGTCTACTGAAGGTCTAGTCTGGTATCACTGGAGAAAGATGTCGCTTGGAAGTTGGAAGGAGGCAACCAACTGTCCCTGGACATTTTGCGAGTACAGACTGCAGTGAAAGATCTTAGAGACTTTTGGGCTGCTATCACCCCTCTTGTGCTAGAGAGTCAGCTGTGTGTTTGTCTAAAAGGGACATCAGCTGTTGCCCTGAAGAGTTTAGTCTACCTGATTCTTTGTGAAGGGACTCAACTTCATCTCTTTCATGACAGAGTTAATTGTCCTCATCTTGTACATAGTTCTGTTTTTGGAGTATCACGCTCAATTCTCTCGACCCTATCCAAGTTATAAATACAAACAACTACAAAAACAACACCCCTAGACTGGTTATTGAGGAAAAGTGTGGCTGTGATTATGTGGGCTACAAATGTAAAAGTAAAAAAGTCAATTACACTTGCAAAATACATGATACCAGAATACAGTATCTCGGATACTATCTGTGAAAATGTTACTGTTCTATAACATCACATACAGCTTAAACATCTCTCAAGCATGTATTATAAAGGATTTGTGTTTTTCCCACGTTGTTCTCAAAGTTGCTTTAAAATGTGAACCCTCTTTCGCTGTATGGTATTTTTTAAAATTTTTGCATTGGTACATGTCCCCCGTCCCAGGATTCAGCTCCCTATGCCACTTGTTTGACTATCCATTTCCTGTTAGCATAGAAAATGGCCAGAACTGATTTTCAGAATTTGCCCTTCATGGACTTCAGTGGTGGTTCAGATTAAAGATTGCAATTTTCTGACTTTACAAAGGATTCAACAAATTCCCCATGAACTTCCGCAACTCAATCCATGAAGCAGTCTATTAAATGTAAACCCATCCTACCTGCTTAACACATCAGGTATTCTGCAGGCACCCAATCTGCTGCAGGATTTTATTCTAGAGTACATAAAATGCTGAGGATAGTCTTTGAATAGTAATCTAGTTTGAATCACAAAACCATCTACTTCTGACTAACTCCATCAGTTTGGTCTGAAGAGAGGTCTCAGGGCTATTGTGTCAAATTTTGTTTCATGGGTATAAAAGTAACTAAAAACGTCAGAGGTTGCCATTATTTCTTAATGACTTATGGAAATCTACATAACAACTGCTCTTACAGTAAAGGACCCCCTCCTTACCAAATGTTCAGTATTCTTTCCACCTTCACAAATGATGTGCTATCACATAGGTATTGAAATAAAAACATGATTTCTAATTTTTTATATTGACATTAGATATACTATAGCTATAAATATTAATTAGATCACATTAAAAGTATAATCCATTCATTTTGATAAAGTTCATTGCTCACCTTTGAACACTCTCCAAATTGCATGGGTCTATCTTCCATTACTGTGCACAAAACTGTCCTCTAATTTCAAACAAAATATCTCTACAGCAACAATACAATGCTTGCATCACAGTTTTTTTATCTCACATTTTTATAAAGCTCATAATTGTGCCTACATTTGTAGCTGCTTCTTGCCACAGCTTAGATTGCTGTTAACCACTTCAGCTCCAGAAGGATTTACCCACTTCCTGACCAGGCCATTTTTTGCGATACGGCACTTTGTTGCTTCCACCCATTTCAATGATAATCTTACTAAGTCAGGAAGATATGCCCTTAAATCTCTCAGCTCCCGGAATGACATAGTCATAAGGGAATGTGAGAAAGCTAAAACCGCGCTCCCACTAATAGGTGAATGCCTTTCCAGTTACCTGCCAAAGGCATCCACTAAACATTATGTGAAAAGAAAAATATATAAAGTATATATGGTGAATCACTGTAAATACAATGCTCCAATAAAGTGCAAGTGCTACATATAGATAGTGGTACAGTCTTTGTGATGGTTGGAACAACCCACACCTCACATAAACTGCATTGTGATAATCCTTACTATTGATGCAATATACAGTCATAAATCGAATGACAAATGCATACAATAAAGTGCAAGAAGTCTCTAAAACAGTCTGTGCAAAACTGTGCAAAACAATTGTGCAAAAAAACAATAGTGCAAAAAAATTTGTATGTGGTATAAATGGTGCCAAAAAGAGAAAAGTCCAAATAATCCAAAACCAACCAATCTTCAGCCAATATGAATGTCAATGGAAAATTCAACTTCAAGTAGGCATTCAGCTTGAGATGAGTACATCAAGGAGTGGGCCAATAACAAACCGCTATAGCCCCCTTTATACTGTAATAATCCTTCACCAGGCACCCCAGTAACACATCCTACTCACCGGATGGAATGGATTCCCATGACAGGAATTATAAACGCCCTTGGTGGTAGGTGGAAATCTTGTCCTCCGACTTCCCAAAAGGGACCACTGCTGGCATACATGGAGAGAACATCCTTGGGCTCAGTAAAGGAGGAAAAGACAAACGGGTCCAAAATCGTGAAGTAAGTTCGTTTTATTGAACCAGAAATAAAGTGCTACATGCGGTTAAAAAACTGCAGGGGACACCAATTGCAGTCCACCTGCATTGCAGACAGCGGAAGTGATGAGACCGGACTCGTCACTTCCACTGTCTGCAACGCAGGTGGACTGGAATTCACAATGCAGTTTATGTGAGGTGTGGGTTATTCCAACCATCACAAAGACTTTACCACTTTCTATATGTAGCACTTGCACTTTATGGGAGCATTGTATTTACAGTGATTCACCATATATACTTTATATATTTTTCTTTTCACATAATGTTTAGTGGAAGCCTTTGGCAGGTAACTGGAAAGGCATTCACCTATTAGTGGGAGCGCGGTTTTAGCTTTTTCACATTCAATCATTCTAGGTTATTTCTAACTGATACACGAGAAACTCCATTTTCAATTTTTTTAATTTTTTCCTTTGCGCTGGTTTTTTTGCATATAGTCATAAGGGAAGCTGTTAAAGGTGGATCTGTAGTGGTACTTGATTCTGAGGATTATAACAGGGAAGACTTGAGACAGCTTGATACTTGATACTACCACATACCGCCCCCTACATACTAAACCCAGACTCAGTTACTGAGTCTTTTGGACAGTGGAGTGGAGATGGGAGTCCTTACCAAAAAAGCATCTCAGTTTCTTTATGTTGAAAATCCATTGGTCCGTCTTTCATCTTTTACCGAAGCTTCATAAGAACATTGTGCCTGTACAAGGCCGACCGATTGTGGCTGGCATTGGTTCATTATTTGAAAGACTGGGATAATGCATAGGCCAAAATCTACAACCTCTGGTCATTAGATTGCCTGGTCATATCAGTGACACTTCCACAGTACTATCTCATATTGAGAGTATTCAGTGGCAAGAATCCTTCTGTTGGACTACCATGGATGTAAAATCCCTCTACTCCTGCATTCCACATAATCTGGCACTACAAGCCTTTAGATTTCATCATGTCTGTTGCTTTCCTTTTGGAACATAATTATTTCATGTTTAATCAGACTTATTTTTTTGCAGTGTAAAGGGGCATCCATGGGGGTCAAATTCTCACCCTCTCTGGTGAACCTGTATATTTGGTGGTGGGAGGAAGAATTTCTCTTCTTCTGTAATAATCCTCATCTAGGCGCCATCAAGTTGTACGGCAGGTATAAATGATCTGATTTCGGTGTGGGACGTACAGCTGGAGATCTAATGTCTTTATCATGCATGCCAACAACAATGCGTTAAACTTGGAGTTTAGTTATGAGATTCCATCCCAACTGCATTAACTTTTTGGATGTTACTCTCACTAGCAAGATCTCAACAAATACTGTTCACTTCCACACATATTGGAAATATTATGCTGGAAACACCTTTTTGTTGGCTACCAGTTGTCACCCGTCCCACACCATTAAGGCAATACCTGTGGCGGAGTTCATCAGAGCAAAACGCAACTGCTCTGATGAAGAGTCTTTCCTGCATGAGTGTGAAATTATTACTGCCAGACTCAAAGAAAGAGGCTACAAACAGTGGCACATAGGCAGAGCCATTTGTTTGGCTACAACCAAAGAAAGATCCCATCTCCTAGAAAAATAAAAGAAAAAACAGAATTATACCCAGGTGTGATAGTGGCACAGGTGTTGAAGTGGAGGTGTCTAACCCTACAACCTTTGTCATTACCTTTTCACAAAAGTTTAACTCTGTGAAAGGGATTCGTTTTTCTAGCTGTCGTTTACAAACTCTGGGCAATATTTTGTCCCCGAGTCTATTCTCATCCTTTGGTCAGATGGTGACCTGGTTAAAGGTCCAGGGTTCAGATATACAGTATCTCACAAAAGTGAGTACACCCCTGACATTTTTGTAAATATTTTTTTCTATCTTTTCATGTGACAACACTGAAGAAATTACACGTTGCTACAATGTAAAGTAGTGAGTGTACAGCTTGTATAACAGTGTAAATTTGCTTTCCCCTGTGGGCGATCAGCTTCAAGTAGAGGGGTTCTCCAAGCAAGTAATCCAGCCGTATGTCAGGTTAAGGGCTTCCTGCCCATGTTTAGTCACTCAGAAAATAAGAATAACAGAAAGGTCTCCCTTGCAGGGGTAGAAAAACAGTCCCAAAACCAAAACATACATTAACTGAAAATAAGCCTCCTGGCTAACGGACAGACCTCTCTGGGTTTGCTTCAGACCTGCAGGCATGTTCACTCACAGCCTGCTCCTTGTCTCTTAGCACCACCACTGATTACACCCAGGTCAGGCAAAATTATACCCCAGCTGGGGAGCAAGGTGTGACCAATACTTAACCCCTTGCTGCCTACAGACCTCTCCCTGCTACCCATTTACCCTAAAAATCTCAGGATTCTATGTGGCAGATAGATTCTATCCAAAACTGACATGGGCTGTTTGTCACACCCCTTAAAATACCTAAACACACAGCCATTAATGTCAGCACAGTTTCAGGGTCTTGACAATCTTCTTATAGCCTAGGCCATCTTTATGTAGCGCAAAACATTTTTCAGATCCTTAGAGAGTTCTTTGCCATGAGGTGCCTTGTTGAACTTTCAGTGACCAGTATGAGAGAGTAAGAGGGATAACACCAAATTTAACACACCTGCTCCCCATTCACACCGGAGACCTTGTAACACTAACTAGTCACATGACACCGGGGACGGAAAATGGCTAATTGGGCCCAATTTGGACATTTTCACTTAGGGGTGTACTCACTTTTGTTGCCAGTGGTTTAGACATTAATGGCTGTGTGTTGAGTTATTTTGAAGGGACAGCAAATTTACACTGTTATACAAGCTGTACACTCACTACTTTACATTGTAGAAAAGTTTCATTTCTTCAGTGTGGTCGCATAAAAAGATATAATAAAATATTTACAAAAAAGTAAGGGGTGTATCCACTTTTGTAAGATACTGAACGTGGCTTAAACACCTGCCGTTTTTGCAGCAAACACACCAAGGAACACCAAAGCATTGTAGCCTTTGCCACTGGTAGGGAGTTCACCATACGCAATTATATGAATTGCGGAACCACAAATGTTGTTTATGCAGTGGAGTGCGTGTTGTGTAAACTAAAATATGTGGGAAGCACAACACAACAATTACGAGTCAGAATTAGTGAACACTATCATCGGGCAGCTTACACTAATGATAAAGGTCTATCAAATGTTTCCAAGCACTTGCAGGTAATGTTGACTCATTTAGGTATTGTGGTCTGGAAAGGGTTAAAGGATCTCCCAGAGGGGTTGACATCCACCGGAAACTCTTGGAAAGAGAGGTCTGGTGGATCTTCAACCTCCACAGCAGATTTCCCACAGGCTTGAACCACAGGTACTTTGTGGATCTCTTCTTAAAATAGTAGTCAAGTTTAGCTGTTTTTAAAAACTTTTACTTCAGCTTTCTGTAACTTTGTCCAGTAGTACTTGGGGCTTGTGTATGGACTTGGAAATGGAGAATTGGAAATTATAAATAAAGGGGAAAATATCTTTTTTTACCTCATACCTATCTATATATGTGTAGAATAAGTTCATGCAGGCATGTTACAACTTACTTTTTTATATGCTAGTATTGATAATGTTATTTGGAATTATTTGTTCTTATTCTACTCCCTTTTTTCCTTTTTTCTTCTTCTTTTTTTTTTTGCTTTTTCTTCATGGTTTATTTCATTCCCATATTTATTTCTCTATATTTTGACATTTTCGCTAGTGGCATATGATCTTTCTTCCCCTCCCCACTTCCTTCATCTGGGTAGTCAACTGCGGTGGGTGGCGTTGTTTCCCATCCTATTTACTATATATAGTATGTTTGTCATTTTTTTTTTCAAATTCTTGTTTGTCATTTTTATCTTTGTGCTGTGACCAGGGTGGTGTGCTGAAACGCGTCAACCCTTTTTACATGTACCAATAAACATTTACACTTGTATATGGACATGGAGTTGCTGGTTTTTACTATCTTGACTGCGTTGCTTTAACTGACAATTGCGCGGTCATGCGACACTGTACTGATGTAAAACGAATGTCCAATTTTTCTTTTGTTTGTATTTGATCACCTCTTAGGTTTTTATTTTTTGTGCTATAAACAAAAGAAAACTGACAATTTTGAATAAAAAAACATATTTTTTACTTTCTGCTATAAAACATTCCCAATAAAAAAAAATGAAAACATCAAATGTCTTTATCAATTTAGGCCAATATGTATTCTGCTATATATTTTTGGTAAAAAATCCCAATAAGAGTATATTAATTGGTTTGCGTAACCAAAAACAATGGGATATATTTAGGGGCTTTATTTTTTTTTATTGTTTTTACTAGTAATGGCGGCGATCAGTGATTTTTAGCTGGA
The DNA here is from genome assembly GCA_018402905.1 of Glandirana rugosa. NCBI lineage: Eukaryota > Metazoa > Chordata > Amphibia > Anura > Ranidae > Glandirana > Glandirana rugosa. Next base: position 2,566,445 of record BLSH010277625.1, read on the forward strand.
CTGCGGCATTGCGGCAGACAAATCTGACACTAAGTGACACTTTTTTGGAGACCAGTGACACCAATACAGTGATCAGTGCTAAAAAAATGTACTGATCACTGTATAAATGACACTGGCAGGGAAGAGGTTCACACCAGGGGCAATCAAGGGGTTAAGTGTGTGCATGGGAGGTGCTTTCTAACTGTGTGAGGCACTGATACACTGGAGGAAAAGAGAGATCCTGATTCAGCTTAGCTGAAACACAAGATCTCTCCTTTGCTCCCTGACAGATCAGCGGTTTGCCTTGTTTATATAGGCACACTGTCGCTCCGTCTCTCCACACCAATCAGCGAGTTGCGGCGGCCATCGTGGCCACCAGACCTGCTGATTGGCTCCCGCTGTGTCCAATTACATGCACAAAATCCTGTACAGGTACATGACTTTGCACAGTCGGGCTGCCCTGATGCAGTATATGTACGTGGGGCGGTCCGAAAGGAGTACGTCCACCCCTAAGGCCCCTTTCACACTGACACAACTTGAAAGTCCCACAATTTTGGCGTGATTTTGCAAACATGATTTTGACGTGATTTCAGGGAATGCCTGTGTAAACTTGAGGTCTGTGGACCTCAACTCGCATCAAAGTCGGACCAAAGTAGTGCGGGACTACTTTGAAGTCAGTGTGAATTGAAGCCGTACAGATATGAATGCTTATCATTGGGAAGTTCTCTTCCACTCCTCCATGGCGACATCACTGAGCTGGTGGATGTTAGAAACCTTGCGCTCATCCACCTTCCGTTTGTAGGATGCCCTACAGATGCTCAATAGGGTTTAAGTCTGGAGACATACTTGGCCAATCCATCAGCTTTACCATCAGCTTCTTTAGCAAGGCAGTGGTCATTTTGGAGGTGTGTTTGGAGTGGTTATCATGTTGGAATACTGCCCTGCGGCCCAGTCTCCAAAGGGAGAGGATCATGCTTCAGTATGTCACAGTACATGTTGACATTCATGGTTCCCTCAAAGAACTGTAGCTCCCCAGTGCCGGCAGCACTCATGCAGCCCCAGACCATGACACTCCCCCCACCATGCTTGACTGTAGGCAAGACACACTTGTCTTTGTACTCCTCACCTGGTTGCTGCCACACACGCTTGACACCATCTGAACCAAATAAGTAGCAAAGTGTAATTTCTTCATATAAAATATTTACAAAAATATGAGGGGTTTACTCATTTTTGTGAGATACTGTAATGTTCTGGGACTGCTTGTATACCTACATGGCAGCTACTTTTTAACCGGTTACAGTAACAACTCTGTTCCTTTTGGAATAAAGGTTTTAAATGAATAAATAAAGGCTGACCAATGTAAACACCCCTATAGAATAAAAATAATCACTGTACTTAGGTAATATAAAGGAAAGCAGCCAACACAATGAATTTGTTATACCAAATGCCAATATGTGCATAAGCAAATGTGCAGGACTATGACATGAATAATACTAAATAATACGAAACCATATAACACAAAAAACAACTAACAAGCAAAATCATGCTAACTGAAGTATGATCACCAATGCTCTGATTGTGTCTTAATACAGACAATATAAAAGTCCACAAAAAGTTCATAAAGTAATTATACAATATTGAAAGCAGTAATCACCCATGTGATATAGATCAGATCCATGCACCCAGGTAGAAAGGACACACTCCATACTGTACACTTTACATTTCACCCATCTTTCATGAAACCATGCTGATTTTCTGTTGTTAGACTATTCTATACTTTGTATTCTTGTATTTAATTTCTAAGAATACCTTCATACAATTTGCATACAACAACAACCAGACTTACTGATTCAAACCATTTTACATGACAGAAAAATTGGAGCAGCCATTGCTGGCTTGTTGAAGGTTCTAGTTCCAGGAATGTTGTCTTCTGTAAGTCCCTGACAAGAGAACAGATATTTTCATCCTTGTTCTGGGCCTGTGTTTCACCAATAAGTATTCCAGGGTGACAAAAAGAGCTCAAGAGCAATGCAAACTCCCATATTTCTTTGGGACAGGTTACCTTTAAATAATTGTACACTCACTCTTTGCATTATGTCAGACTTGCTGTGGATAATAAGTTAAAACAAAAATGAGACAATGTAGTCTGACCTTAATTCTAATGTAAGTACACAGGGATACATTCCATCTTACCAGAAACCATATTTGTCTTCATTTCTCACAACAAATCCATCTTTTATTTTAACAAGCAAAATTGCTATAACTTCTTGTGGCATAATAGCATAACTGCACCTCTCCTTGCATTAATCAGATAGTGCCGAATAAGAATCATGATTACATCCCTCAAGCATATTTTATTTCTTAGTCGTAAACAAGCAGGTTGCAAGGCCTAACACTTTATCTATCTCAGTATTTCAAAGTACTGGGTTCAAGAATTGTGGGCATGTTGCTGGTTTAATATTGAATTAAAGCCACCCTATTCTCCATTATGTCCTGCTTAAAAATTGCTTGCTGGAAGAAAGATGGATTTGGTGATAAAACTGGATGAAGAAATTAAGTGAGATTTTCTTCATTTGTTTCAATGTAATTCCTGTTTTTCCATTGAAGAGACACTCACAGTGAATTTACTGAATCCAAACTATTTGGTATTTTTTCTAGACTTTAGACTTTCACTTTACTATGCAACTTCTCCTAGCAAATATTCTTTGTTTCATTGTGGGGATCAGTAATTTATTGGCCAATACACTACATCAGGGATATGCAATTAGCGGACCTCCAGATGTTGCAGAACTACAAGTCCCATGAGGCATAGCAAGACTCTGACAGCAACAAGCATGACACCCAGAAGCAGAGGCATGATGGGACTTGTAGTTTTTGCAACAGCTGGAGGTCCGCTAATTACATATCCCTGCACTACATGATCATTGGAAGCCAAGCCTGAATATAGGGTTATTTAAAAAGATGGAGCAGATTTCAACTTTTTAAACTGTAAGGGATAGAAGGACATTCCGCAAATCACTGGTGGGGAAAGGTTCAGAGTTTTACTGACCTTAATGTTGTATGAACTGAGCATGAGCACCATGTGTTGCGCGACAAACATCAAAATGGTAGGCCATTTCTTGCCACACACGAATCAACTGGTCATTATTGAATTCATAGCTTCAACAATTTGATGTCTCAGATCGGTCATGTGACTTGGCAGGCCACAGATGATGAACAAGATCGTATTGTCCACCTCTTCCAATCCATCATCCTGTAATGGTGATGTTCAGATAACGCCAGACCTCCAAGTGAAATTGAGACGGGGCTCTATCTTGCATGAACTTGAAGTAATTTGAATCTTCATGACGTTGAGGAAACAACCAGTTTTGTAGCATGTCCAGATATGAAAATCCTGTCACAAATCCTGTCTTTCCAAAAGAAAGGTCCATAAACTTTGCTTACAGGAATGGCACAAAACACATTCAGCTTCAGGGAGACTCTTTCATGTTTGACGACTATGCAAGAAATTTCACTCCCCCAAATTCTAACATTGCAGTATTTAACCTTAACAGAGTGTCAAGAGTCAGGTGCGAGGCAGAGATGCGGAGGGCTTCCCTTGCGGCTGAGTGCAGTGGCTCCCTGAGGTTGGTAACAGGGAGCACAGTGCCCAAAGTAGCACGGGTTGCCAGTTGCTGTGGTGAGATGGCTCAAATCCACTTGAGGTGGAGCAGGAGTGAACTGGGTGTTCAATGGAACTGGCGTGCTAGCAGTATTGCGAGTCCTCACCAGGGGGCAGACAGGTGATGAAATCCAAAGTCAAGCCAGGGGTCATACACAGGAAACAAGTCAAGCAGAGAGATGGGACAAGCCGGGTTATACACAGGAGGACAGATCTGTTGCAACATTGATAAGCCAAGCCGGGGTCAAACACAGGAGAGCAGGTTCAGGAATCAGAAGCAAGCCAGGTCATTTAACAAGAGACAACGGGAACGCAGGAACACTAGGAAGCTGAGAGATAATCCAGTGGCAATACCATGTCAGCAGGAAGTTTAAATAGCTCACAGAAAGTCAGGGGCCATCAGGTTGTGTGGGCGTGCACCTGTGCACGCCTAGCGTGGCCATCTTGGAAACTGGCAAGGTTGGAAGTACCACGGTCATTTCCCTGACACAGAGATTTGTAAATTCGCTTATGACAAGGTGGCTGTTTGTTGAACCGACGGCGGAATTCACCTTGCAGTTGAACAATTAATTCCCATTTCGCAAACTGCAGCACACAAAACAACTTCACCTGTGGTGTTTCCATTTTCATATAAACAAGAAACAGCACCATGTGTGGCATTGAATGGAACTTCTAGGGGGGCTTTTAACTTTGAACCTTCCTCTATCCAGTGATGTGTGAAATGTGCTTCTATCCCTTACAGTTTGTTTGAAATAAAATTGAAATCTGCACCATATTTTTGAATAACCTTGTATGTCTTATCACTTGCAAGTGTAGCACAATGTATTTCCTGCATATCCTAAAAAAATATCACGAGTATCTGACAGGTCATTGTATAGACATTACCTGTAGAAAAAGGTGTCACACATTTTCCCTGCGTAAGCTAGACTGTTTATTTACAATTAATCTCACAAATTAGTATCCTGTGCCAAGGTTGCATCAGCTAGAATATAATCAAAGTGAACAATCCTTCCTGTGGAAGTGTCCAAAGATGCTGAGTGCAGTACTCCTCCGGTTGCTGATTACACAGTGTCCAGTCAAGGATCCCAGTGACATACCATGTAATCAGGGCCGGCCCAAGACATTGTGCTGCCTGGGTCCAAGAGTAAAATGCTGCCCCCCCGCTCCATAAAAAAAAAAAAACATCCACCAAAAGGCCCCCACATCCATTGTTTATATTATGACAATTAAAACTAAAATAAAATGTCAGATTTACATGCAACAGTGGCGGTGCTGGGGGCTCAGACACAGCAGGGGTGGTGTGGGAGGGTTAGATATAGATGGAGTAGAGAGGGGAGGTAGATACAGGCAGGGAGTGGTGGGGGGAGGTGGATACTGGCAGGGGGTCTGTCTCTTAT